>BPLQ01006408.1:582500-656772 GCA_021605075.1 Caerostris darwini
TATGGACCGGCGATGTAGATAAAATCTATCCCCAGAGACAATAAGAGTTAATGTATAGGATGTATAAGAGGTAGCCCAGAAGGACTATCTCCAGAGGTCTAAGACCATCACGAAGGAGATGATCATGAACGAGGTAACATAAAGAACGCGATGGAGGAAGCATGGCTATCCCCAGAGGTCTAGTTATTTTAGAGGTCTATCCCCATTTGCATGTCGTATAGGAGAAAACAAGGAAAACTTCCCTAGGCAAACGGATTGTCAAACGGACAGTGTTTGAAAACTTACCTACCGTAAATGGCCAATGAAATCAAACCTTATTTACAGGTGTGTCTTCTATCAAGGGAGACGATGAATTAAATTCTCTAGGAATATTGAAACTGCCACTTCACATTTTAATGAATGAACATCAACTATCTACCATTGCTGCATACTGGAGTTTTGTTATTATTATTATTATTATATGTAGCCCATCCAGTTGTCCGTTTTTTAAGTATCCCTATCCAGTTATCTCCAAACACAGAATCGAAAAGCCAAAATGTTCAGTTTTCAGAAAAAGGTTCAACAATATAAAAAATTTTTAGTGGCCCTAAAAACCGAAAATTCCATTGTTGGCTCCTAGTACATCTCAGATGACGACTTGTGTCCTATATAAGTTGCATTCATATATAAGTCGGTCAGAAATCTGCAAGTTCGCTCACTCCAAATTGCAAGAAAGTAGATTCAGTAGAGTAAACAAAAAATATATGGAAACTGAAGATATAAAGTAAACAAAGAATACTTGGAACAGTGGACTTTGAAGAATTACGAATATTTGAATGGGCGAGTTTAACAAATAATACCTATACTTGCAAAGCACAGGTGATACTTTAGACACAGATCGGAGAACTCACAGCGTTATTCACACACGCACAAACACCACACACATACAATATTTAACACATTTAAAGACGGATAATTATAAATTCGTGGAAGGACTCCACTTCTAAACCGAAAATCCGAAACTCAGCTAGGCGCAGTGCGCGCGAAATATACTTCCTCACCAGGTGAGAGTCTAAGCCAACAAATACGCGCTAAATATATTTCCTCTCGAGATGAGTGATTGTCAACTAAACGTTTCTCAGCGGGAGAGAAGGGTACGCGGTACTTCCTCTTGGGTGAGAGTCTCGAGGCCGACTGACCGTTTCTTCTGAACGCCAAAGGGGGCGCTCTTGCCAGTGTAAAGCAGGCATGGTTATAAAAGTGCATTGTTTGGAAAGGGATTTATTCATTGTAAACAAGATATAGAAGTATATATATATTCACTTATTTCTAACTGTATTACACAGCAAAAAAGGCAGTGAATGGATCTCTGAGAAGGATTCAACAGGGAGTCGTTGGTTGGAATTTTTCACATCAATAATTTGAACCTTATAACCCTCCTTTAATTATTGAATAAATTATATGTATTACCAATGCTTCTCTAGAGGGGATTGTTTTTAGTGAAAAAACACACAATTGAAGGTCGCAGTTCTTAAAATTACTAAAATAAATGTTAAGAAATCGTTCCAGAATACCATTCTTATTTGAAATCAACACCAAACATAGTTATCAAATTTATTCTTCAGAAAATTATAAGACCACGCGTTAATAAATAAATTATCTCTCTTATTTCTAATAAGAAATATGCTTTTTTGAATAGACATACAATTATATTTATAATATTATACTATTCTTCTTCAATGGGCCTACAGCCCCATGATAGGCCAAGGCCTCCTGCCTTCTGGCGGATTCTGAAACATGAGAAGTTTTTTTTTTAAATTTTTTTTACTGGATGGGTTGTCAGCCCATCTCAAAATGCTCTACAGTCATATTAAATCGGACGTTCAGTTTAAGGTGGATTCCGAACCACTACATATGGTGGATTTAGATTTAGGTCATGAAAAAAATGAGATTTCAAGCCATTGATTATGACGAAAGATTGAGATTAAACCCATTAATTAAATTTAAGATGATAGACAAGTAAACTAAAATATAATGCGGCGATTTAATAATAAATGCTGACTGTATAATAAAGACATAAGAATTTCTTTTTTAAAAATACGTGTATTTGGTCAAATAATTATCTCGTCTTCAGTCATTCCTAATATTTCTATCTAGAGATCTCCAGGTCTCTGAACGAATTCTCTTGTGCTCAAAATAAAGTAATATAAAATTATTTTTTTTTTTTTATAAAAATCAATAACTGAATGTCATCATCATCAATAGCAAGACATCCCAGGGTGGGCCAAGGCTTTCCTTTGAAGAGATTGTCATGCATTCCTCAAGGTGACGATGCTCCTCCAATTCTTAACATTCAGTACAGCAAAATCTTTTTCAACTGCGTCTATCCATCGCAACTTGGGTCGTCTCTTCTTTCTGTCCCTGTGGCTTTGCCAAAACGAGCTTTTACAGGGTTTAAATGATTCATTCTAAACACATGAGCAGGCCTGTTCAATCTATTGATTTTTAATAAACTTTATAATATCTCTTTCTTAATAGCATTTATAAACTTCTGTGTTGTACCGTCTTCTTCAACAATCACTTTCCCTAACACCTCCAAGAATAGCTCTTAAAATATTCCACTCAAATGGGCCTTATCAGATCTTGCCAAAGTCCATAGCAATACTTGCCATGCATAGCAATACTTTTAAACAAACAAAAAAAGAAAAAAAGTATCAATAAATTATATTCAAGGAGTAAATTGTGTTCATCAGTTATCGTTCAAAAGAGAAAAACAGAAAACTGATTAAATAAAAAAAACTAATAGAATTCCAAACAATTTTATAAAAAAGCAAGGTAAAAAAAATTTAATAAAGAAATTAAAAAAATTTTTTTAACAATAGAATTCCAAATTATTATATAAGAAAGCAGACAATTTAGAAACAAGAAATTAAAAAAAAACACATGAAAATTTTTTTTAAAAAGTTCGCGAAAGAAATTTTTAAAAAATAAACAATAAACGTTGAAAGTGGTGAGAACATCGCTGACCCACTGTTTTCAAAACGATACCCATATATTTTGCAGGTAATAATTTTATTTAAATAACATAAATTTAACAAATATTGTTTATGAACTTTTCACGAATTTTTCTGACAAGGTTGTATTTTTTTTTTATGTACATATTTTAATTTTCTTCGGTGATTACAATAAAAATCTGCGTCCTGTTTATTAATTAATTAATTTATCTTTCGTATGCAGCTCGCGTTCTTATCTGTGATAGTTAATGTGGCTTTTGGTGATAAACGAGTTTAACATGCTTGGGCAGCGATGTAGTCTTGCTCCTTTAAAAAATGCGATAGTAGGAATGCATTTCAAATAATTCTGTAAATTGTTGGTCTTTTTTTTTTAAAGCATTTGAATAATTTTCAGTTCATTTCGTTGAATAAATTTCATTCATAAATAAAGCAGTTTTAAATCAAAATCTGACGACATTTCTTAATCAAAAGGCAGCATTCGCAATTGTTATTTATTTCTTGGCCTCAAGTATTCAGTATCAAATTTGTGAAGGTTAAATGCAAGTGCGGAAAGATCAAAAGAAAAATAATCGGTTGTTATCAGATTAGAATTAATGAGAAAAGTTATATCTTTTTTTTTTTCCGTCTAAAAATACCTTTAAATTTTTAAATAAATATAATTAATGTTAAATGAAATACTTTTCAAATAGTTTCAAATAAAAAAAAATTAAATAGTTTTTTGAGTCAAAATGCAAAAGACTCAACTAAAGGTCTGATAAATGTTTTTAAAAATCTTAAATTAACAAAGTTTTTTTTTCTCAGAATTTAATTTTAAATGAAAATAATCATGAAATCAGTCATGAAAATAATTTTAAATATATTTTTATGTATTATATATATAATTTAATAATACATATTATAATTTTAAATATTTGAAGAATCCAGAAATAAAAGGATACAAATCTCTTCAAAATGGAATTTTGCTTCTATATTTCTTATGAATTAACGAATTTAAATATCGAAACTATTCTATTAAAAGTTACAAAATAACTATCAATTTATAGCAATTTATCTAATCAACTTTAATTTTTATTAACTGAAGTAAAATATTGAATTTGAAAACCTAATAACAATTTGCCCTTTTTTAGGAATTATATGTTAAAATCAACAAATTGTAAATAGCATTTTTACCCATTATATGGGTATGGTATTGGGAAGAGCGGTTTTTAGTGTTTTTAACCACTTTCAATTTTGGACATTTTCAGTGAAATCTGTAATTTTTTTTTAAATTTTTTTCATGAAATTTTTTGATACATAATACTTATTGAGTAATTATTAAATAATTTAGAACAAAAATAATTCAGAAGAAAAATTAATGTAAAATTGTTCTAACAAAAAACTTCTGCTGAAAGCTAAGACAAATGTTATTTCAAAGTGAAAACAAGATTTTTCGAGAAATAAAATCGTTTGGAAATCTGTATTTTTTCAATTCCTACTATTAGCTCACACTCTCCCTATATATATCGTGTTTAAATATTCAATCGTTCATAAAACACTTTTGATTCATTCACTCAAGTTCAAATACATTTTTTTTAACTTGTAGTGGATGACACCTGATGTTAATACAGTTTTTCAAATAGCAATTCATTCATTAAATTTAATTAATTAATTTTTAGTTTTTTTTAGATTTAAGTTGCATGTATCTACCAATAGATGGCGCCAGATGTAAGAGGAAAATTTCGTCTTTATTTGTAAAGGACTTTTCGCAATATAGTGAAAAAAAAGTAGGAATTGACTTTAAAAATTTTTTTATATTAATTGTTTATTTTTAAGATTGCTGTTATGCGTTTTGTTCTTACATTAAATTCTAAATTTTATGGGTAATCTGTATGTCTGGCCATCGGATTACAATTTTTTTTATTTTCTTAATTTATTTATTTTTGACCGCTAACAATCTTTCTAAATAATATTTACAAACAATTTTACGTCCGAACTTGTTAATTTTATTACTAATAAAAAATATAAATATAAATATATAAATAATTGCCTGTATAAATAATGCCTGTATAAATAATTGCCGACTAATGGCTAAAGTTAGAATTTATAACACAGAGGAAGAGAGGATGTTCAGATTCTGGCTACGTATGTTGTGATCGCAGTTTTCAGAAATCAGGATACTTGATAATGAATGAGACAGCATGTGCAAGCATTTTGCATCAAATATGGCTACCTCATGAGAGTTTGGTTTTTTTTTGCGTGCAATACTTCCATACAGTGCAAATACCCCTAAAAGTCCTCCCGAAACGTAAATTTTTCCATCATCACCTATCGGTGAACCGTTTGTGGTATACGTAAATGAAACGTGAGGTCCACAAATGTACCAAAGAAAAAAAAATTAAAGAAATCATTAGTCAATGAATTACAATCAACAATCCAAAAAAAAAAATTCTATATAAAGTCTGTTAAATCTAATTATTGGTTAAATCTGTTAATCCACTTCTGTATAAATGTTAAAAATACTTCACTGTATTTGTTGTATTTCCAATATGAAATTATTATGACAAATTATACTTAAAATTGAAGTACCATAATCTACAGTGCGTATAATCGTTGGCGTATGTTTAAATCCGAAAAAATAAAAGATGTTGTGTAACACTCAACGACGTATAATCGGCATCGTATAATTTTATATCCATCGCACAAACCTTTTTTTAGAGTATTATTTAAAAGAGCGTTTTTGATGCCATAATTACATAATAAATTTAAAAATGTAATTGGCTAGGCCAATATACTGGCTACCCATAAAATTTAAAAATTAATGTTCAGAACAAAACTCATAACAGCAATCTTAAAAAATAAAAATAAAATAAACAATTTAGAATTCCAAACGATTTTCTTTTCTTGAAAAATCTCATTTTCACTTAGAAATTTAATTGTGTTTGCTTTTTCACCAAAAAAATTTTAGAACAATTTTGCATTATTTAATTATTGGCACATGAAAGAAATTTTAATAAATATTATATATTAAACAAGTAATATAAAAAAAATTCCCTACTTTTTTTTTTCACTATATTGCAGAAAGTCCGTTATAAATAATTTTCTTTTATTTTTTTAAGTTTACCTGGCGCCATCTATGGGTAGATATATGCAACTTAAATCTAAAAAAACTAAAATTAATTGATTAAATTTAATTACTGAATTAATATTTGAAAGAACTGTATGAATATCAAGTGTCCTTCACTACAAGTTCAAAAAAATGTATTTGAACTTGAGTGGATGCATAAAAAGTATTTTATGAACGATTGACAATTTGAACAAAATTTATATAGGGAGAGTGTGAGCCAATAGAAGGAATCGAATAAAATTGTCTGTGCTTTTTCACCAGACGATTTTTTAGAACAACTTTGCATTATTTAATTATTGGCACATGAAAGAAATTTTAATAAATATTATATATTAAAAAAGCTCGGGGAAGAAATTAGAAATATTATGTATAAAAAAGCTGGTGAAAGAAATTTAAATAAACCGATAAGAATAGCTCGTGAAAGAAATTTAAAAAAAATTAACCAATAAAAAATGTTGGAAGACGTCTACAGAAAAAAGACAGCTCCTCGAAAAAATATCAATTTTAAGAGCAAAAAAATTATGTTATAAATTAAAAATAAAGAAAACTGGAATATATATACTGGATATTTTTTTTGAGGGCTTGTAAACTTCATATTTACAAGTGAGATAAAAATCTTGATTTTCGTCACAATTAGTTGACAGTTTAGCCTTTTGCAAAGCGTTTTTAATTCTTTATTTCATTCCAGGCCTTTTTCATTTACTAGTACATACTAACGTATTATGTGCGTCACATTTTGTTTGATTTTCTAAAAACCCTGCTATCTACCATCGTCCACAACTTTTATGTTTCTTCATATTTAAAAAAAAATTTTTTTTTTTTTTTTTGAAACAAAATTTTGTTAACTTCTAGTGGTAAAAAAATGATTTTTAGGTAGGGTTTTTATACGGATTTATTTTTATGAAACTACGGGGAAAAAAAAAGAGAAAAAAAATTCTCCGCGTTTCATCCAGTTCCGCATCAATCGATCTCTGTTGAAGATGTTCAACATTTAACTGATTCGTCTATCGCCTTAAAATAACTCTATAACACTGACAATTTGTTGTAGTGCTTCAGTAATACATTTTTAATACGTAAATAAATTGCTGTTCTTTTATTTTAACTAATATAATTGTACTATTTAAGATTTAATTACGTTAATACCCTGCCTATAATCCACAAATTATACATTAATTTTTTTTTAAATTTCTTATGTACAATATAAGCCGCTACAAGGTCTTATAGCCGAGTGATTAGCGCTCTGTCACTCAGCTCCATAGGTTTAAGTTCGAGTCTCGACTGTGCCATAGATATTTGTAGTGGATCGGAATCCACTTTAAGCCGTAGGTCTCAGTCTAATATGACCGTTGGGCGTAGGGCTCACACCCTACCCCGTAAAAAGACATCTCTTGTGTCGAAACTGCTAGTGGGCAGACAGCCTTGGCCCATCATAGGCTGTTGCGCCAATGATGATGAGCTTATAAGCAGCTGCAGGGCCTGATAACCGTGTGATTAGCCCTCTGTTCTCCAGGTTTCGGGTTTGAATCCCGCCGGTGCCATAGATGTTTACAGAGGTCCGGAATCCACTTTAAGCCGTAGGTTCCGATCTATTATGATTGCTAGGCGTCTGTCTTTAAATGTGTTAAATAGTGTATCTCTCTAACTGTATGTGGGCGGTGTTTGTGCTTGTGTGAATAAAGCTGGGAGTTCTCCACCCTATGTCTCAAGTATCTCAATCCAACCACACTCACAATCTGATTGGTTAACCTGCGCACTACAATTATAGATTTATTCTGTACTCTTTGCAATGCATCGATCGAGCAAATAAAGCATTACAACAGAAAAAATTATCAATAGATTGCAAAACAAAAGTAATTGCTTGATTACGTAATATATTACAAAGGCTTCGAAATACAGGTTTTGATCGAAATTTCTAGAAAGTACTAAATTCGGTTGAAGAAATGGGTATAGAGAAGGGATTTCTTTAAAAAAAACAAAAAAGCAGTATTAAGATAATCAAAATTGATGAAACACCAGATGAAGCTTAGTAATTTGACCCCCAAAGAATTATTTAAAATACGAATTTACTATACAGTGCTCCTGCCACTCTACTGTCTCAAATAAACTGGCACTATCAAAAATTGAAAACGATCTTTGGAAATTTTTGCTTTACATGTGGCTCATCTTCACAATGCATGAGTGTTACTGATTTTAAAAAAACCAAGATAATATAGTAAAGATTAAAAAATACGAATTCACATGTGAAATTGAACGTTTTAAGTTTGGAGTAACGACTCTAGTACAGAATATAGAAACGGCATAACCGCTTAATAATCTTCATAATTTTAATATAATTGAGTCGTACCAAAATATCAATGTCTCGCTTTGAATATACAGTAGAACCTCTGTAAAGTCGAACTCAAGGGAGACGCCAAATAATGCGAGTTATAGAGTTTCGACTTATGGAGGATTTCGACTTACGCGGATTGACTAATTATGCCGACTTATAGAGGGTTGAAATTTCGAGTGATGGAGGTTTTGGGGCTTGAAGGGAAGAGAACAAAAAAATTTCCGAGTTGTGGAGGTTTTCGACTTAGAGGTTCTACTGTCTCAAATTATTACCGTTTCTATTGCTTTGTTCGGGAGAAGTCTTAGCAAGTTGAAATTAATGAAAATTTATTTAAAAGCAACTATCGGGCAAGTACGGTTATCCAATCCCTCTATTATTTCAATAGAATACAATAGTGTTAAAAATATTAATTATTATGATGTGATTAATGAATTTGCTGAAGTGAAGGTGCAATTAAAATAGGAAAAGTGCAATAAAAGTGCAGAAAAGTGTAATTAAAATAAATTTCATTAAAAGTCCATTGTAATGTATTTATTATTTTCCCCAAACTAATTAATTAAAGGGCCTAAATGCAAATTTCTGCACAGGGTACAGGAATGCTTAGTTACTGTCATGTGCATGCGTATCAACATAACATCACACGCACAAGCACAACAAGCGTATATATACACATACAATCACACGCACTAACCTACATGCATACATAACCATTTTGCATTTTCATACAAACATAGATATGCACATGTATACATGAGTTCACGCACACAAACATATATACATATTTAGATTCGCATTATATGTACACGCGCACATAAATACGCACTTTCTATATGTCATACATCTATATGCACGCACAAACACACATATATAAATACTCCTTCGCATATATCATTTGCATATTTACATATTTGGGTAAGCTCACACATATATACACGCATACAAATCTATTTGGATACAACATACGTTAATAAATATGCACTTATAGCCGAGGGAACACACATATAATCATGCTAAAAAATAGATACAGATTAATGTAAGCATAATCTCATGCATATTTAAGCTACATCTTTATCCATATCAATATATCACTATTCATACATATTTAGACATACATATGCATATATATTTTTATAAACATACATAAGTATAGAAATTCATTTCATTTCAGTTTCATTTTCATACGATTACATTTCATAAACATACAAGCAATAGCATATAAATAAAACCCTAATTTTGAAAGGAATGGATTTGATTTGCTAAAAAGTGAATTTGGATTGCCATTAGATTTGATAGTAATAATAACTGGTTATTATTATTATTATTATTATTATTTTGTGAACCTTTTTATTGTACTGAATCTATGCTGCTCTTGGTTTGAACAAATCTTTACATTTCTGGTGTAATAAATAATAACTCTGTACATTAAGGAATACGAATTCCACCATAAGGAATTCAATAAGATTATTTAATATTAATGATTATTTTACTTATATTATTTTACTTAATTATACTCTTTCTTTTTGAAACCAAATGCATCACTAAATGGTTTAGTATAACCTGCATTCTATAAAATATGCGATACGTAAAATATGGTTTGGTTTGGTTTGGTTTATCGTTCTACAGTTCATTTTGTGCACACACTAGGTTAATTAGACAGGGACCTACAGTTTAACGTGTGTTCCAAACCACTAACAAACAACATCCATGCCACAGCCAGGATTCTAACTTGAAGACTGTGGTACCAAAGGCCAGAGCTCTAGCTAATTGTCCACCAAGTACATGATATGTGTAACCAAAATGTTAGATTAGATTAGAACTTTTAAATTAGTGCATTATATTTTAACTTTCAAACATCAAAACATTAAAAAATATCAAAGTGGTCAAACATCAAAGATTTATCAAAGTGTTTTTTTTATTACCATTTGACAAAAAAATTAAGATCAATTAAAAATTAAGAACTTCGTGGAAACAAAAGTTTCAATTTACAATTTCATTAAAACAAACTTTTTTTTAATATTTCAATAGAATCATTTGTGATAAAATTCTATAATTTAAAAGAAAAAGCCTAGTTTTTATATTTCTACTTTATTAAATAATTAATTCTCGTCATTAAATATTTTATTTTAAAATATTTTTTCAGAAATGTAAAATAATTGAAATATCAGACTTACCAATTCATTAAGGATTTCTCTTAATCAGGAAATGAGGAAGGAAATCAGGAAATGAAAATTTAAAAAAAAAAATTTCAAATTAAACAAATATATTCGACTTTAAAATAATTATTTTGCATATTATTTTATCATCAGAAAAAAAAATCATTTTATAAAGAGGATTTTAAACAAACAAAATAATGTCTAGAACTCGTCTAGAATAATGAAAGAAATTTTATTCTTTCAAACGCTAGTAAAATGCAAACGATAATGGAATGCAAACGATAGTAAAAAAAAACATTTGTTGTTAAATTTTGGCAATTAATAAATTTTTATTAAATTTTTTGTTTGTTAAACAAACATTTTTTTCAAATATTTACAGAAAACATTAACATCAAAAAAAAATTTTTTTTACTTTGGAAATTTTCTGTATAAGAACAAAAATAAATCCTTATCCAAATAGACTTATTAATATTAAAGTAAAGAAAATCAAATTCTCTTTAATAATATATAACATGCAAATTTATTAAAAATTAGAATAGAAACTTCTAAAATATATTTATAATTCACCGTTGCTACCTTTTCATATGAAATATTTATTTCAAACTAAGAAATTAATTATTAAAATTTATCTTTAAACTTCTAAACGTTAGATTTTGGAACAATAAATTATTTATATTCAGCATTCATATTTTAAGGCATTTTTGCATATATAATTTTAAATTTTATGTAACTCAAGCAATGCAGTTCAAAAAAGTTTTTATTACACAAACCATTATATATATATATATTAAGGAAGCTCTTAAAAATTTATGCATGGAAAATACTATTTTTATGGCTTTGTTATAGAAACGTGTGTTTTTGAAAAACCATTTTGTATTCTCTTTGATTTTATTCTTGTTGTACAATATTTTCTGTAGTTTTGTTTTTTGTAAATATATATATTACATATTTATAAATAATTTTCCATTGTAATAGAGGAAGAAGAAGGAACTAACAGGACAATATAGTCTCTCTATATACATTCTTTTGAAGAAAAAAAAAAGGAAACACCATAAAAAGATACGGTCGTTTTAATTGCAATTTACATATGTAATTTACAAACACACGTAATGAAATAAATAAAAATTTAAATCCATAAGAATCATCAATGGCTATCTGTTAGGCACTGAATAATAAAATCAGTAATTGGTAAAAACTCCACTGGTGGCGATGCTTGTTTGAATATGTTTATTTACGAAGTTATTAAATATTCCTAATCTGATCCTACTATACATTCTGTAAAACATTCCTTGTTTGTTGCTCCTGGTCTGAGACGTTTTAGGGTGATCAAATCTGGCGGATATGGCGATATCTGGCGGTTCATATATATCGAATGCATGTTCAATAGGTTACCTTACTAGTCAAGAAAGAAATCAGGTCCACGGAGGCAGTTCGGAGATAGGCATATGTGTTGTTGGAAATAGCCATGGCTAGACGTGTTAAGCAAGGGAGATACAAACAGCTGTCTACAGCATATCGTTCAGTTTATAATGCTACACGCAAGGATCATTGCTATCGTAAGAGATAGCACTATCGATGTGTGTCTGTGTAAAACAATGGCTGATAGGGACCATTGATATGTGCCTTTGTGAAACAAAGGCTTGCAGGGACTATTGCCTTTGCCATTTCTATGCACATATTCAATGGTCATATGCTGCAAAACTAAAGCTGGATTCTTTCCTGAAGCTTATGCGATGACAGTCTGATGACAGCTATAATGATAAGCTACGATACCACGTCAGACGTCTATGTGAATATTGTGACGTTATGAACAAAAGTTTTAAAGAACTCTGGGAAGATAAAGCTCATCTTAGCCAAGCCCTTTAAGATGGTAAGTACTACATGTAATATGGCTGTACACGTCGGATGACAAAGAATGAGTCGAGCAATTCAGATTTGTACAATCTGCAAATCTTGCCTTGCATTAGTACACTTTGGCCTTTCAGATCAGTCATTCCGCCGATGGGTTCTTTCAACAATCATGGCTACCAGCAGTTTTGAATGGCAGTATCCATCAGGTGAAGATGGTGGCTTGCTGCTCAATACGTCTAGTCGAATATTGTATATTGTATAACGGAGAAAATTTTCTAATAATAGAAGGACCTATAACTGTCTAAAATTTATAACATCTTTTATTTATACTCTTTCTCTTTGTACTTACCTTTTTTTAAATACTCTTTCTACATCTCCATTTACTCTATTTCTACATTTACTTTTAATTTTCATGCCAATTCAAACACAACACTGTTCAATTACCAGTTGCACGCAAAATAAATACATTTTTACAGAGGACGGAGTTCCTAGGTGGCTTTAGGAGCCACAAAACCTCCACATCTTAATTTAATTAAAACATTAGCATAAAATGAAGTTGCTTAAAAGTATTGAATAAAAATAAAAAGAAGATTAGAACAAATTAAAATTTAAGTAAAACACCTCCTGCTTGCTAACAATTAAAGCAGGAGGTCGAAAAAGCTAAAGCTTAGGTACAATTAAGAGTCCGTTGACGATGCCCAAAAATAAAAATTTAAAGTTAAAACAAAAGTTTAAATGAATAAAGAAAAATAAAGAATTTAAGATAAAACAAATAAAAAGAAATAAAAAGGTGAGAAATACAAGCTGTGTAGACACAGGTTGCTTACATTACGGGTTGACTATTTTGTCGGTAGATTGCGCCATGAGTCAAGATACAATTTCTGCAAAACCTAGCCAAGGCTAGGAAAGTACATTCTTTTTTTTTACAATTTATATACAAAATATACATAAAATAATATTTACAATTAAGGACGAGCAGCGAACAGTTCAGATTAACTATTGAAAAAATTAAGAATAAATGTTGAAACAAAGAAAAGGATTTAAGCCAGGTAACAGAATTAAAAGAGTTAAAACGTAAACAATAAGTCAAGGTTATGCAATTAAGTAAAAACTAATGCTGATAAAAAGATTACAAGAAATTAATTTAAAATAAGCTAACAATTAGAGGAAAAAAGTAATTAAATAAAAGTGAGCTATTAAAATTTACAAATAAATTTAAAATTACAACTTAACGAGTCAGATAGCCATGTTCTAATTTAAGGTGCACATCGTAGCAAATAAACAAGTTAAGATTTATATGCCAAAGATTAGCAGCTCAGATTCGCTTGAAGTGATCGGAGTGACTAGACAACAGCCACAGCGGTAGGATCGGCGGTTGTAGGATAAAACCCACAACGCCTCTTCAATGCCGGGAAAGATTCCCATTGCTGATCATAGATGGCTCTGGGTCTCTTCCTGGAGCTAGCCACACCTGGATGGTATACAGGTATTTGTCTGATCGCTTCGTTGTGGATCTGAGGGCATTTAGAATGAAAATTCTTAGAAATTTTGAAAATATAGTCCATAATGGGTTCTATATTCAGGTCTCTGTGGAGTTGTTTCCTTCTAACAAACCACGGGGCGTTGACTATCATAGCTATCTGTTTATTTTGAAACACTTGAAGCTTCTTGAGATTAGCGATTGAGGAGGACGCCCAAATAGGACATCCATATAAGAGAATTGGTCGAAGGATTGACTTGTAGAGCAAAACCTTGTGTCTGATCGCTAGCCTGCTCTTTCGAGAAATTAGGCTTCTGAGCTTTACGCTAGCAGCAGTTGCTTTTGCAACTACTTTGGCAAAGTGGGTCTTGTAAGTTAATTTAGAGTCAAAAATTAACCCCAGGTACTTGTACTCAGTAACCCAGGGGACTGGTTGGCCGAAAAGAGTGACATTTAAAAGAGAACCAATGTTCTTTTTATGAGTAAACAGGAGGCACGCACTTTTGGATGGATTAACTTTGATCTTCCAGGTGGTCAACCAACTTTCCAAGCGAGAAATATAATCATTGAGCAATGCAACGACGGAGTTTGGTGTCTTGTGCTGTGCAATAATCGCTGTGTCATCTGCGAACATAGCCAGTTTACAGAATTCTGGCTTAGGTATGTCGTTCACAGAGATTAGAAATAATCTGGGACCGAGCAGTGAGCCCTGTGGAACCCCGCTCCTGATTGGATGATCGCTGGAAATGGTCCCTCCCACTCGCACTCTGAAGTTACGTGAAGTGAGATACGAGTGTACTAATTTAATAAACTGGGGCGAAAAATCAAGTCGGATGAGCTTGAGTAGTAAGCCATTATGCCAAATTTTATCAAAGGCTTTGGCTACGTCCAGAAATAATATTCCCGTAGATTTACGATTGATAAAGCCATCATGGATCAGCTCATTAACACGTAAGAGCTGGTGAGAAGTACTGAGTTGGGTTCTGAACCCGAATTGCTCAGGTATGAGAACATTATGGTCAGTGCAGTGCTGATCCAGGCGTTTAAGAATCGAATATTCGAATATTTTACTCACTCCACTGAGTAGTGAGATTGGACGGTAATTTTGGGGGTAGGCCCTATTGCTATCAGGTTTTGGAATAGGAATGACTACGGCAGTTTTCCAGCTCTGTGGGAAATAACACTTATCAATTAAAAAATTAATTAGATAAGTGATCAGAAGCACATATGTGTAAGGTAAAGATTTTAACATCCGATTACTAATACGATCAATCCCAGGAGACTTATTAGGTTTAATCTTCCTAATAAATTCACAGACTTCCGCTGGGCTGACCTGACTGATATCATTTACGTGTGGTTGTTGTAGGAAGTCTGCTACTTCGGTGTTAGTGCGTCGAAAGAAAATAGGATCCTCGACGTCGTGGTGCGTTTCAAATTGATCTTGTAGGCTATTAGCTAAAAGCTCGGCTTTCTCCTCTGGTGCATAAGCAGAAGATCCATCGGAGCGTATGAGTGGTGGGATGTTGCTAAAAGGTTTACGCAACAGAGACGTTCGTCTAAAGAGTGTTGTCTGAGGCGTCATGGCCTGAATGGAGTGTTCCCATCGTTGCTGCGAGAATTCTTTGGTTTTTAGTCTAACAACAGCTACCTGTCTATAATAATCGGCTCTGGCGTTTGGATCTCTAGATTCTTGCCAGAACCGACGAAGTGCATTCCTATACTTTATTTCATTTTTGAGCTCGCTTGGAAACCTAACAGGTGGAGGTTTAAACAAAGGCTTGGAAGACTCGCTCAGAGCTCCGTGCAGTGTGAGCTCCAGGTCATGAATGAGGCGCTCCGCGTCAGCGGGTTCGCTTAAATGCAAAAGGGGAGTGGCTTAGAGCTTAGCGTATAGCTGAAATCCTCCCAATTGGTCAAAAGCTGGTCTGGACCTTTCAGTGATTCTATGCTGGTTTCAAAGGTAAACAAAACAGGTAGGTGATCAGAATTAAGTTCATTTATCACCTCTACATTACAGTTAAAAGGAATAAATTTAAAAATGCCATAATCAAGGACATTCCCCGCGCGGTTGCTAATAATATTAAATCTAGTAGGTGGGGGGGCTACGACTTTCAATCCTCTTTGAGATTTCAGAAATTTGTTCAGAGAGAATCCGTTACGGTTTGAACGTCCGAAATTCCAACTAGAATGGAAAGCGTTTAGGTCGCCGGCTAGAATCACATTGGGTCCAGATTTCAAAATAGAATCTATGTCCTCCACCGGGTATCCACCTGGGTTTGTAGGTGCGACGTAAGTCGAAGCGATGATAATGGGTGGAAAATCGTTAAGATGAATTTGAATCATGGCTACCTCGGCGCAATTAAGGCGCGGAGTAGGTAGTTCATGGTGCCTGATACTACTTTTAACATAAATACAGGTGCCTCCGCTTACATTAGAATTTTGGGTGATTCTATCAAAACGATAGAATCGATAGTTAGCGATCAGTGGGGTCTCTCCAGGTCTTAGCTTAGTTTCCTGGACCAAAAATACATCGAGGTTTTGCTCTAAACAAAATTCTCTTACCTCGTTAATTTTGGAACGCAAACCATTTGCGTTCCAGGTGGCAATCTTGAGAAGTTCCAAGCAGGTGTTGTACATTAATTAGTGCTGCTCGTCGCTAAGATCCGCCAGTATGTATGAAATATTAGGTAGGCCCTGGTGTGGACCTCTGTCTCTTGTCTTAGTTGAGGCAAGCACAGCCTGAACGCCTCTGATAGCACAAGTCCGTCCATACCCTGTTGGGTAAACTTCATTAACTGCCCGATGAGATCGGCACAGTCCTGGGCAGGTGGGGCTGATTGAGGTGCGGCAGTGGGAGAAGTCAGCGTCGGCGCGTGCGAGACACGTGCTGCGGGAACGGTTGGTGAGTACGTAGCTGGAGGCACTGGCATCCTGGGTGGTCTTTGCGGTTGGGGTGGTGTGTCAACTGGCGCGTGCCGTTGCTGGCCTGCCGTGATGTTGGCAAAGGAGAATTCGTGCGATACAGGCCTGGGTGGTGGTGCAGGTAGATGGGGCTTCTTCTTCTGAACTTTGAGCTTCCTGTTTTTATTTTTGAGCCCGGACATCTGGGGCATCCCCGCCAGTTCGCGGCGTGGTCACCGCCACAGTTCACGCAGGTGGGTGCTTGATCTGAGGGACGGGTGCAATGCTCTGCCTTGTGTGTGCCGGCACATCGCACACACCTGGTTGGTAAATGACACACCTCAGAGGAGTGGAAGTACCCCTGGCAATTCCAGCATTGGCTGGGGCCGGGGCGTCCACGGTACGCTTCAATGCACACCTGAGCACCTAGAATCTCGGTGACATTGTAGATGGCATCGGCTAGAGGATTCTTTTTTACCTGTGCGTAAAAAAGTGGCATCGGCTCTTTGGTGCGATACTTAGAGAGCCTGGTAATTTTTGTCAGTTCGAATCCCTCTTCAGCGAGTTCTTTTAGGATATTCGATATGTTGGTGCTGGCAGGTAGACCACGAATGACGACTTTTATAGGCCGTTCCTCACGGAGGAGTAGCTCTTGTAATCGAGTCCCCTATCGTCCATGAATTTCGTGAGTTTTCTAAAATCATCGTCACAGTTAGTTTGCAGTCTCATGAAGCGACTGGTGTATCGGCACTCCAGGAGAGGTACTTCTGTTTTAAGAACACTTAAAATTGCGTCCCAATCCTGTTTGGGCTGAAAGTAAATTGGTGGCGGTTTGACAACTGCCGTGGCATCATCGTTCAGCTCCGGTATGTTGTTGATGTTGCCGACTGCGGCAAAAAGAGTTACGGAGTGGAAGGGTGGCCTTTTCTAATTTCTTTTCTGCTTGGAGATTAGATGTTTGGCTGGTGCGGTAAAACCGTCAATGTCGGCCGGTCTCTTTGTTTTTCTGGCAGCAATGGATGCTTTGGATACAACGATGGTGTTATCCAAGATAGGTAGGGCTGGTGAGTTCTCAGTGGATAGTTGTTCCCTGGCATGTTGGGCCCTGATGCATCTGTCTTCAATTTCTGTTAAAGACGGTATCTGAAATAGCGCGATACCATATTCATACTTGAAAAGGTCCATTTGCTTGTATATGTCAGCCATCTCGGCGTGAAGCGAGGCAGCTGCAGGGTCGTCAATTTTGATTTTTCGTAGCTTGGAGGCTGACTGACTCAGTCGCTCCTTGTAGTTGGCTGCATGACGCAAAACACATTGATTGAAAAGGACAAACTCGTCCGTTAATTCCTTCATGAGAGGAGCTGGTGTTATGACTTCAATGTTTTGGTTCGTGTCCATATCCAGATTTGTGGCCGGACTAGCAGGCGAAGCGATATATATAATCGGTGGTGGAGGTGGCGGAGGGTCTTCCTCCGGGTTTTCAGAAATATTCTGATCCATTTAGTAAAAATCAGTTAGTAGTAGATAAGAAATAAAAATGTTCAAAAGAAAATAAAAATGTTCAAAGAAAAAATCAAGTTTCTCACAGTTGGGAAAATCAAATAACTCTCCAAAGCCGTGAATTACTAAAAACCCAATTTAATATTTATTACCCATAAAATACATTAGTATTGTCTTGAAGAGAGTGGGTTAACAATGTCCTTGATCACTTTAAATGTTTCTTATTGGTTTCTTATTATTTTTTAAATATCTATCTCGAGCCTTTTCATGAGTATTTTAGATTTCTTTTACGAGATAATTATGTTTTTAATTTCCTTCACGAGCTTTTTTTATAAAAACATTTGGAATTCTATAATTTTTTTAAAATGGATATTATGCACTTTGTTCTTTAAATTCTAAATTTAGTGTCGTAAACTAAATAACTTCGTTCAAAGTTTGTTGATTTTCAAGTGATGTACAGAATTTTTTTAAAATTATTTTCACAAAAACCTTTTTATATTTTACTTTTTATAATATACCCATAATTTTATGGTTAAACTGTATATCGGCCCGGCCGATTATATTATTTTCTTAATTGTTGTTTTTATTTTTTATTATTTTATTTTTATTATATTATATATATATTTTTTTAATATTTGTTTTTGTTGTACTTTGTTTATTCTTTTCATTATTTTTATTTTAATTTTTGTTTTTATTGTATTTTATTTATTCTTTTACATACTTTCTTTTACTTTATTTATTTTTATTGTATTTTGCTTATTCTTTTATATATTTACTTTAAATTATTTTTATTTCGCTGTATTTGTTTATTCTTTTATATATTTACTTGAAATTATTTTTATTTCGCTGTATTTGTTTATTCTTTTATATTCTTTTTATTTAACTTATTTATTTATTTGTGTTTTGTTTTATAAAAGAATATATTAAATGTGTGTGTGTATATTTCATAGAATCTTAAAACTAAAACAATGAGAATTCTAATTTTTTTGCTCTGAATATGTTATTTTTTTTAATTTGAAGTGTAGTAAAAAATCATCAAAAAATTATTATTATTAATTATTCATTTAAACAAAAATTGCAATTTTTCATTGTAAAATATCTCCTTTAAGTTTTAGTTTAATAACCATTTACTTTCATATTTTACAATGCATACAATTATTCAATTGTAGTTTTTTAATTACTTTAGTATAAAATTTTTGTATTGTAAAAATGCAATTTCTAACTATTGAATTAAAAAGTCTTTAGGGAAAGAATGTGTTGGAAATACCATCACAGTTAATTGCCGGTTATTCATATTTGTGTTTCACAATTCGTATTAAATATCTTTTTGTTATTTATTAATGAATAAAAATTAACAAGTTGTAAAATTTGATGAAACAAAATTAACAATTATTTTACAGAATACTTTTTGATATTAAAATGTAAGTTTTTATGCCTAGTACTTTTTATAATCTTTTTTTTTTTTTTTTTTTTTACGAATATTGAACTGAAAAATATTTTATTTGCATTTTCCATTCCTTTTATTTATACATTCCCATTTTGATCATTTTGCCGTAATTAAATACTTTTGTATTGTTCCTTTACGAGGTATAACTTTTATCAATAGAAATAAGATCGCTTTTGATATGGCTGCGATCAATTAAAGACAAATACGATAATAGATATTTACTGATAAAAAAAAATGATATTTTTTTTTATAAATTAAAACTTTTCAATTACTATTTTTGATGACATTTTGCAGGAATGTTTTAATTTAGATTAAAATTTATTTAATGTCTTACTAATTAGAAATAATATTGATTAGTATAAAATAATCGCAGGGTCAAACAAATAAATCAATTATTGGTTTTGTATTGCACTAAATATTTATGGGTCTGAATGGTCGAGTGACTAGCGCTCTGGCTCTCGGTGCCACAGGTTTTGGGTTCGAGTCCCAGCGGTGCCATGGATGTTTGTAGGGGTTTAAAATCCTTTTTAAACCGTATGTATCTGTCTAATATGACTATAGAGCGTTGGGCGTAGGGCTAACAGTCCTACCCCTCAAAAATAAAACATTCCCTGTCTCAGAATCTGCAGTAGGCAGACGATCTTGGCTCACCATGGATTGTTGTGTCAGGAAGTATATATATTAGATTTGTATTATAAATTAGTAGTAGATAAGTACAATAAGTCATAGATTAGTATGACGCATTGAGCTTACAGAAACGGAACAATTTCTGTCTGTATTCGATAAACCCAATGAGGCAGTTCGATTTTTGATTTGAACTATTTTGTCACAAACGCCACCGAGTCTACTCGATCGAGTGTTTGTCTACAAAAAAGTGACTATAACTCATCTTGCCTGTGGATTCAAACTTGCATCCTTTGGATCTTAGATGGCTCACATTACTACTAGGTAACGTATATCAACTAAAGTGTGATGGAGAAGTTTGAGGTTTGTCGCTCTACGGTCATCTTGTGCACACGTTAGGCTAAACAGACCGGGACCTACAGTTTAAAGCGGATTCCGAACCACCACAAACATCCGGGACTCGAACCCGAAACCTGTGGTACCGAGCGCCAGAGCGCTAGGCACTCGGCCATTCAGGCCCCAGTATAATGGGGATGGTTGTTGAAAAATTTTATTAGAGTGTAAAAAGAAAAAAATGTCTTGTAAATAAATTTAACTATAAAAAGAGCGTTGGAAATAAATGGGAAGACCTCTTTATTTGTGAAACCCGTTTTTCAAATATATTTATTTATCCGTGATACTCGAAAATCACATCATCTACATTTTATTGTTTAGCATTGTGAGACTCTTTCTTATTAGATTTCGCTGGCCAATACGGTTTATGTTATATTTTTAATTTAATTTGTAAAAAAAGGTCTAATGTTATTTTTTTTACAAATTAAATTTTTATTTTTCTTGCAATACGTCTTAGTTTTAATGTTTTCCTTTTTTATGTATATGAAACAAATGAATCCAATGTTAAAATTGTTAGAAAAATAATGATTATATGGAATTTCTATTTCAGATGCCATTTCTATTATTCATAGATTAGTATTTTGTATTATAGGGCCTAGCACTCTGACACTTGGTGCCACGGGTTTCGAGTTCAAGTCCCTGGCGGTGCCATGGATGTTTGTAGTGGTTAGTAATTCACCTTAAACCGTAGGTCCCGGTCTAATATGACTATTGAGTGTAGGGCTGACAACTCTATCCTGTAAAAAATAACATCTACTTTGGAATCTGCCATGGCCTTGGTTCACCATGAGCTGTTGTGCCAGGGAGTTTACACTGAAGTGACAAAAGTCATGGGATAGCAATATGCTAATTTTCAGATGGCAGTAGCATCGCGTAGAACAGGTATAAATGCGCAGTGCTTTCGCAGAGCTTTCATTTCTGTTCAAGTTATTCACGTGAAGATGTTTTGACGTGATGATGACCACATGACGGGAATTAACAGACTTTGAACGCGGAATGTTAGTTGGAGCTAGACGCATGGGTCATGCCATTTCGGAAATCGTTAGGGAATTCAACATTCCCAGATCCGCTGTGTCAAGAGTGTGCCGAGAGTATGAAATTTCAGGCATAACATCCCACCATGGACAGCGCAGTGGTCGACCGCCTGCACTTAACGACCGAGACCGGCGACGTCTGCAAAGAGTCGTAAATTCTAACAGACAAGCAACACTGCGTCAAATAACCGCAGAAATCAATGTGGGACGTACAAGGACTTGTCTGTTAGAACTGTGCGGAGAAATTTGGCTTTCTTGGGCTATTCCAGCAGAAGACCGACTCGAGTGCCTTTACTGACAGAACGACATCGCTTGCAGCGACTCTCGTGGGCACGTGAGCATATCGGTTGGTCCCTAGATGAATGGAAAACCGTGGCCTGGTCCGATAAGTCACGATTTCAGTTGGTAAGAGCTGATGGTAGGGTTCGAGTGTGGCGCAGACCCCACGAAGCCATGGACCCAAACTGTCAGCAAGGCACTGTTCAAGCTGGTGGTGGCTCCGTAATGGTGTGGGCTGTTTTTTCATGGCATGGACTTGGTCCTCTGGTGCGACTGGACCGAACATTGACTGGAAATGCTTATGTTCAGCTACTTGGAGATCACTTGCAGCCATTCATGGACTTCATGTACCCAAACAACGATGGGATTTTTATGGATGACAATGCGCCATGTCACAGGGCCACAACTGTTCGCGATTGGTTTGAAGAACATTCTGGACAGTTCCAACGAATGATCTGGCCACCTAGATCGCCCGACATGAATCCCATCGAGCATTTATGGGACATCATCGAGAGGTCTGTTCGTGCCCAAAATCCTGCACCATCAACGCTTTCACAATTATGGACGTCTATCGAGACAGCATGGCTCAATATTCCTGCAGAAGACTTCCAACGATTTGTTGAGACCATGCCACGTCGAGTTGCTGCACTTCGCCGGGCGAAAGGAGGGCCGACACGATATTAGGAGGTATCCCATGACTTTTGTCACTTCAGTGTATTTTGTATTATAAGTTATTGCAATATGTCATAGTATTGAGTACATGACGTAATATAGTATATATATATATCTATATATGCATATTATATAGTACGTATCAACACTATGATACGTATGACGTATAGAGCTTGCAGAAACCGTTACACATTTCTATAATGTAATCAATAAACCCAATAAGGCAGTTCAATTTTTGTTTTAAAACATTTTATCACAAACGCCACCGAGTCTACTCTGTAGAGCTTTTTTCTACGAAGAGACAACTTGCATCTTCTGGATCTTAGGTGGCTCATATTACTACTAGGTTATGCTTATCAACAGAAGTATGATGGGAACACATGGGGAAAAAATGGTTGTTGAAAAATTAAATTAAAGTGTAAAAAAAAAAAAAAAAAAAATGTCTTGTAAATAAATTTAACTATAAAAAGAGCGTTGAAAATAAATGGGAAAATCTCTTTATTTGCGGGACCCGTTTTTCAAATATATTTATCCGTGATACTCGAAAAAACAGTCCTCTACATTTTGTGAGGCTTTTTCTTATTAAATTTTTCCGGCCAATACGTTTTTATGTTATAAACCACGACAAGGATAATACGGTATTTGAAAAATTCAAATATTTCCCAAGCCTCGTCGGAAGGAGAAAAAATAAATAAGAATAATAATAAATAAAACGGGAAAAGTTATTGCTTTTTCATGACTTCAAAATAAAAGTAGTAAATATCCCCGAAATTGCACGGGCTGATATATACAGGAAGCTGGTAATACCCGAGAAACTTGCATAGATGGTAAAAAAAATAAATAAAAATTTGAGAAAACAAAATTATATTTTTTTGGAAAAAAAGTTAAGAAACGTAATAGAATTTGTCCCTTTTTTTTATGTGTGTGAAAATTTAATGTGAACAATTTGTTTTTCTTCTAGTATATGTCTCAAAGTCTAAAGAAAATAATAACAAAATGGGGGAAAAAATGTCTATATTTCATGGAATATCTATGGTGGGAAGTTGTTGATATAACATTAATAGATGGGTCAAAAAATAATCCCATTCGAACGATATTAGATGAATATATATTTTTATAATGTACAAAATGGAGGAATAAAACTGCAATTTAATCCCCGATACAGAATAGAAATGTTGCAATAAAATTGGATGGAATCGATTTGATATATCCATTATAATGTATTTACGTATGTCATTTCTTTTTATATATATATATATAGTTTTTTATGTGTTTAAATAGACTCCAGAATAACTTTAGTATCAAAATCTTTTTTTTTTTTTTTCTACATCTATTATATTGCAACAAGAAAATTATTTGTATTCTTGAATAGTACAATAAGTCATAGATTAGTGGTTGTTGGTAAAAAAATGGTTGTTGGAAAATTTAATTAAAATGTAAAAAAAAAAAAAAAAATGTCTTGTAAATAAATTTAACTATAAAAAGAGCGTTGAAAATAAATGGGAAAACCTCTTTATTTGTGGAACCCCGTTTTTCAAATATATTTATCCGTGATACTCGAAAAAACAGTCATCTACATTTTAGTGTTTAAGCATTGTGAGGCTTTTTCTTATTAAATTTTTCCGGCCAATACGGTTTTATGTTATAAGCCATGACAAGGATAATACGGTATTTGAAAAATTCAAATATTTCCTAAGCCTCGTCGGAAGGAGAAAAATAAATAAATAAATAATAATAATAAAAATAAAAATAAATAAAACGGGAAAAGCTATTGCTTTTTCATGACTTCAAAATGAAAAGTAGTAAATCTCCCCGAAATTACACGGGCTGGTATATACAGGAAGCTGGTAATACCCGAGAAACTTGTATAGATGGTAAAAAATAAATAAAAATTGAGAAAAAATTATATTTTTTTGAATAAAAGGTTAAGAAACGTAATGGAATTTGTTCCTTTTTTTTATGTGTGTGAAAATTTAATGTGAACAGTTTGTTTGTTGTTCTGGTATATGTTAGAATTTCTCAAAGTCTAAAGAAAATAATAACAAAATGGGGAAAAAAATGTCCATATTTCATGAAATTTCTATGTTGGAAAGTTGTTGATATACCATTAAGAGAGGGGTCATAGTATTTTTTTTTTTTAAATAATCCCATTCGAACGATATTAGATGAATATATATTTTTATAATGTACAAAATGGAGGAATAAAACTGCAATTTAATCCCCGATATCGGATAGAAATGTTGCAATAAAATTGAAGGGAATCGATTTAAAATATCCATTCTAATGTATTTACGTATGTCATTTCTTTTTTTTTTTTTTAATGATTTTTTATGTGTTTAAAAAGACTCTATAATAGCTTTAGTATCAAAACGTATTTTGTTTTCTACATCTTTCATATTGCAACAAGAAAATTATTGATTTTTGCAAATATAAAAAGCTCCATTTTTTTTTCTCTTTTCGTAACTTTTTTTTTAATTCCTTAAATCTATTCTATCAAAGAAAAGAAACATCTATTAGTGATTAATATTGTTTCTTCGAAATGAGTTTGTCTATAAAGTTTCAATTTTTAAGCATGTAAATGAACATACTTCATTTTTTAAACATGTAAATGAACATACTTCATTTTTTAAACATGTAAATGAACATTCAACATAAACATGTAAATGAACATACTTTTTTAAACATGTAAATGAAAATGAACATTTTTTAAACATGTAAATGAACATATTTTTTAAACATGTAAATGAACATACTTCATTTTTTAAACATGTAAATGAACATACTTCATTTTTTAAACATGTAAATGAACATACTTCATTTTTAAACATGTAAATGAACATACTTCATTTTTAAACATGTAAATGAACATACTTCATTTTTAAACATGTAAATGAACTACATTTTTAAACATGTAAATGAACATACTACATTTTTAAATATGTAAATGATCATACTACATTTTTAAATATGTAAATGATCATACTACATTTTTAAATTGTAGTATGATCATTTTGTCATTTAAATCATTTTTTCATTTAATCATTATTTTAATCATTTTTTTCTTAAATATGTAAATGATCATACTACATTCTTAAATATGCGAATGAAGATACTAAATTCTTAAATATGTAAATGTACACACTTCATTTTAAATAATTTTTGAAACAGCAATTTAATTAAAGTTGGTTAAATTTGAATTTCACGGAAAAAAAAGGAATATACCAATTTATAGGTTTGTTACTTAGGAATATACCAATTCAACACAGCATAACACCAAAATATCGTCAATTTGGCAGTAACTTTGGAGAGAAGATTTTAGTATTTTGTTTTACGTTACGGATTACGAAACATTCTACAATGGATTTTCTGAATTTGCTTGAGAAATTTAAGAAGTTTTCATCAAATAAGAAAGTTATATAATATAGTCTTTGCAAAATGGATGGTATATTGTAAATAAATCTGCAGGCTTGCTAACGAAATTTGTTTTTTAAAGAAAATTGGGAGTTTCACCCTATTTAAAAGTATATACACGAAGAAAGGAATATTCACTTCAAAACAGTTCACTGCAATTATCTCATCAAATACTAACCATATATCATATATAACCATTATATATCTCATCATATATTAACCTTATCACCATGTCTTATTTTATAACAAATTTATTAAATGAGAAGAAATTGCTTGATATATATTTTATATAACCTAATTAATGATGATTGATGTGAAAATTATATATAAAAAAAACATGATCGTTTTCTACTAGCTGAAAATCCATTTTTGTGATCTTTTTTTAAATACAACAAAATATCCTAACAGTACATCACCACTTTTTTTTGTAATCTGCACCCCTTGTACACTCAAGAGCCAACACATTATGACCATCTGTCAATAACGAGTTGACCCACCTTTGGCGCGCAACACAGCTTCAACCCACCTTGGCATGGATGCCAGGAGTCCTTGGTAGATGGCCGGAGACAGATTGTACCAGATGTCTAAACAACGTCACGCAAATCCGAGATATTGCGAATTGGTGGTCTTTGAACTCTGAGCTGCCGTCACAGGACATCTCAAATGTGTTCTATCGGATTGATTTCCGGTGAGTTAGGCGGCCAAGACATTAACTGGATTCAGCATCATATTCCTGGAACCACTCCAACACAATTTTAGCTTTGTGACAAGGGACGTTGTCCTGTTGGAACATTCCATTTCCAGCTGGAAAAACAGAGGCCATGTAAGGGTGCAACTGGTCCGCAATGATGTTCAGATACCCTGTAGCATTCATGGTTCGCTCTACGATAACCACGGGTCCCAGAGACGCCCAAGAGAATGCCCCCCAAAGCATAATACCGCCACCACCGGCCTGTGTATGACCTACTGTACATCGATGGAGCAACTGTTCGCCTGGAAGACGGTGTATCCTGACACGGCCATCGGCGTGATGAATGACAAACCGTGATTCATCTCATCATTCAACTCTCTTCCACTGATCCATGGACCAGTCACGATGTTCCCGGGGCCCAGCACAGGCGCAGTTGGCGATGACGCTTGGTCAGCAAAGGCACACAAGTGGGGCGTTTGCTGCGTAGCCCCATATCCAACAGTGTCAGCTGAACAGTGTGCTCCGATACTATTCTACTTGGCCCTGCATTGTATTGGGCTGTCAGCTGAGCCACTGTCTGGCTCCAATTTTGCTTCACCATGCGAGACAGTCTCCGACGACCTTTTCCTTTGATAGCGCGTGGACGTCCAACACCATGTCGTCTACTGCTGGTTTCACCGTCATTCATCCACTTTGCATAAATACTAACAACTGTAGATCGCGAACAATCCACGAGTCGTGCAGTTTCGGAAATACTTGTTCCGAGCCTTCGAGCCATTACAATCTGCCCTCTATCAAAGTCGCTTAGATCCGCAGCCTTTCCCATCACACACAGAAGTAAGTGAAAGAATGATTCTTCAGACTCTCCAGCAGCAGTTAAATACCACTTCCACATGATCACGTGCCTTCCACGTCATCCAGGCGAGTTCATTGCAAAATGTAGTGGTGGTGATAATGTTTTGGCTCTTGAGTGTATGTTAAATTCAATTTGAATTTTATCTTCCTTACTCTTATTCTTAAAAATATCCTTTTATTCAATATTTTATTGAACATATTTTCAACGAATTTTGATTTAAAAAAATAATTTCATTTTTATTTGTTGACATATAATATCTCTTATAAACGTATTTTGCCATATATACATTCCTTCACAAATGCTCCTGAACCAGATAAGCCTATTGACTATTTTATAAAGGAGAGCATCACTTTGATAAAATCAATGTTATTTTTTAACTTGGTGAAGTTAGGTATAATGCCATCTAATAAAATACTTTCCAGGACAATTACCCGGAAAATTTCAATCAGGGAATTAGATTTAGTCGATGCAAGACACACTCGTTCGGTCGTCACTGAATGTACTCGTTTTCAGAACAACGCACATCACCCAAGGAAGTTGAATCTTCGTCTTCCTACTTTGGTTCATAAGGTTTACATCAATTTACAGTCATCTTGTTTACACATCATCTACGGTCATTTTGTACACACTTTAGGCTAATTAAACAGGGATCTACAGTTTAACGTGGATTCGAACCACTACTAAACACGAGAATTCGAACTTGAAGCATGTGGTACCAAAGGCCAGATAACTAGCCAATTGGCCATCAGGCTGCCTGGGTCATAAGGAGATTCTCGGTTGTAGATACTATCTATGATTTAAGAACTTTTATATTTGCGATTCCTTTAAATGACACAGTACTATTTATTTATTTATTTTTACAAAACTTTTAAGTTGTGTCCATAATATTTTGAAAAGCAACCCCTTCTTTCCACGAACAATTTGAGGAGAGAGCAACGTCGATTTGCCTGTTGCGTTGACAGCAATTGCAGTTTATTCATTAAGATTGACAAACTTGTATGATTCATAGACTTTCATCTTTGATTTTTTTTTTTTTTTTCTTCTTCTCCTTTTCTTCCCACTTAACAAGAGAAATTATTTATTCGTGTCACAACCACTTTCAGCATTAAATAAAAGTTAAATTTCGTATTTTATTCTATGAATATCAGAGGGGTTTTATTCAAAATTAGAGAGTTTAGAATATTTTTTTTTGTTGTTATACATCGTCTTTTTATTGCATATTTGTTGCTTCGTGTACCATTTAATAAATAAAGTACTTTTAAGAGAAACTACCTTATATTTAAGTGACATAACAAGTGGGCTGAAATGTTCGTAGGCTGACACATAAATGGCGCTACTAATATTAAATCCATACTATTTTTAGTTAGCGCTAACCTTCAAAAGACACGTGTATAAATTTGACAGCAATTGCACTATTAGTATGTGAGTTATAGCATTTTTAGTGAAGCAACTTTTGTTAGTTTGAAAAAATGGATAAAAAGGAATTTCGTGTGTTAATTAAAACATTGCTTTTTGGCAAAAAAAAAAAAAAATACTATTGAAGCCAAGGCTTGGCTTGATAAACATTATTCGGACTTTGCACCTGGAAAATCAGCCGTAGAGAAGTGGTTTGCTAAATTTAAACGAGGCGAAATGAGCACCGAGGACGAAGCACGCACTGGACGCCCCAAAGAGGCTGTTACCGACGAAAACATCAAAAAAGTCCACAAAATAATTTCTGACAACCGTAAAGTGAATTTGATTGTGATAGCTGAGATCCTAACGATATCAAAGGAACGTGTTGGACATATCGTGAATGAATATTTGGATATGCGAAAGCTCTGTTCAAAGTGGGTGCCGCGCGAGCTCACAATCGACCCAAAACAACAACGAATGGATGATTCTAAGCAGTGTTTGGAGCTGTTCAATCGTAATAAACCCGAATTTTTGCGTCGATATCTGACAATGGATGAAACATGGCTCCATTATTTCACACCGGAGTCCAATCGACAGTCAGCCGAGTGGACTGCACGTGATGAACACTAAAAATGCTATAACTCACGTACTAATAGTGCAACAGTTGTCAAATTTATACATGTGTCTTTGAAGGTTAGGTTTAACTAAAAGTCATATGGAGTTAATACTAGTAGCGCCATCTATGTGTCAGCCTACGAACTTTGCAGCCCACCTGTTATGTGAGTAAAACCCTAAATATTTTCGTCGGGATACTTTGTCAGCTGTGACAATCTCCTTTGAATCCTCTCATTTCTGAAAGCAGTGATCAATGAAGGGGATTCGAACCTGAATATTCCCGCATGTTAACTGTGCCACATTGCCATTGAGTTACGAGTCAGATATTCAAAATATTAAACTGCAAAATAAAAAAAAAATCATTTAAAAGATTTACTTGCAATTAGCTGTATTAAAAGTAAAAAATAAAAACAAATACTTTATTTCTTATAAACGGAAAATGCTTAAATGTCAAAGGGCAATTAATATAATGGATGGCTTGTTTTTTAAGAATTATCAAAAAGTTATTTAAAAGCCATCTAGAAATGTTTATTTTTAATCTGCTAATAACTTCCGCATTTTTAGCATTGATAGAAGCAAAAAAAAAGCCAAAATTTTCACTTTAGCATTGGTTATTAAGGGGAATGTAAAAAAAATTGGAGCATAGATTAATATTAGTCAATTAACTTGAGATATAAATTAATGTTTTTAGACTTAATGTCTGGGAATTCTAATTAAATAAAGAGCAATTGTTAGCATTTCTGGAATTCATGTTAATCAGAGTTTCTATAAATCAAATAATTCCTTCATGTTATTTTTTTCTTCATTTTCTGATTGCTTAAAAGCAGTATCTTTTACCTGGATTCATCACCTTTTGAAAAAATCATCTCGATTGTGAAATGTTTGGAGATGTTGGCTATCTTTTTCAATTCCTTCTATTAGCTCACACTCTCCATATATATATATCTTGTTCAAATTTTCAATCGTTCATAAAATACTTTTTATTCATACACTCAAGTTCAAATACATATTTTTTTTTGAACTTGTAGTGGATGACACTGGATGTTAATACAGTTCTTTCAAATATTAAATTAGTAATTAAATTTAATTAATTAATTTTAATTTTTTTTTTAGATTTAAGTTGCATATATCTACCAATAGTTGGCACCAGATAAATTTTAAAAAATGAAAATATTTATAAAGGACTTTCTGCAAATCAGTGAAAAAAAGTAGGAATTGACTTAAATTTTTTTTTATATATATTATTTGTTTTTAAGTTGCTGCATACTGATTGATGAGCAACAAGCAGCTCTTAATTTGGCACAATAACAAAGCGAGAGAAATATAACAAAAATTCGGAATCATTCAATATGCCTCACTAAATGTGGATTTCCATCGGATACTAAAATATTACGTCATAGAACACCAGCCAATCCGAAGCCTGATCGGTTTTTCTCGGGGATTCTGATTGGTTGGCTTCTATTGGTTACCATAAGCCTAACAATAAGATCTCCGAGTCTGATGGAAATCTATTGTTAGGCTTATGGTAACCAATAGTCAATCAGCTGAGTTCCTGTATTAGCGTTTGGCGTGTACATTTCTCGTTGTCTATTTTATTTGTCTTTGAAATTAAATTAATTTTTTGATAATACTCTGTTTATTTTTTTTTAAATAAATTATTTTTTACTTAATTAAAAAGGCCATTGACAGAGAAACCAACCTTTTTTTGTGGACGGGACATGAAAAAATTTAATAATTTTTATATGAGTGCTAATAGAAGATTGTGTTGTTGTAATTAATTCTCAGTGTTCGACAGCGTGGGACGAACATCTCATGAGTAGTCTACTCATGGAAAGGAGGGGGAGCTTCTGTTGTGATGAAGCACCCGTAGGCAGATATCTGACTTGACTGAGTCGCTGACACAGGAGGAAAGGAGGGCAGTGGCTCCCACGAGTACTTTTTAGTGTAAACTACCCCTCTTTTGCGTACCCCATGGTAGAAAACTCGGATAACTACCACCAGGTCGTCCGACTCACGAGTCAAGTTGTTGAACATCCCAAACGCCATCGAGGCTCCTCGTTTTTGAAACAGTGTCTACAACAAAGCCGCCAGCGGAGGATGGAACCTTCGCCTAATGCTCACCAGAAGCGCGCATTGCTACAGAGCCATGAGTCGGGCCTTGAAATCGTAAATTTCTTTAAGTCATTAAAATTTGTATGCATTGACTATATTTTCCAAAATTTTAATTAGATAAAAATATTTTTAAAAAAATGACGCAAGGGTTAAAATCAAAACAAAAACTTCATTATTTTATATATTTACTTTGTTATTTCAGTGACTAAAACATCTTCATATTGCTCATTGTTAGCAAACAAAAAAAGTTTTAAAATAAATAAAAAAATTTTTATATTATTTTTACAAAATATTTTGGTTTGTCATAGCAAACATCTTAAATTGTACATTTTTGTTTTTTAAAAAAAAATTTCAATGCAAAAATAACAACAACTATAAATGAATTAGTTTTATGTTCAGTCCACGAGAGATTTTTTTTCACTTTTCATGCTATCCAAAGAAGCAAAAGGGTTGCACACATGTATTATGGAATGAAAACACGCATGCTGACTGCTATCTGCAGATTGTTTTGATACTAAGAATGTGGTTTTAAACCAGGAAAGGAAACCACATGTTTGAGTTGCAATGTTATTTTTAAAATCATTATTGCAGATAACAGAAAAAAAATTTTCATGTTTGTGGTCTTAAAAATGGCCTCAGAACTATATTACTGAGGACTTTTTTTTGTCCTAAAAGTAAGCAAATTATTATTAAGTCAACGAAAAACAAGCAAAAAAAAAAAAAAAGGTTAAATAATTTGATTTTTTTAGATATTACAAAAGATTGTTTGAGGAGCAACATTTTATAATAAAAAATAATATCTTGCAGAGAAAAAGCGTTTATTTTGCTTAGGGTTAAACAAACATGAAAAATGAAATTTAGTTTTTAAAAGTGGCCGTGTAACATTCTAGAAATATTTCCAAAGAATTTTTTAATCGAAATTTCGCAGGTCAGGATACTGAGGAATTGTGGAAACTTATTGCAATGTTTGAGAGTCTATTTTTAAACTTGTATAGTTTTTTTTCTTAGTGAGACTAGCGTAATTTAATGCCTTTAATTCACAACGGTGTATAAAGTCACAGTTGTAATTTTCGACAGTAAACAAACTCCCAAAAGCCTATCTATTATATATAATTCCCGTGTCACGATGTTTGTCCGGGATGAACTCCGAAACTAACAATCCGATTTTAACTTTTTTTTTTTTTTAAATGTGTGTTTTGTACCAACTTGGCAGATAGGATAGTTTTTGTTCAGAATTTTTTTTTTCTTTAAATCCAACTTCGAGTACTACAAACGTATTGTGTGACGTACATTTTATCTTATCTATAAAAGGTATGGTCATTCTATTGCGTAACTTAAACGGCAATGTAACGGCAATTATGCAATTCTGTATGTTGCAAAATTATACAACATACAGAAGAATTACCGGAAACGTACTTGAAGCAACAATATTGACTGGAAAGTTTAAAGGCGAAGTCGTCCTGTCACCTCGAATACCTATGGTACCATCAGAATCTACAATACCTTTCAAAACTCTACAATTTCCGATACGTTTGGCTTTTGCGATGACAATAAATAAGTCGCAAGGGCAGACAATGACTATTTGTGGCTTGGACTTGGAGAATCCGTGTTTCTCCCATGGGCAGCTATGTGTTGCATGCTCACGTGTTGGAAAACCATCGAATTTATTTATTTTGACGAAAGACAGACTAACAAGAAATATGCTTAGATTAACAGAAAATATGTTCAACGCTTAGTTCTTAGTTAAATGAAAGTAATGATTATTAAAAATTAAATTAGGTAAAATAATTATAAAACAGTGTTAAAAATCAACATTATCTACCTCATTCATTAAATTAATAAAAATTAAACATTTTTTATTCGTTGAAGCTTAATTTGAACTTTTCATCAATCTTTTACCAATCACTTCCTTAACAATACCAATTATAGAACCCAATTATAATTTGAATATATCTAATGATCTGAAATACAAGAAAGCCACAGCAACGCGGGGCCGGGTCTGCTGGTAATCCATATAGAGAAGTCATCCCATACTACGCTGATTACTATATAAGCAGAAAAACAACAATATTTAAAGACAACAAAAATATTTTAAAGAAAAATTATGTATTGTATGTGATAACACCCAATGACTACACTGGTGCATTATGGCGTAAATTCTTGAATTGCTCATATGGAGCTATTTTGAATGCTAGTTTGGCATAGAAAACATTCGAGTTTATAAAATGGTTCGAATGCTAGTTTTAAATACTTATTAATAATACTTCTTAATACTAATTTAAAATTTTCGATCACAAAAATGGAACTTTAAAGACATAAAATGCCGTAATACTGGTATATTATATAATAAAAAAACAACTGTTTTATACTTCCAAAACATCGATATTTTTTTCTGTTTATATATATAAAAAAAATCTATATTATAAGCTTTTTACTTAACTACCACTATCAATATTTAGTGAAAAAGTTTCTTGAATTTCGCCTTGAAATTAATATATATATATATTAATTTCAAGGCGAAATTCAAAATGGTATAGAGGCATCTAAAACACATTAAATAATTTTGAAAATTGAACTGAAAATTTGGTTTGGTTTGCCAATCGATGGTCATTTTTTGCACACTAAAACTTAGGATAATTAGACCGGGACCTATGGTTTAATATGTATTTCGAACCACTAGCAAACCTCCATGCCACCGCCAGCATTCGAATCTGCAGCCTGTGGTACCAAGGCCAGAGCGCTGGCCAGTTGGCTATCAAGTATCATTGAACTGGCAGATATACCAACACCAGATTTAAGATTTAGATTAAATGTATTTATTTTCGCTATTACCTACACGATTATTTTCTTCGAAACATTTGTTTTACGTTAGATGTGTTGCATAGATGCAATCGAAACCGTTATAAAATTGAATATTGTAACAATGTCTTCCTCTTTTTTTCAATTCCTTCTATTAGCTCACACTCTCCCTATATATATCTTGTTCAAATTTTCAATCATTCATAAAATACTTTTTATTCATCCACACAAGTTCAAATACATTTTTTTTTTGAACTTGTAGTGGATGACACTGGATGTTGATACAGTTTTTTCAAATATTAATTCAGTAATTAAATTGAATTAATTAATTTTAGTTTTTTTTAGATTTAAGTTGCATGTATCTATCAATAGATGGCGCCAGATAAACTTAACAAAAATGAATGAAAATTATTTATAAAGAACTTCCTGCAATAGAGTGAGAAAAAAAAAAAGAAGGAATTGACTTTAAATTTTTTTTTTTATATTACTTGTTTTTTTAGAGGTCTGAATGTGAAGTACTTCAGGATTTTTGCATTACGGAAGCTATGGTTTTGTTGTCCAATTTGCCTGTAGAGATCATCAGTAGTAGCTTTTCTCGTGCAAAATGGTCGTGCTTCTAATTTACAGCTTGTAAGTTCTCTTTTGCTTCTTGTGTTCATATGTTCGGTTCCTTATATATATTCTTCCCCATATGTGCTCCATGAATTTATAGAAATTTAATTTTATTTAACAACAAACAATAATTTCATCACGATTGTCAGTGCATATTTTTTTTTCTAAATAAATTGTTTTTCTTTTAATTTATCCATATACGAATTTACGACAATAATTACAATAATTTTGTGCAATAACATTGCCGTGATTGTTATACAATGCATAATACACCACGTCGTGTTAAAAATTTTTTACTTGATTGAATTGCTGAAAATTGAATTCGCATTTTCTTCAACGTTTTAAACTGACCAGTTCATTTATTAAACATATTCTATGATTATACTGTAAAACTAATGATTTTTAAACTTTTCATTTTCTCGGCCGGTAAAGTAACATGTGGGCTGAGACGTTCGTAGGCTGACACATAGATGGCGCTACCAGTATACAAACCATACGATTTTTAGTTAGCCCTAACCTTCAAAAGACATGTGTATAAATTTGACAGCTGTTGCACTATTAGTATGTGAGTTATAGCATTTTTAGTGAAGCAACTTTTGTTAGTTTGAAAAAATAAATAAAAAAGAATATCGTGTGTTTAATAAAGCATTGCTTTTTGGCGAAAAAAAAATACTATTGAAGCCAAGGCTTGGCTTGATAAACATTATTCGGACTTTGCACCAGGAAAATCAACCGTAGAGAAGTGGTTTGCTAAATTTAAACGAGGCGAAATGAGCACCGAGGACGATGCACGCAGTGGACGCCCCAAAGAGGCTGCTACCGACGAAAATGTCAAAAAAGTCCACAAAATAATTTCTGATAACCGTAAAGTGAAGTTCATTGAGATAGCTGAGACCCTAAAGATATCAAAGGAACGTTTTGGACATATCGTGAATGAATATTTGGATATGCGAAAGCTCTGTTCAAAGTGGCTGCCGCGCGAGCTCACAATCGACCCAAAACAACAACGAATTGATGATTCTAAGCAATGTTTGGAGCTGTCCAATCGTAATAAACCCGAATTTTTTGCGTCGATATGTGACAATGGATGAAACAGGGCTCCATCATTTCACACCGGTGTCCAATCGACAGTCAGCCGAGTGGCCTGCACGTGATGAACACTAAAACTGCCATAACTCGCATACTAATAGTGCAACAGCTGTCAAATTTATACACGTGTCTTTTGAAGGTTAGGGCTAACTAAAAATCATATGGTTTTAATACTGGTAGCGCCATCTATGTGTCAGCCTATTAACTTTTTAGTCCACCTGTTATTGTGACCTTTACCTCTATAAAATATTCTTTTTACACCATTAAATGTTTGACTCAGATGGTTTATCCAATTTATTGTGTGGCAAAAACAATAGCTTTTTTTTTTTTTCATAATGAAAGTATTCACAGTGAGTAATGAGTCACAAGAAGTAATTTTTTTTTTTGTGGAAAGGAAACAAATTATTGACAAATATTCAATTTCTTACTCCAAAAAGATTTAAATAATTGAATTTTGCGATTGCCCATGTTTTTAAGAACTAGTTTTTTGTATTTTCCAAAAATTCTCCCTCGAGTTTCTAAGAAATCTTTTTTTTTTTTTTTTTTCATCTGTGATTTGAGAATTTTTTTCTATCATTTAAAAACAAAGGAATTTTAGGAATTTTCAGCAGTGAGTTGCCAGCAAAAAAGTATTTATTAAATCCTATATACTCAAGACCGAGCACATCAAAAAGTTCTTCCATGCCTTTTTTTTTTATCAATTTCTTTATGATTTATCGAATTTATTTTCTGTAGAAAATAAATCGCCCACCTTTTTCAATTCCCACTATTAGCTCACACTCTCCCTATATATATCTTGTTCAAATTTTCAATCGTTCATAAAATACTTTTTATTCATCCACTCAAGTTCAAATACATTTTTTTTGAACTTGTAGTGGATGACACTGACGTTAATACAGTTTTTTCAAATATTAATTCAGTTAATTAAATTTAATTAATTAATTTTAGTTTTTTTTAGATTTAAGTTGCATACCAATAGATGGCGCCAGATAAAATTATTTATGAGGGACTTTCTGCAATACAGTGAAAAAAAAAGTAGGAATTGACTTTAAAATTTTTTTCTTTATATTACTTGTTATTAATTCATTGCCTTTTTGAGACTCGCAGCCCACAGTTTGAGAGTTACAACTGCTAGTTACTCTAAGCATTATAAGTTGAAGTGGTCAGTTTTTACTACACTTCAGAGTTGACTCCATATTTGCACTTTAGATTTATATTTAATTGATTTAGCAGCCCAATGCACCAATTTACACCAATTATACAAGAATGAGGTGTGATTAGGGATTGCAATACCGGTATACCGGGATACCGAATACCGGTATTTTGAGCCATTTGTACAATTTTGTTACACCGGTATTCACAAGTTTAAATACCATTTTTTCCGTATTTACTAGAAATTTAGAATTCTTATCTGTGAAAGAATTCTTATGTGTGAAATTCTTATTCTTATCTGTGAATTCTTATTCAGAATTCTTATCTGAAAACCAGATATGCTTATCTGTGAAAACAAGGTTGTAGTTGTGAAGAAAGTGTGTAATATTCCGATATTTTTTTTTAATTGGTGAGTTTATTATTCGCATTGTATTTGCATATCATACTTTAGATTTCAATATATTTTTCAGATTTATTATATATATATATATAACAGGTGGACAGAAAAGTGCGTAGGCTGACTCATAGATGGCGCTATAGTATTAAATCCATATGATTTTTAGTTAGCCCTAACCTTCAAAAGACACGTGTATAAATTTGACAGCTGTTGCTCTATTAGTATGTGAAGTTATAGCATTTTTAGTGAAGTTATAGCATTTTTAGTGTTTATCACGTGCAGTCCACTCGGCCGACTGTCGATTGGACTCCGGTGTGAAATAATGGAGCTATGTTTCACCCATTGTCACATATCGACGCAAAAATTCGGGTTTATTACGATTGAACAGCTACAAACACTGCTTAGAATCATCAATTCGTTGTTGTTTTGGGTCGATTGTGAGCTTTCGCATGTCCAAATATTCATTCACGATGTGTCCAACACGTTCCTTTCATATCTTTAGGATCTAAGCTATCTCAATCCACTTCACTTTACGGTTATCAGAAATTATTTTGTGGACTTTTTTGATGTTTTCGTCGGTAACAGCCTCTTTGGGGCGTCCACTGCGTGCATCGTCCTCGGTGCTCATTTCGCCTTGTTTAAATTTAGCAAACCACTTCTCTACGGTGGATTTTCCTGGTGCAAAGTCCGAATAATGTTTATCAAGCCAAGCCTTGGCTTCAATAGTATTTTTTTTTCGCCAAAACACAATGCTTTATTAACACAGGAAATTCCTTTTTATCCATTTTTTCAAACTAACAAAAGTTGCTTCACCAAAAATGCTATAACTCACATACTAATAGTGCAACAGCTGTCAAATTTATAGACGTGTCGTTTGAAGGTTAGGGCTAACTAAAAGTCATATGGATTTAATACTAGTAGCGCCATCTATGTGTAGCCTACGAACATGTCAGCCCAACTGTTATACTCATAAATAATACCCCATAATAATGAATAAGAATAACTTTAAAGAACATAAAAAAAATCAGCTGATAATACTTCGGTTTGGTTTCATTATTTATGTGATGAAAAGAATAGGGTGGCACAATGTACAAAAATGTTCAAGAGTTATTAAAGTGAATGGAGGAAGTATAAACGGACTCCATACACATTTAAAAACGAAACATGATTCAAATTTGATAAAGCGGAAAGAATCTAATTGCGATGAAGATACAAACTTAAGCTCAGTTCTAAGCCCAAGCCATCAGGGATTTTAGATTATTTTGGAAAAAAAAAAAGAAGATAATTTGGAGGAAACTATAAGTAAAATGACAGCTACAATGACATTTCTACTACCGGTATTAAAACCAGTATCCCGGTTTTAAGATCTAAAAAATACCGAATACCGGCATTGAACTTTTGGTCCGATATTGTAATCCCTAAGTGTGATGAGTCGGATATCTTCCCAACGAAGAATAAATCAAGCAACCATACCACTACACTTTCATCCAGAGATAATAGAGAGTTTTTGCATAAGATTTTCTTATTGTCCGATATTTTTTCTTCCTAGCGCGCATGCTCATAGGAAACATTGTACCTATTGCGCATGCGTATTTGTAATACTGCACTACAGAGCTATTCCTATGAGCATGCGCGCTAGGAAGAAAAATGAAAAAACGATGAAAAAACGTTATGAAAAAACTCTCTAATATCCCACCATGGCTTGGACGAATCGAGTCGGTTGTGACTGTTTTACAAGTAGACGGTTTCAATTTCCATTCCCGTAACTGTCTCAAGACCATAAACGACTATGAGAGCAATATAAAGTTTTTGGTACTAAAATGACTACTAGGTATTCCTGGTTAAGACTTTAAGATTACTGGTTAAGATCCAGGTTAACATTATAAGGAATTTTATAGAATTTCATGAAACAATGCGTTTATTTATATAATTAATCAATTACAGAGAATATTGTTTCAAGTGAAAAATGTGTACTATTCGTGGCTCAATGGCTACGTGTACAGCTAGTGTGCTGGAACAAAGAGGTTTGAATCCGCTGGCGACATTAGAGAGTTTTTGCATACCGTATTTTTATAATACAGTATTTTTTTTACCCCCTTAACGCGCATGCTCATAGGCAATTGCGCATGCGTCCTATGAGCATGCGCGCTAAGGAGAAAAAAAAATACTGTATTATAAAAATACGGTATGCAAAAACTCTCTATTGTTGTAGTCAATACTTTCAGAAAAGCAGGAGAATCGATGGCAATTGTGACAATGGGTAAAAAGTGTCTCGCATCGATAGTCGCGCTGCCTGGTTGAGAGTTTCCCGGGTTTTTTTCCGTACAAAAGGCAAATGCGGTGTAGTTACCCAAAGAAGTAACCCTGGAAGACACTGTCCTCCCTCACCACCCGCCGGTGGGTTGTTGTTCGATACATAAGCGTAGGGTCGACAAAAAAAAATGAATAATAATAATGTAACAGGTGAGCTGAAAAGTTCGTAAGCTGACGCATAGCTGACGCGCTACTAGTATTAAATCCATATGATTTTTAGTTAACCCTAACCTTCAAAAGACACGTGTATAAATTTGACAGCTGTTGCACTATTAGTATGAGAGTTATAGCATTTTTAGGGAAGTTATATAATTTTTAGTGTTCATCACATGCAGTCCACTCGGCTGACTGTCGATTGGACTCCTGTGTGAAATGATGGAGCCATGTTTCATCCATTGTCACATATCGACTCAAAAATTTGGGTTTATTACGATTGAACAGCTCCAAACACTGCTTAGAATCATCAATTCGTTGTTGTTTTGGGTCGATTGTGAGCTTTCGCATGTCCAAATATTCATTCACGATATCATATCTTTAGGATCTCAGCTATCTCAATCAACTTCACTTTACGGCTATCAGAAATTATTTTGTGGACTTTTTTGATGTTTTCGTCGGTAACAGCCTCTTTGGGGCGTCCACTGCGTGCATCGTCCTCGGTGCTCATTTCGCCTCGTTTAAATGTTGCAAACCACTTCTCTACGGTTGATTTTCCTGGTGCAAAGTCCGAATAATGTTTATCAAGCCAAGCCTTGGCTTCAATAGTACTTTTTTTCGCCAAAACGCGATGCTTTATTAACACACGAAATTCCTTTTTATCCATTTTTTCAAACTAACGAAAGTTGCTTCACTAAAAATGCTATAACTCTCATACTGATAGTGCAGCAGCTGTCAAATTTATACACGTGTCTTTTGAAGGTTTGGGCTAACTAAAAATCGTATGGATTTAATACTAGTAGAGCCCTCTATGTGTCAGCCTACGAACTTTTCAGCACAACTGTTAATTATCATTAGATGTTGATGTAAATGATGTCGTTGGAAATGGTTCAAAAAGAACTGAACAAAGTTAGTTAACCGGCACCTAGAAATTTTTCAACTACGAATCCTGGGATTTTTAACGCAGTCGACTTAGTGTGATGAAATTAGTATCTGATAAATTATTTTGTACCATGCTGAATATACCGGTGCTCGTTAGGTCACCGAAGTCAATCATCATTGGCCGCGGTCAGTACTAGGGGGGTAGCCACCTGGGAACACCGCGTGCCGTTGGCATTCACAAATTTGGGACCTGAATGGCCGAGTGTCTAGCGCTCTGGCGCTCGGTGCCACAGGTTTCGGGTTCGAATCCCGGCGGTGCCATGGATGTTTGTAGTGGTTCGGAATCCACTTTAAGCCGTAGGTCCCGGTCTCCTATCAGGCTTCTACCTACGGGTGCTCCATCACAACAGAAGCTGCTTCCTTTCCCTTCAACCATGAGTGCGTATGGGCTCGTGGGCTTGGCCAGCCAAGTGGGATAAGAAACAACAACAAATTTTTTTGTAGAGATCTGATAAATATGGAGATATAGGGATTCAAAAATTGACTTTCCTTAAGTTAAATGATACTTTCGATTCATGAACGATGTCTATGGTTAAAACTATTATTATTATGATTATTAAATTTTTTCTCTAGTCAAAAGAAAACTTTTTTTCCAAAACTAATAACAAATTTAGTCAAATGTGTCTAATATTTTTTTTTAAACATTAAAGATTAAGTGCCTTTATTAAAAATAATAATTATAATAATAAATAAAATAATAAATAAATAATAATAATAGTCAAATTTGTTCAATATTTTTTTAAAACATTAAAGATTAAAAGCCTTTGTGAAAAAAAAAATTATAACTCATTGAAATGTTTATGCGGTTGGCTTTCTAATGTCGTCAACCCTTAAGATCTAAATTTCTTTTCAAATTATTATAATAAATTTAAGAGATATTCAAAAGAAATATCGATTAGAGACCAGATTCTAAATTAAAAAGTACATATTATAGATCTGTTTTTGCTCAAACGAGATAACTTTGATGTCGCCCGAGCGAATTGCAAAGCGGAATCTTAAATCAAAAAAATTAAATTATTTATTAATTAGTTTTTAATCTTTCTAACTGTATTTTTTTATGCTTTTAACTAGATTTTCTCATTTTAAAAATATTTATTATATATCAGAAAAAAAAATTCAATTCAACATTTTTCTCAAATGAAAATTATCGTAATTTGACTTCATAAAATATTAATTAATAAAACTTTAAAAAAAAAAAGCACAAAAAGTTTTTAATGATTTAGGTTTTATTAATTTTTAATGTATATATTTTATACTTTAATGATTTTTTTTGTATATAAAAATTTAATTAATTATTTGCTTCACCAAATCAAATGGGAAAAAAAAAATTTTTTTTTTTAATCTGAACAGAATCGGTTTCTTTGATTTCATATAAAATTAGTTGCATTTACATTAGAAAATAATTAAATGGGTTTTTTTAAATTAAATTTTTAAAAATATTAAAATGACCTTTTAAACCTCTCAGCTATTTTTTACAATTGGTGTATAATTGGTTTGTTAAGTATGATTCGGAATATTTTCGTGTATGCATGTGTATTGGTGTATGCATGCGTGTATTAGTATATGCATACGTGTATTGGTGTATGCTTACGTATATTGGTGTATACATACGTATATTGGTGTATGCATGCGTGTATTAGTGTATGCATGTGTGTATTAGTGTATGCATACGTGTATTAGTGTATGCATACGTGTATTAGTGTATGCATACGTGTATTAGTGTATGCATACGTGTATTAGTGTATGCCATGCCGTACCATGCTGAATATACCGGTTCTCGTTAGATCACCGAAGTTAAGCATCATTGGGCGCGGTCAGTACTTGGGTGGGTGACCACCTGGGAACACTGCGTGCCGTTGGCAAATTTGGGACCTGAATGGCCGAGTGTCTAGCGCTCTGGCGCTCGGTGCCACAGGTTTCGGGTTCGAATCCCGGCGGTGCCATGGATGTTTGTAGTGGTTCGGAATCCACTTTAAACCGTAGGTCCCGGTCTTCTATGACTGTAAGAGCGCCACGGAGCAAAAGTCAGGCTTCTACCTACGGGTGCTCCATCACAACAGAAGCTGCTTCCTTCCCCTTCAATCATGAGTCCATATGGGCTCGTGGGCTTGGCCAGCCAAGTGGGATAAGAAACAACAACAACAACAGTGTATGCATACGTGTATTGATGTATGCATACATGTATAGATGTATGCATACATGTATTGGTGTAAGCATGCATGCAAATTTGACAGCTGTTGCACTATTAGTATGTGAGTTACAGCACTTTCAGTGAAGTTATAGCATTTTAGTGTTCAGCACGTGCAGTCCACTGTCGATTGGACTCCGGTGAGAAATGATGTAAGCATGCATGTATAGATGTATGCATATATATATACGTGTAAGCATGCATGTATAGATGTATACATACATGCATGTAATGGTGTATGCATGCATGCATAGATGCATGCATAGATAGGTGTATACATATACATATATATATATGTGTGTGTGTGTAAATGTGTGGTTAGTATGTGTATGCATTCATATATATGTAATAGGTGGCTGAAATGTTCGTAGGCTGACATAGATGGCGGTACTAGTATTAAATCCATGTGATTTTTAGTTGGCCCTAACCTTCAAAAGACACGTGTATAAATTTGACAGCTGTTGCACTCTTAGTATGTGAGTTACAGCACTTTCAGTGAAGTTACAGCATTTTAGTGTTCAACACGTGCAGTCCACTGTCGATTGGACTCCGGTGTGAAATGATGGAGCCATGTTTCATCTATTGTCACATATCGACGCAAAAATTCGGGTTTATTATGATTGAACAGCTCCAAACACTGCTTAGAATCATCCATTCGTCGTTGTTGTGGGTCGATTGTGAGCTCGCGCGGCACCCACTTTGAACACAGGTTTTGCATATCCAAACATTCCTTCACGATGTGTCCAACACGTTCCTTTGATATCTTTAGGGTCTCAGCTATCTCAATCCACTTCACTTTACGGTTATCAGAAATTATTTTGTGGATTTTTTTGATGTTTTCGTCGGTAACAGCCTCTTTGGAGAGTCCACTGCGTGCATCGTCCTCGGTGCTCATTTCGCCTCGTTTAAATTTAGCAAACCACTTCTTTACGGTTGATTTTCCTGGTGCAAAGTCCGAATATTCTTTATCAAGCCAAGGCTTGGCTTCAATAGTATTTTTTTTCGAGAAAAAATTCCTTTTTATCCTTTTTTTCAAACTAACAAAAGTTGCTTCACTAAAAATGCTATAAATCACATACTAATACTGCAACAGCTGTCAAATTTATACACGTGTCTTTTGAAGGATACGGCTAACTAAAAATCATATGGATTTAACACTAATAGCGCCATCTATGTATAAGCCTACGAACTTTTCTGCCCACCTGTTATATGTGTGTGTGTGTGTGGGAGGGCGTATGTGGGTGTGTGTGGATGCGTGTTAAAGTGTGTGTGGAGCGCGCTTATGCGCATGTATATGTTTAAATTTCTTATGTGCCAATTTATAAATTTTCTAACTATGTGTTAGAGCTCGCAGCTAGTACGTAGCAAGAACATACATATAGGTATTATTATGCATTTAAGGAGAGAGTCGCAATCCTTATTTTCAAGGTCAAGAAAACGTAATGTCCAATGTGCATCCATCCCGCTTTAGCATTCAACTATCGCCATAAGAATATAATAAGTGATAAATTAATTATGAACCATTTTTAAAAAAATTTTGCGAGTTTTGATTAAACAGAGCTTTAGAACAAAAAACAAAACAAAAGAAAGATTTCTTTCTGATAGATTTTACGTTAGTGTATGAAATACCAATAGACATTACATTTTTTTTATTGTTTTATATGTATAGTTTATGCAATTAGTACGTGCATTTGATTTCAATCAAATGTGAAACATTTTTATTAAAAAAATGGCCAAATAATCTAATATATTGCATAACATTTTTTTGAGAATTCAATTTTTATTGATGTTATAAAATACCACAATGTGTTTCAAAATAGCATCTGCACTTCGAAAGATAAAAATTCTTTTTATTTTTGATTTAAAAAATGCTTCCCAAAATTTAATACTACAAATACATATTTGTAACCCTGCTTCTTCCTAAGCACTGACAAAGGACGCCCCCTGTGGCGTCCCGGAGAAATGGTCAGTACATTTCGAAATTCTCATCAGAGAGGAAATACCGTGCAACCTGCGCTTCCGCTGAGAAACGTTTAATTTATAATATCTCATCCCGACAGGAAATTTATTTAACTCATCCCTCGTACTAGTTGGCCTACAGACTCTCACCGGAGAGGAAGTATATTTTGCGCACCCTGCACGTTTCCCTTCCATAATCTATAATTTTCTGTCTTTAAATGTGTTAAATATTGTATGGATCTAATTGTATGCGTATGGTGTTTGTGCGTGTGTCAATAAAGCTGTGAGTTTATTAACGCAGTTTTGGGAATGTTGGTAGTTCAAAAAATAATTTAGATTATTAAATCTAAATTATTTTTTGAACTACCAACTTGCTTTCCATTTAGGAAATTATACAATAATTCAGTTTATGATTTTTCAATAAAAGTATAATGGAAATATTTAAAAAAAATCTAATCAGCAAATAAAATAATAAAATATATTTATAAACTATGAAATGAAAATTTAACATGAAAAATGAATGCTATAAAAATGAAAAAAAAAAAATTATTAAATAATGTAATATAATACATCCATAAATTCGACATGAAATATTGCGATTAATTGTAAATTCAAAGTTCTATTTTAATGCACTACAAAATTTTAAAAACCAATCTATTTATACAAATCATCAAAGAAAATTATTTTCTAGCTAACAATAGATTCATCTCTATTCTTGTATAATGCTAACACTTTTTAATTTATATATTCATTATATCGTTTATTGCCTGTAGCTATGTAAAATACCTAAAACGGAATCCATTAACTTATATTCAAATTAATGAATAGATTTCGATAAAATTTTAAAATAAATCATTTTATTTTTCAAAAAGTTTTAGCTGAAAGCCTTTTAAGTTTTGAAAAAGATAATGAGTTTTCCTAATTGCTGCTCATTAAAATACCGTTTATCATTCGACGAAAAAAAAATTTTCGATTTTATAATGAATAAAAACTAATATTCACCAAAAAACAAGTAATATAAAAAAAAAAAAAAATTTAAAGTCAATTCCTACTTCTTCTCACTACATTGCAAAAAGTCTTTTATAAATAATTTTCATTCGTTTTTTAAAGTTTATTTGGCGCCATCTATTGGTAGATACATGCAACTTAAATCTAAAAAAAAACTAAAATTAATGAATTAAATTTAATTACTGAATTAATATTTGAAAAACTGTATTAACGTCAAGTGTCATCCACTACAAGTTTAAAAAAAAATGTACATGAACATGAGTGGATGAATAAAAAGTGTTTTATGAACGATTGAAAATTTGAACAAGATATATATAGGGAGAGTGTGAGCTAATAGAAGGAATTGAAAAAAAGATCCACAATGAATTTAATTTGTTTAAGTGGATATCGTTTGCAAGAAAAAAATAATTTTCGAAAAAAGTAAATTATTCCTTTCTATGATGGAAGAAGTTAAGAATATTTTATAACTTCGATTTCTATCGATAAGACTTCAATAAATGTCGATGTGGAGTATCCATTAGAACTTTTAACATTATTCCTGCTTATTGATCAATTTACTATTGAAATATCAGTTTGGCGAACCCATTTTTTTTGCTTATGCCATCACAATATATGTAGAGCAAATACTCCTAGGTCTCCGAGGAGCTCATTGCTTAACTCTTTTTCCTAAAATTTAATACAAAACCTTTCCGGCTTACTGATTTATAGTGATAATCCTCATCAATAAATTATAGTTAAAAAAAACTAAAAAAACACGCTTTTAGAGTTAATCAAACTAAAAAGTAAAAAATAATTGTTAACATAAGAATAAAATGACTGACGAGAAAATGAATGTCTCTGTTCTAAAAGCGTGGGGTGCTCGATATCACTCGTTATAATTTTTCACTAGTTTCATTCCGAAATGCAGAGTTAGTTTAAAAATGTCATACAAAGCACCCCACGCTTTTAGAACAGTGACATTCATTTTCCCGTCAGTAATTTTATTCTCATGTTAACAATTATTTTTTACTTTTTAGTTTGTTTAACTCTAAAAGCGCGTTTTTAAACTATAATATACAAATGAGGTCCCGGTACGGAGGACTGGAACTATAGTTCTTACAATAATTTAATTGTGAGTAAAACAAAGCCCAAATGCGAATATGCCGAGCCAGCCAGGATTCGAACAGGGAATCTCCTGATCTGTAGTCAGGCGCGTTATCCGTTGTGCCCCTGTCCCACGTAGGTTTGAATGTCTTATGTACTTTCCTTCTGCATGGGTTAAATTGCTCTTCATAAGATAAAATAAAATAACTAATCCTGGCGATCCTAATCACGATGAGATAATAAACTTATCAAAATATTTTAATGTCGTCGGTCCTTGATAAGTCTACAACGTTTAAATTAAATCTGATCGCTTAAAGTAGGACAAAATCGAGCCCAAAGAGTCAGTTACAAACAAACAAACAAACAGGTGAAACTAATAAAATCGTATTAAAAATACTTAGTGCTTTCAATATGTTATGCTTCAAAAAAAGCTTTTGCTATATCAGAAGTTTACTGAGTTAACTAACTAACAAGTCTCTTTTCTAAGATAACATTCAAGGATTATTCTGTCTTAAAGTAAAATGAAAATTTTACTTTTTACAATAAAAATAAACATTTCATATTTTTTTAAATATATTGAATTGAATTAAATTACTTGATATTAGTTTTAAAAAATTCTTCCTTGTATATTTAAAGTATATTTTATTTTAATGAATACTTGTAGGCATGGCGCGAAATTATGCAGGTTGCATTAAAATAATTATTAAAAATGTGATGTTAGCACGATCTGTTGACGAAGTATTTTCAAAATTACAAAATTCGAATTTAGAAAGGTTTGAAAAGAAAACTTATTATAATATCTAATTTAACCGGATTTGTTTATCTTATACTTCCACGGAATCTAAAATTTGAAAAACATGGTTTTCTGATTTAAAAATGTTATAGAAAATAAGAAAAATAATTAAATCAGAAATACGAAAAAAACCACATATTGCGAATATTACATAAACTTATAAATACGTACATGTCTAAAATGTAAAAATAATAATAATAATAAAATAATAATAAAAGGAAATAAATTAAAAAATAAAACACAAGGGAATGTATTGAAATTTTAAATAACTACCACCATCATAAGAATACTTCATAAGAACAAACTGGAGTTAGGAAAAATATTAAAGCAAACTAAGCTTTAATAAGAATATTTTATAAGAATAAAAAATAAAATAATTGCATCGTTATTGCAAAAAAAGTTATCGTAATATTCTAATAAAGTATTTGTAGAATTTTTTTCTGACAAAATAATTAAAAAAGTTAATTATTAAAATAATGAGTTAATAAAAAGATAATTAATATTAATTTCCAATCATGAATTTTTAAATATGTCATCAATTAATAATTATATGATAATGGGAAATACTAATTCATTACCATCAAATTCTTTCATTTTAATCCCATTTTATCTTTATTAATTCCACGAAATACAATTTTTTTTATTTAAAAAGTTCTTAGTAACAAACTTTAAATATTCTGATTAAAGGAATAAAAATATTAGACTTTTATTTAATTCTATTCTAAAAAGTTAAAAATCAATTGGCAAAAATTCTCGCAAGTTTTTATTTAAAAAAAGTTTTTATTGAACCACAACATTTAAAAATTCCTTTCACTTTCATCAATTAGTAATAACAACCAATGAAAGAAAATCTCCGCCTTTTTCAATTCCTTCTATTAGCTCACACTCTCCCTATATATATCTTGTTCAAATTTTCAATCGTTCATAAAATACTTTCTATTCATCCACTCAAGTTCAAATACATTTTTTTTGAACTTGTAGTGGACGACACTTGATGTTAATACAGTTTTTTCAAATATTAATTCAGTAATTAAATTTAATTAATTCATTTTAGTTTTTTTTTTAAATTTAAGTTGCATATATCTACCAATAGATGGCGCCAGATAAACTTAAAAAATGAACGAAAATTATTTGTAAAGGACTTTCTGCAATATAGTGAAAAAAAAAGTAGGAATTGACTTTAAAAAGTTTTTTTTTTTTATATTATTTGTTTAATCGGGATACACAAAATTTAAAAAACTAATAATTAATAAAGCTACTTTGAATTGTAGCTCATTATTAAATTTGAGGAGTTAAAAAACTAATAGAAAACTTCAATATACAATGTTTGATGCCATTTTTTTAGAAAATTTAAAACGCCTACAAAAACAAAATGACATTTTATAAAGAAGTTTTAAATTTTTTTAACCACTCGATGATGATTTTATTGAATATAAATGATATAATTCTAAAATAAAGTTTATTATTATTTAAATAAACAGTTTGGGTTATTTTTATTGTTTTCAAAAGGTTTTCAGGCAAATGGCAAAATAGGGGCCTTTGGGATTTGGCGACTTTTTTTGACTGCCAAGTGAGCGAAAATCACCAAATGTGGCGAGGTATCTCCTAATGTCTAATTGCCACGATTAATTTCGTGGTTTTGATGGGCCAAGATTATTTGCTGGAAAGTTCTAGAAGAATTAGAAACTGTTAATTTTAATAACGATTCATTTCATTCGTTACCAGTTCATGCTGTTGTTAAAAGTTCTTTTCATTTCTTGTGTGCTGACCAAAGTCTTCCGATTAGCGATGTTGTTGTTGTTATCGTGTCCATGGATTTAAAATATAATTATCAATGTTAGATCAAGTCAAAAGTCTTCTCGGTAGCGGCCGCAAGCAATGGCGCCGCTTCACTATACAGGACTTCTCTTAAGTTGCCCTCGATTGGCACCATACCCAATTGCAAAACATGGGGAGTGAATGCTGGGCACTCCAGAATGTGCTTAGGTGTTAGGAAAGCGCTGCGGCAATTTCTGCAGGGGATGTATTCCCTGGTTTTGTCTGGGAGAATCTTCATCCCTCTGTAATGATTAGTTCTGAGTCTGCTAATAACTGATGTCAGCTTCCTAGGGCAGTTGAAGTCCGTGATGAGTGGCTTCTTAAAGTTATGAGGAATGAGTCGGCTTTTGGCAACTGCGTTAGCATCTGCAAGCGGGATGATAGTCCTGGGTTGATCATTGTCCCTGGCTTCTTTGACTAAAGAGTCAGCGCATTCGTTGCCCTCAATGTTGAAATGTGCAGGAATCCATTGAAGGTGACATGATTTGCCTTTACAGTGTAGAGTCTCTAGCAGAACATTTATCGGAGATACTAACATCACTTCTGCATTTTTAACTGCTTCCAGAGCCGATTTGCAGTCAGAAAAAATCACTAAAGGCTCGTTCCCACCGAGGCGAGAGACGTGAAGATGCAAGAGGCAAGCGACCAAATTTTTTCGACCCCTTCACAGCGAAACGTCAGAAATAGCATTACGCATAGTGAAAAACCGCTTGAAGTTGAAAGTTGGGCTACTCCAAGCGGCGAACTGCAAACCGGTTTCAGGCGACCGCGGTGAGGTCAAATTTTGGTCGCTTGCATCTTGTCGCCTTGGTGAGCACGAGCCTTAACCCGTCAGTGAGGCCTGAGATATTTGAGTCATTTAGATATAAAGCAACAACCTCTTTAATTGCTATGAGCTCGTTGGTGAAGTTTGAAGCTATCAGGCCTATGTTCATTTTATGATGGTATTTACTTCCTGCTATTAAAGAATTTTATTTTGGAAACAAATACTTCCGGCATTTTTTTAAATTGAAGGAAAGATGCTGCAACGGGGATTTGGAATGTCAATGCAAGTTGAAAATTATTGAATGCTGTACGCTTGGCGAAGGTTTTATTCTAAGATTGTCGTGTATTTTAATTGTGAAAATCATATGATTCTAACGGTTACGAAAAATTATCATGATAGATATATGTGAAGATGCAGAGAGAAATTTAATGGTGTAACACAAAATGTAAAGAGATTCCATTCGTTAAAATTCGTGTTCTCATAATCAAAAATGAGTTTGTGCTAAAATGTGAGATTTACTTATAATTGGAATAGTAAACATCCCATTGCGGATATAGTTGATGAGATTGAATGTGCGCTGAATATTGTGAACTGACTGGAAGAGTTTTTGTAGAGAAATGAGCATTATTCATGGTGATATATACAATCCAACGTGACCTACGCGTTTTTATCAAATTTCAGAATCCCGGTACATTTTCCGTAAAATTTCCTTAAATTTAACAATTTTTCTTCGCTTTTTCCTTTAAAATTCCTATATTTTCCAACATTTTTTTTTTTTTTTTTTTAAATTTTTTATTCAAATTCTGTTTCACGAAATCGAGCTATCGTGGTTGGGTTGCACTTCTCTGCAACTATAATCGCACCCGTCATTTGGCGTACTTTGGAGAAAAACATTTTTGACGCCAAATCCCAACTATCCCTGTTCTGCGATTTTGCCAGATTTTCAATGGAATCAAGAAAATGTTTTCTTACTTTCTTCTTAGTAACAATCAGAATATGATAACATATTTTTCAGTTAATAAATGAAATGTTTGGAATTTTATATACGGGGCCCCCTTTCTATAACTTTAAAAGCTACAGGAATTCTGACATAAGAATTAGTGGACATATTATTTATTACTCGATTCTGATAAAAATCTTCATAAATGGAAAAAATTTTGAGTTAGCGTTTAGTTAGCATGTTAATTAATTTTGATAATCAACTCATTGCATCATAAGTTAGTTCTCTTCGAGCCATTTCTAACGACACCACTTATGTGAAGATCTAATGATAAATACTATAAAAATTATTAGCTGTGTACCCTAAGCCTTCCCGACTCCCTTTGTTTTGCGAGGCCCACCAACGTTACACAGACACACAAAAAAAGTAAAAAATATAGGTTTGTAATATCGCCATTCGGGTTTTGTGCACTTTTTTTTTTAGAGAAAAAAGTTACACAAACAGAAGTTTAAAGTTTTTATTTCAATTCCTTCTTTTAGCTCGCACTCTCCCTATATATATATCTTGTTCAAATTTTCAATCGTTCATAAAATGCTTTTTATTCATCCACTCAAGTTCAAATACATTTTTTTTTGAACTTGTAGTGGATGACACTTGATGTTAATACAGTTTTTTCAAATATTAATGAATATTAATTCAGTAATTAAATTAAATTAATTAATTTTAGTTTTTTTTTTAGTTTTAAGTTGCATATATCTACCAATAGATGGCGCCAGTTAAACTTTAAAAAATTAATGAAATTATTTATAAATGACTTTTCTGCAATACAGTGAAAAAAAAGTAGGAATTGACTTTAAAAAAAAATTTTTTTTTATTACTTGTTTTTAATATTAACTCGAATAAAAGTTTATGTACAGCAAAAAAAAGTTATTCTGAATTTATAATTTCCTTAATTTAAACTCGTATCTCATTTCGAAATGCCCTTTTATAATACCGCTGTTTAAAATTTGATTAGCATTAAAATGTAGGTCAATTATATCACGTTTCTTCCAGTATGAACGTCATTACGAGAGCTGTTATTTACTTATCGTAAAATGAAAAGCAAACAATTTTCTTAACAGAAACACGCGGAACTATTTAAGCACGCCACACTTTGAAAGTAAAACTTGCCGCGGAAGTTTTGACGGGTGAGTTAACGAAAAATTATCAAAAGTAAACCTAAGTAGTAAGTAATCTTTTTTTTTTCTTCATTAAATTCCTTCTATTAGCTCACACTTTCCCTATATATATCTTGTTCACATTTTCAATCGTTAATAAAATGCATTTTATTCATCCACTCAAGTTCAAATACATTTTTTTTTGAACTTGTAGTGGATGACACTGGATGTTAATACAGTTTTTTCAAATATTAATTCAGTAATTAAATTTAATTAATTAATTTTAGTTTTATATGGGAGAAATATTTATATATTCACGCTGCTCTTTCTTCTCATTTGCTCATCATTAATTAATTATTTTTATTCATTTAATTATTAATTATTATTATTATTTTACTATCAAATATTTTTATTATTCATTTAATATATATTATTCAATTTTAAAAATAATGTAACTACAAATTGGAAATATAAAAAAATCGTCTGATTTTAATTTATTCATTTAATTATTAATTATTTTTATTTTATTATCAAATATTTATATTATTCACTTTATATATATTGTTCAATTTTTAAAATAATGTAACTACAAATTGGCAATAATATAAAAATCGTCTGATTTTAATTTATTCATTTAATTATTAATTATTTTTATTTGATTATCAAATATTTATATTATTCACTTTATATATATTGTTCAATTTTAAAATAATGTAACTACAAATTCAATAATATAAAAAATCGTCTGATTTTAATTTATTCATTTAATTATTAATTATTTTTATTTGATTATCAAATATTTATATTATTCACTTTATATATATTGTTCAATTTTTAAAATAATGTAACTACAAATTGGCAATAATATAAAAAAAAATCGTCTGATTTTAATTTATTCATTTAATTATTAATTATTTTTATTTGATTATCAAATATTTATATTATTCACTTTATATATATTGTTCAATTTTTAAAATAATGTAACTACAAATTGGCAATAATATAAAAAATCGTCTGATTTTAATTTATTCATTTAATTATTAATTATTTTTATTTGATTATCAAATATTTATATTATTCACTTTATATATATTGTTCAATTTTTAAAATAATGTAACTACAAATTGGCAATAATATAAAAAATCGTCTGATTTTAATTTAGCTTATTTTTCTGGATATTATTAGAGAGTTTTTGTATACCGTCCGTTAGCTTTTCTCCCTAGCGCGCATGCTCAGTTTCCTATGAGCATGTGCGCTAAGGAGAAAAGCTAACTGACGTCCTACGGTAACTAACGTACGGTATGCAAAAACTCTCTATTATTCTTAATTTTTTACGTTAGAAATTTGAAACGATCGTGTTTGAGTATTCTTGTTAATGTATTCGATATTTTTTAATTTTAAGTGATCAAAAAGGTTTTAATTAAATTTGAAATATAGCCTAATATATTTGCTTTTATTATTTTTATCGTATGTATTTATTATTTTGCTGTAATTCGAGATTGCTGTTCTATTTTTTTTTTTTTTTTTTTCAATTCCTTCTATTAGCTCACACTCTCCCTATATACATCTTGTTCAAATTTTCAGTCGTTCATAAAATACTTTTTATTCATCCACTCAAGTGCAAATACATTTTTTTTTGAACTTGTAGTGGATGACACTTGATGTTAATGCAGTTTATTCAAATATTAATTCAGTAATTAAATTTAATTAATTAATTTTAGTTTTTTTAGATTTAAGTTGCATATATCTACCAATAGATGGTGCCAGATAAAAAAATGAATGAAAATTATTTATAAAGGACTTTCTGCAATATAGTGAAAAAAAAAAAGAAGGAATTGACTTTATAAAATTTGTTTTTATATTACTTATTTTATGTACAATAGCAAGATTTTAATGTGGGAATACATGATCGTAGAAAGTTTCTTTGGGACCCTTTAAAATAATAGACCTTAACATTTAATGTGGGAATACACGGTTGTAGAAAATTTCCATAGGAGCATTTAAAATAATGGATCCTAATATTTAATGTGGGAATACATGGCTGTATAAAGTTTCATTAGGACCTTTTAAAATAATATATCCTTTTTAATGTGGGAATACACGGCTGTATAAAGTTTCGTTATGACCTTTGAAAATAATATATCCGCTTTAATGTGGGAATACACGGTTGTAGAAAGTTTCGTTAGGATCATTTAAAATAATAGCTCCGTTTTAATGCCGGAATATATGATCATAAAAAATTTAATTAGGATCATTTAAAATAATAGATTCGTTTTGGGGCAGGCTTGATTTAGAGGTTGTATTTCACTGTTTTTCAATGTATATATAAAAAAAAAAAGCTCATTTCCATTATTCCATCCTTTTTCATTAATTGTTTCTTTGTGATAAGAGATTTTTCTAAATCTCTTATCACAAATATTTGCTAATTAAATGATTTTTCTTTTCATAAATTTTGCCACACTTTCGGTACAAAATGACAATTGCCTCAAAGAAAATGTTGAGATTTAGTAATAGTGTAGAACTTTGTATTTCTAAAACGAAAAGGTTAACGATTTTGCATAAAAATTTTTCGGTTTACATTAATACGAAATGCTTTTTCTATTAACAAGAATTTTTTAAATTATTTATTCACAACATTTTCTGACCTTCGAAATGCAAAATTAATAAAATCAGCGGTTTAAATGGAACAAAACGTAAAGCTTTATAAAGCGTCTCAAAACTTTTAAGTATTTAACTCGTTTTTGTATATAATAAGGAAACCTAAACACATACATCAAAGTTCAAAAACATATTTATAATCCCAATTAAAATCTGAACTCAAACTACCCAAACTCCAGCGCTGAATGTTTACAATCATTTTAATCATTTTCAAAAACAACTTGCTGCAACAGCATGCCTGTGCGATCACACTGCATTTCGAACCTCTCTCGTCGAAATCCGAACACAAACTAACTTGCTTGTTGATTTTTGCTGTTCTCAAAAAAGTTGGACTAACTACGGAAGCTAATCTAAGAAAATCACAACTTAAAGTTCATTTTCTGTGAACAATTCAGAATCAGAATAGAACAATTTTTAAAAAAAAATGAACAATTCAGAATCAGAATAGAACAATTTTTTAAAAAAAAAATGAACAATTCAGAATCAGAATAGAACAATTTTTAAAAAAATGAACAATTCAGAATCAGAATAGAACAATTTTTAAAAAAAATGAACAATTCAGAATCAGAATAGAACAATTTTTTTTAAAAAAATGAACAATTCAGAATCAGAATAGAACAATTTTTTAAAAAAAAATGAACAATTCAGAATCAGAATAGAACAATTTTTTAAAAAAAAATGAACAATTCAGAATCAGAATAGAACAATTTTTAAAAAAAAAAAAAAAAAATGATCAATTCAGAATCAGAATAGAACAATTTTTAAAAAAAAATGAACAATTCAGAATCAGAATAGAACAATTTTATAAAAAAAAATGAACAATTCAGAATCAGAATAGAACAATTTTTTTTTAAAAAATGAACAATTCAGAATCAGAATAGAACAATTTTTTTAAAAAAAAAAATGAACAATTCAGAATCAGAATAGAACAATTTTTTGAACAAAAAAAATGAACAATTCAGAATCAGAATAGAACAATTTTTTTTTTTTTTAGAAAAAAAAATGAACAATTCAGAATCAGAATAGAACAATTTTTTAAAAAAAAAAATGAACAATTCAGAATCAGAATAGAACAATTTTTTTCAGAAAAAAAAAAATGAACAATTCAGAATCAGAATAGAACAATTTTTTAAAAAAAAATGAACAATTCAGAATCAGAATAGAACAATTTTTTAAAAAAAAATGAACAATTCGGAATCAGAATTTGGAATACAACATCAAACGTACTTCTGTTAAATGAAAAATAAGTACAAATAAATAATTAAACAAGTTATTAGGCTTTAGAAACTGCAACCACAAAGGATTTTCGAATGAAGAATTTACAGCCATTACTATCATAATCACGATTAATTCGTTTCGTCAGATAAATTCAATTCACGTGACTTCAAGCATTTTTTTTTTTTTTTTTTTTTTTTGAGCGCGTTATATTCTTGCTGAACAATAAATATAGAATAACACAGTTATCATTTAAATCAGCATGAGGATATTTCGAAAACATTGATAGCGCAAACCATTTTTAAGAAGGGAGAGAGGATGCAAGTTTTTATCAGTACAACTTGAAGGAGAAAAAAAGTTGTAAATTCACACACATTCTTATCTATATAGTAAATGATAAACAAAAATGAAGTGATACTATTATAAACATTAAGAGAAAAAGATTATAAAACAATTTCTAGAAGAATAGAAATGTTTTCGTTCGTTTACTTTCGATTTATTTTGCCAGCTAAGCGAGAAAAAAAATTTGTATACATTTCATTGTTTGCAATACGAACACGTGCATGTTCATAGTTTTGTAAAGAAAATAAATTAATTAAATCATTGTTTACTTTTATTTTAATAAGACGTACAAAAAATAAAGGAAATGTATTTCAAACTAATTAATTGTTTAATTAAAAACAGATCAGCACAGAATGTTTTTTTATGTGATTTACAGGAACATTTTATTTTTTATTTTTTACTTTTGTTAAAATCATTTGAAACATCAAATATATAACTCTCACGTATGATAAATAAAATATTTATTTTTAATGAAATATTTTTTATGAAGTTCAGCTTTTTAGATATCAGTAATCAGAACTGAAAAGGTTGTTTAAAGAAAATAAGTAGAGCAAACATTTATTTATGGAATTAAAAAAAAAAATAGGTTTAAAAAATTTTTTACAATATTGATGATCCATGAAACAAAACAGGTATAGAATATTTTTTTTACTTTTTTATGGTTATTTTTTCCACTAAAGTTTGTTATAAAAGATTTAAATTAAGCATAACAAATCAACAAATATACATTCTTTTATGTATCCGACATCAAAAAGTTTGTTTTAATTAATCTTATTACGAAGATATTAGGATAAATTTCTAGAAAATTGTATAAAAAATAATTGCTAAGGCATTATTATGACAATAAACTGCAATAAGAATATTTAACAACAAACCATTTAACGATAAAGTTAAATCGTTTATAAATATTAGAGAGTTTTTGCATAACGTTTTTTTATCGTCCGATATTTTTTTCTTACTGGCACGCATGCTCATAGGAATAGCTCAGTAGTAAAGTATTACAGATAAGCATGCGCAATAGGTACAATGTTTCTTATGAGCAAGCGAGCTAGAAAGAAAAATATCGGACGATAAAAACGTTATGCAAAAATTCTCTATTAAAATATACAAATTTCCAAGGTGTCAGCGATTTCGAATGACATAACACATTACATTAAATACGAACCTGTCGCTGAATTATGTCTCTGTTTTTCTGTTATATTTTCAACAATTGATTCCTTCTATAAAATTCTATGTTTAAAAAATTAGAGAAAGATAATTTAGTTTCATCTATGCATGACTAATCCTCAATGTCCTGCAGTGCGGGACGGGCATCCCATGAGTGATCTACTCATGGATGGAGGGAAAGGGGGCAGCTTCTGTTATGATGGAGCACCCGTAGGTAGAAGTCTGACTTTTGCTCCGTGACGCTCTTACAGTCATATGAGACAGGGACCTACGCCTTAAAGTGGATTCCGAACCACTACAAACACCCATGGCACCGCCGGGACTCGAACCCGAAACCTGTGGTACCGAGCGCCAGACCGCTAGCCACTCGACCATTCAGGCCCCTGTCTATGCATGATGTTTTTATAAAAATTAAAAAAAAATTTCTCTCCATCGGAAAACTTATTGCCGAAAATATAAACAGTGACATCGGAAAAATGAAAAACAGAAATCAAAGTGTATCTAAACCTTTTTATGTTAATTCGATAAATAAAAAAAATGCCAAAGAACTTCGTTTGCGCAAAAAAATGTGTTCTACAAATAATGTTTTCAACAAAGCTGTTTCAATTTTTTAATTCCATATTTCTTTCAATATTAAGTTAATTTCTAAATTATTTAAATGATAAGAAAACATTTAAATTTGCATTTATTTGTAATTTTATCATCGTAAGTGAATATAATATTGAATCATCATGACGTCGCCAACAATGTTAAATTTACAAAAAAAAATTATTTAAAACACCACTTAATTCTACGCACTACAAAAATTTTTTTCTTTAAGATAAAAATTAATTTTTCGTTTAACTTCAGTCATGTGAGTAATAGTAAATATTTTTTAAAAAAACATTTAACGATGTTTTAATATCCAATCACGCGTTTTGCATTTGAATTTGAATTGTGCATGTCACTATAATGCAAAACAATGACTCAGAATTTTCTGTTTCAATTGGTAATCATCCTTTTACGTATGACATATACATGTCTGTTAAGGTAATTTTAGATGGGAAAGTTATGTCGAATAATAAAATATTTTGTTCTTAAAACGCAGCAAAAAAAAAAAAAAAAAAATTTAACGATTTTCTCCATTTTGATGAAATCATGGAAAAATAGAAATAAATAAAAAGTGTAAAATAAAATAGTATGAGTTGTATCAAGTTGATAACTACAGATGTCTTGAATACTATTATGAATTTAGACTTTAGTACACATAACCCAAGTTTTGACATAGATTTAAAATATTAATGTCATTATTAAAAATAAATGAGAATTTTTACAATAAAACGACTGGTTAAAAATTTAAAACTATTAATGCCAACTAAAATCAACAGTCATCATTTTTTTCATGTTGTTGTTGTCTTATCCCTTGAAGATTACAAAAAAAATCAAATATAAGTATTTCCAAGTAATATTGGCTATGTTGATTGCCAGCTCTGAGTATAAATCTTATTCCAAGGGATGGTCCAGGCAATGCATGGCGGCTGCGACCGCTGGGCAATCAAATACATGAGGTTGGTTGATTTGCCGCTCTACGGTCATCTTGTGCGCACTTTTAGGCTAAACAGACCGGGACCTACAGTTTAAAGTGGATTCCGAACCACTACAAGCATTCATGGCACCGCCAGGATTCGAACCCGAAACCTGTGGTACCGAGCGACAGAGCGCTAGCCACTCGACCATCAGGCCCACCAAATACAGGAGGAGTAATCTGGGTCTAAAGATCTGCAACAGTTGGGACTAAAGACCATTTATGTTTATGGAAATTAGTTTAATATCACTTTGTATGATACATTGAAGTTACATTAAGGAAATAAGTGATAAAATACATTAAGGGAAAACATTAAAACTTCACACAAGAAGGAATTATTTGATTGTAACATTTCAGTAAAATTTGGCAGCCAATGACTAAACATTGGCAGCTCTGGTGTTACGGACAGTAAGCTAAAAAAAAAATTCAGATCTTGGATATCGCTCGATTTGAATTGGATTCAATCTTCTCAATTCGATTGTACCAATGTTTAGCAGATGGTTTTGTGCTCAGAAAAAAATATATACAAGAATTTAAGAGAGGACAAACAATTGTGATAAAAGAAAAAACAATTGAAAAATCGCTCTATATTGGGTCAGATTTCAGCTTTTGGAAGTCTCAGACATGCCAGCTGCAATTCTCATTTTTAAATTTTGAAAGTACTTATTCAAGAATCAGGGTAATTCCAGAACAAATGAATTTAAAAATGTCCAGTAGCACATGCATGACATCAGGTAATTCCCACTTTGTATTTTGTAAGCATCTATTCACGAATCAGAAGTCGGGAAAGTCCCTAGCATCGATATTGCCCGTGCGCAACTCTATTGCTATTACTACCAGATGTTATATATTTTTCATACAGATAAATAAGTTCAAAATCTTGATAGACATTTTTTTTACTTTATCACTTTAGTAACTTAAATTAATTAATAAATTTTACTTTATTTTGTAATAATGAATGTCAGGACTTTCCTGTACTCACAGTCTCTCAGTTCGGGCCGGTACCCGTAGTAATTTGCCCATCTTGCTACCCTATAGTTACGCCACTGAACTGCGGCAAAGCGCAGCATCCAAAAGACAGCGATCGACTTAGGTGGGTTTCCACTGGATACTAAAATTCTCTTTGTAGAACGCCAGCCAATCGGAAGTTTGAGTGCCCATGATATAAAGCTTTCGATTGGTAGGCTTTCTATAACACACGATACGATTTAATATCCCACGGAAAGCTACTTGTAGAAAGATGACAGAATATGAGGGCAGGATGTCTCTCTCCTTACCTGATTAGTTATTCGCAGCTATCCGACATGCAATTGGCACATCCATCAGTGCAAGGACCATTAATAAGCAACCCAGAGTTGGCTTCGCAGGTATCCAATGCGTCGAATATCCCTCACTTGTGCACTCTGATAAAATACTTTGTTCTTGTGCTGGGCTCTTTCGATTTGGAATGTTATTGATTGAAATAGAATTGTTTTCAGAAATGGGTCTGTTTTGAATTAATTTCGTATAGTCAACGGCATGTCTAGTGACTAGAATAGTGGTGGAATAATATGACTTTAGTTACATGCAGTTGATAACCAGGAGTTAATGTCAGGGCTGGGCCATTATATTTGATAACTGGACACTTATTTGTCTCTCCATTTTTAACATGGTGGTATGTTGATGATATTCTACGCCTTGTTATGTTGCTTTTCTTTTCAAGCCACTTGGGTTTACACTTCAACAATTTAGTTTAGTTTGTTGGTCTACCGTCATTTTTTTGCACACTTTCAGCTAATTAGACCGGAACATACAGTTTAACGGGGATTCCGAACCACAAACAAACATCCATACAACCGCCAGAATTCGAACCTGAATCTTGTGGTACCAAAGGCCAGAGCGCTAACCAATTGACCATCAAGCCTTCAACAAGAAGATTCCCCTCCAAGAGGACATTTATTTCAATCGATTGTCTTTGTGCTTGACTAACTTTTCCCTGCTCTGTTAAATCGCAGCCAGATTTCTCTCCAATAGAGCACATTTGAGGTCCAATAAGCTGGCGTTTCCATCCCCTCCACCCCAAGATGGCACTACAAGTAGAGAGTTTAAGAAATTCTGCAGAAGGCCAATTCCATCAATTAATTCTAAGCCAGATAATAGCTCGCTTTTTCTTAATACGTCAAGTTTTTTATATGAAAATCTACCATTAACTTAAGATTTATTTGTAGAAGATTTTAAGTGTTTTTTTTCTATCTTTATTATGAAGAATAAAGATAGAAAAGATGAATAAGAATCATCACTCAATAACAAAGTAAAAAATATTCTTTCAAAGAAAATATAATTCAGAATATTAAAATACTTTTGAAAAGTAAGAAAATTATTATAACTGGTTTATCCATTTATGAAGACTTTAATTTAGTAGCACCAGCAGTAAATTAATTAATAATAACATTAAGCAGTTTATGTTATGGTTTTTTTTCACTCCTTTGAACATAAATGCTGTTTTTCTTCATTTATTAATAATTATTTATTTAAAGCAGTTTGCTTCAAAAATTGTTTATTTTAACAAAGAAAATAAAAGGCAATCGTAAAATTATTTTCCAGCAAAGTGAATTATTTGTGTTTGTCATTTTAAAGCAACAGTCTAAGAAAATTAAGCGAATAATTTAAAAATAACATAAATAAACCAAACACCTAAGAGGAAATATTCAAATTATTTTGAAATTAAACTTAAATTGCTCTTGTTTTACCTTTTATTCAGTATAAAAAATTAAGTTCTTTGAAAAACTTTAAAAAATGTTAAATTGATTAATAATAACTAAAAATATTAATTAAAACTACTCTTTATTGTTTTGAATATTTTCATAACGTATATATTATAAAATTTTAAAAACGCCTTGTGTTAACGAGTTAAAAACTATTTTTATTATTATATCCTTAATCTTTCTTTAAATTAAAAAAAAAATTGTTTCTTTCTTCATTTAAAATAATTAATAAATTATTTAAATATTTTATTTTCGTCAAATTTCATTATTGTAACAGATATTTTATGTTTTAACTAAACTGTGTTTCATTTAACTGTACATTAAGAATCAGAAATTAAAAACACGTGACTTAACGTTTAAACGTGAGTTTTTTTTTCTGTCAGTGGATCCGTATATAAGCCGACCCCCATAATTTAGAATTAGAAGCACTTCTAAAGCGTCTTGGCGTATACACAAAAATATACAGTCTATCCCAAGTAAACAAATTTTGTCCACTTTTTGCATGCTAGATGGATAAAAATTCAAGTTCTCATTTATTTTGATCAAATTGAATAAAGAAACCGTTAACACTAACATCAATCCATAACGTATTTGTGCTGAAGGAATAGAGTCGTCAAAAAAAGAATTGCTGTAGACAAGGCATATTTAGATTCTTTTATGATAGTTCAGTTATTTCATTCAATTGAAGAAAATCTTTAAGTTTGATTTGTATAATATGAATGGATTTTTTTTTTTTATTCTCAATTGCTTCTAAAAATGTATTTATCGCCAATCTTTATTATATGGAATAAAAATAGTTTGAAAGCGTTTTGATTTTAAATTTTGTTTAAAATTTTAATAACATTTTTTCGCCAAATCTTAGCTGCGGTTGGTTTTTTTTTTTTTAAATAACTTTAATTCTTCTAAAACCTTCCAGGAAGTTATATTTAATAAAAATTAAAATTTTAATTCTTCTTAAAAGCCAATCAAAAAGTTGTAATTAATATTGGACAATCAGGTATTAAAAAATACCCTAGTTACCACATTCAATGATTTTTGCACACATGGCGATCAAAAAAGTTGCCAAATCCCAATGGCCCCTATTCTGTAATTTGGCCATAGTTGGTTTCAGAAAATTAAAAATACATCTGGACTTTTGTAAAAGCCCTGTACTGAATTCTGTCACTAAGAAACGAGTTGCGATAGTAAGTGAAGTTAATTGCAAACAGTACAAGAAATGCTGGTTATCACATTTGGTGACTTATCGAAAATATCCCACGACTTTTCCCACAAAAAGTCGCCAAAACAAAATGGCCTCATTTTGCTATTCGACCGAAGTTTCTACAATTGCTGATCCTCGTTTTGGGATATTTACATCGGGAAATACATTTCAAAGATTTTTTTTATCAAATTTATAATGACACCAGAAATATTATTTTTTTAATTTTCGTGAAGCCCTGTTTCGGTTTTGACAATAGTTTCTACTTTGAGAACGATAATCAACAATCAACACTAAAATTATATAATTTTTGTATTTCAAAAAACTTACCTTGAATGGAATTTACTGAAGAAACAGAACAAGCACAGCAAATAGAACATTTGGATTGTGGCACCCGAAATTTTATTGGACGTAGCGTAATTTATGGTGAAGAAACAGCTCCAATATAAGTTTCGTGCAATGTAGTTCACTGGGTTTTCAAACTCCAAGTTACTCATCAACAATTTCCTAATAAAAAGATTCACTGGCATATTTCAACAGTTCAGTTTTTATATGTAGTTATGGATCATCTCTGAATCTCTCGTGATGATTGCAAATTCCAGGGGAAGTGGGACACAGTATAATCAAATTTGATTTTATCCATTTTTTAATATTGTACCCACTTTGCACTGGGTATTTGCATGCAATCTTATAACTTTATCACAACTGGAACTTGCAAAATATAAGCAACTAGAGAGCAGGATCACAATTATAAACTGGAATCTTCACAGCACACAATCTTCCGCCATGATGATATATTAAGAATGTAGAAACAAAAACAGATGAAACACAAAACAAACTCCAGTTAAAATGAATTTGAAATAATCCCTGTCAGGAAAAGTCTTGCTATCCTTAAAAGAAAGTCACTAATAACGATATGAATACATCTTATTCTGAATTTCACATATAAAAGAATTAATTTTTCTTTTTTACATATCATTCCGAATTCTCGTATTAGCAAAATGACAAAAAAAGAATATTCTGTTTAATTCAGCTAGTTGCCAATTTTATTCGTACAATTCATTGCATAAAAAAAGCAAGTGCAAATAATTAGCGTTTGATTCTGTGAAAAAAGTTAAATATTATTTTATGCAGCGAATGATTTAATCTGGAAAAATACGCGAAAAGTATTCCAAAAAACAAAATTTAACTAAATAATAAATTTGTTCCAATGTATTCCATTTTTATTGATTTAGCAATCTTAAAACTACCAGTAAGAAAAAAATAGAATAATATAAATTATCTTTTAATTAAAAGTTCAAAAAATAATATTCTTGAAGAATTTTAAGAAATAGGTTAATCGAATCCTGATTTATGAGTTAATAATTATTTTATTTAGAGTTTACGATAATGATAATGGCAACAAAGAAAAATGGATACATTGCACAAGCAACTACATGATAAGTTTGTTTATTTAATTTGTCAAGTCGTTTAGAAATATGACTGTGCTGTGGGCCTGAATGGCCAAGTGTCTGGCGCTCGGTACCACAGGTTTCGGGTTCGAGTCCCGGCGGTGCCATGGATGTTTGTAGTGGTTCGGAATCCACCTTAAACCGTAGGTCCCGGTCTAACACGATCGTAGAGCGTTGTGGAAGGTGACATTAAAAATAAGAAAAAAATAACTGTTCATATATATATAGTGATTAGGGGATTATAGTCCTTGTTGCTTCATATCCCCATATCCCACTTCATTCATCACCAAATATGACTGTGAAATAATGAATTCATTAAAAAGTCATTGTTTGAAATAAATAAAGTTAAACGCAATAAAATTCTTAATTTTTGTTCCAGAACATAATTTTTCTTAAAACAAAATTAATTATTTTGTAGTATTACAACCGAAAACATATTAATTATTTATTAATTAATTCATCAACTAAATTGAACTAGAAATACAAGGATTCAAGAATGTTTTTTATCTGTTTTTAACATAAAAAAAAATGTTTACACAAAACGAACGAATAAATTTAACTTAGTAATCAAATGATACGTACGTTGTTCAGTATTTCTAAACAAAGTACTTTTTTTTTAATTTTTATTATTTACATAAATAAAAAAAAGTGTTCGATTTCTAGCTGAATTTTCAAATCCATGTAACATCCCAAGTAGTTATTTGATTGGTTTTTATACAAGTAAAAAGAACATTATAGTCAAATTAAATTTAAATTCAAGGGCATTGAAAATTCTTCATATTCACATTTAAAAATAACTCAAAAAATATTTTTAAGATGGAATTATGCAAATAATTGTGCACTGTTTTTTTTTTCCCACATACGTTCTACTATTATCTTACATTCAATACATTTTCTTGATTTTCGTCAACTAATTGAATTAGAAATACAAGGATTCAAGATTTTTTTTTTTTCTGTTTTTAACACACACACAAAAAAATGTTTAGACAAAACGAACTAAAATTTTTTTTCTTTTGTTTTTAGTAATAATATTATAAAAAAAACATTTCTAACACAAATCCATGTAAAAAGTAGTTATTTGATTGGTTTTACAAGTAAAAACGAACTCAAAAAATTTAAATTAAGGCCATTATTCTTCAATCATTTAAAAATAACTCAAAATATTTTTTGTTTTTTAGTAATAATCTTATATATAAAAACTTTTGTTTTTTGTAATAATATATATAAAAAAAATTAGAAAGTGTTCGTTTTAACACACACACAAAAAAATTTCTAACTTTTTTTTTGAATTTTCAAATCCATGTAACATCCCAAGTAGTTATTTGATTGGTTTTTATACAAGTAAAAAGAACATTATAGTCAAATTAAATTTAAATTCAAGGCCATTGAAAATTCTTCATATTCACATTTAAAAATAACTCAAAAAATATTTTTAAGATGGAATTATGCAAATAATTGTGAACTGTTTTTTTCCCACATAATTCTACTATTACCTTACGTACATTCAATACATTTACTTGATTCTGAGTTCCTAGAAAATCTAGTTGTTTACCAAAAGGAAAAGAGGCGGGGGGAAGGGGGGAGGAGGAAAGAAAAAGAAAAAGAAATTTTGGCTTTCCATGAAACAGAATATTTGTGGCTTTGCCATTGCAATTATTTTCTTCTGTTAAATCACAATTTCTTATCCCTTGCATTTGCAGAAAATTTTAACCTGTCTTCAAAAAAATTGGAGGGAAAATTTCTCTTTTTTTAAGTAATAATGTACTTGCATCTTAGGGATATTTTTTTTCCTATGACCTTCAAAAACAGCAAACCCAAATGTTTTTAAAATCCCTCCCCCTTCCCCACCCAAGATTCAAAACTTAAAAGTTTCATTCCACAATCGTCTGCAATTTTTGTTATTTACTTCTTTCGGCAAGGGGGAGGGGTTGAGTTCTATAGTTGTTATTCGATATCAGAAAACAAGTTTTGCGTTGTTATTGTTGTAGGCATAGCTTTTTTTTTTCATTTTATTTTATTATCATGGAATGTGCTATTTGTAATTACAGCCGGATATCTACCTACTGCATCTTGCATCGAGAAAAGTTGTGGTGAGGGGATTTTTGGTATGCAAAAAAGAAAAACGAAATTCCTTCAAAGTGTTCTAACAGGATCGGGTCCTTCTCCGTTATATGCAAGTTAAAAAAATTTTTCAGCAATTAGAAAGATAATTTTTTTTTCATGTTTTGATAAAAGATTAAAAATAGAAATCGTCCAGATTGATCAAAATGAAAATAAACATTTAAATATTGGAAAAATACTTTAATTCAATGTTTTCTATTTTATTACAAATTTGAAAAGCGGAATCTTTTCCAGGCCGAAATGCTATTGATATACAGGTTTGGTTTGGTTTGTCGCTCTACGGACATTTTTTGCACACTTTGGGCTAATTAGATCGGAACTTACAGTTTAACGTGGATTCCGAACCACTAACAAATATCCATGCCCTTGCCAGGATTCGAACCTGAAGTCATTGATATGCAGGATTACTATAATTCGATCAACTAATTGTGTGGAAAACTGGCAAGCTGCCAAGTCGGAAGGATTCAAATACAGACTTACTAAAATTGAGAAAAGAAATTTCAATAAAATTTTCATTAAAATAAAAATAAGTTTAATCTTTAATAACGAAACCATTAAATTACATTATATCAAAAGAAAAATTAAATGAAAAAAATTTCACAATAACTATTAAACTGTTTTCTTTCAAAATTGCTTTGGGGCCACGTACATCTGACAAGTAATGCTTGTTTTGGGCAATAAACATTACAAAAAAATAAATAAATAAATAAACAAATAAAAAATAAATAAATAAAGCAGGTATACTGAAATTATAATCTGCTGGGCCGATATACAGATTACACATAAAATATAGAATTCAATATAAGAACAAAACGCATAACAGCAATCTTAAAAAATAAAAACTATTTTAATGACTGTATACCCCTAACAAATAATCGATTCATCCTTTTCCGCTTTTAAAACGGTTGCTTATCTTTCCACAATTGGTGGTCTCTCTATAATGTAATATAATTTATTATGCGAATGTAATTTTTTTTACCCATAAAATATATGGGTATTGTTTTGGGGAGCGGGATTTTTTATGGCCTTGATCACTTTCAATTTCGGACACTGAAATTTGCAATTTTTTTTTAAATTTCTCTCACGAACTTTTTATACATCATATTTATTTACAAAATAATTGAGTAATTATTTAATAATTTAGTTAAAAAAATTAATTCAAAGAAAAATTAATGCAAAATTTTTCAAAAAAATCGTCTGGTGAAAGCAAAGACAATTTTATTTCGAAGTGAAAACAAGAAAAAAATCGTTTTCAAGAAAAGAAAATCGTTTGGAATTCTTTTTATATTTGTATTTTTTAAGATTGCTGTTATGCGTTTTATTCTTATATTAAATTCTAAATTTTATGGGTAACATGTATGCTCATCCGATTATATTTTTTTAATATTAAATTATTAATTTATTGCTTTCCATATCAATAACAAAACAATACTGTTATGCATTTTACTTATATAATGCATTACTTATTAATAAGTTAAGCATCATTGGGCGCGGTCAGTACTTGGGTGGGTGACCACCTGGGAACACTGCGTGCCGTTGGCAAATTTGGGACCTGAATGGCCGAGTGTCTAGCGTTCTGGCGCTCGGTGCCACAGGTTTCGGGTTCGAATCCCGGCGGTGCCATGGATGTTTGTAGTGGTTCGGAATCCACTTTAAGCCGTAGGTCCCGGTCTTCTATGACTGTAAGAGCGTCACGGAGCAAAAGTCAGGCTTCTACCTACGGGTGCTCCATCACAACAGTGACTGCTTCCCCCCTTCAATCATGAGTCCATAACGTCTTTGGGCTTACCTTAAGGCCAGCCAAGCCAGGGATAAGAAACAACAAACAACAACAACAACAACTTATATAATTTTATATGTAACCTATATATCCCATCCGATTACAATTTCCGTATATCTGTTCTTTTCCAATATTTATTGCCCAAAACAGATTTACTTTTAATTAGAATTTTAACGTATTGAAGTGCCATTAGTAATAAAAATATTATTATGCATTGCTTTATAATAAGAGATTTATTTATATTATATTTTAAACAAGTAATAAAAAAAATTTGAAATCAATTCCTACTTTTTTTTCACTATATTGCAGAAAGTAATAAATAAATAAAGTTGAAATTTTCCTCTAACATCTGATGCCATCTATTGGTAGATACATACAACTTAAATCTAAAAAAATAATTAATTAATTAAATTTAATTAATTTTGCAACCCAAATAATAATAACTGGATTCGAAAACTCCAAAAAATTTTGCTCATCTAGATCAACAATTAAATAATACGTTGCAGAATCTCAGAGGATTCAGTAAGGGTCTTTATCACTCCTTACATAGATATATTACTGGGTTGGTGCATAATTATCAGGTTTGTTTTTTTTTTTTGACGTGCTATATTTTAATAAAAATTTACAATATTTTATAAATTTATGGATGAAAATATCATTAGTTTTAGGTTATAAAATGCGTGTCGATAATCATAATCATAATCATACTCGTCATATTATGCTGTACCACTTTGAGAAAGGATGAAAAGCAGCGCAGTCATTTCGTGATCTCAATGAACTTTTCGGTGAGGTCACAGTCAGCAGGGAATGCTTCAAATCTGCCGACACTGACTTGGGAGATACGGCAGGGAGAGGTCGACCATCGGATTTCGACGACCAGGCAGTTTTGGCAGATGTGGAAGGGGAAGAAAGCGACAACTTGAAAGCTTCAATATGACCATTCAACCCTCGTTTGGCATTTCAAAAAGTTTGAAAAGGTATCAAAATAGGCTGGATGGATCCCCCACGAACTCAGCGACTACAATAAAGTCGAATGTGCCCTAATTTTCACAGCATTTTCTTCGGGCCTGAATGGCCGAGTGGCTAGCGCTCTGGCGCTCGGTACCACAGGTTTCGAGTTCGAGTCCCGGCGGTGCATTGAGTGTTTGTAGTGATTCGGAATCCACTTTAAACTGTAGGTCCCGGTCTGTTTAGCCTAAAGTGTGCACAAGATGACCGTAGAGCGACAAACCAAGCCGATTTGCTTCAACGAAACGAGCGGAGTCCGTTTCTGAAGGATCTTGCAACTGGAGTTGAATCGTGGCTTGTCTTCAAAACCCTCAAAAGAAAGAAGGTCTGTGTTTCGCCATGAGTTTCACCAAAAGGAATAACAAAGGACGTGCACTTAAGAAGGCAATATGATGAGACAGAAGCTGAATCATCCTTTGGGAAATCATCTTAAACGGGATTTGTTATTGGTGGAACCCAACCCAAAAATGAGTATTATTATTATTTCACGAATTTTTATAATCTAAAACTAGAAGGATATTTTCATTCATAAATTTATAAAATATTGTAAATTTTTATTAAAATATTGCTCATCCAAAAAACGTCTGATAATTATGCACCAACCTAATAGTTATAGAGCTCCACTGAATGACACCGCTATGTTGGGTTTTTTTTTTCCCCGAACACTCCTGTCACTAGTGCTAGAGACAGGCATTAGTTTAAAAACTCTACTAGAAGCTGCTAAAACTGCTGTTCCGGAACTAACAAATGCTACCGACTTCAACAAAGAAGCTATAATTTTGTTAGGACATTATCGTGGCCATCTAACCCTTTAATCATATTCAATAGCCCGACCAATTTATACCTGCGCTCTCTTCGGCTCGGTTTTTGAAACGGCAATAATTTTTTTAGAATTTAAAGAGTCGGTATTTGATCAAGATCTTGATTTTTTTCATGGTCAAACTCATTTAGGGACAAGAACCTAACGTACAAAATGTCACTCCCCATAAAAATGATCGCACCTCTTTCCTTGGCAGTCACCCACACGGCGGTACTTGTATTTACGTTAAAAACGCACTGGTTCGCCATCATCTTCTAACTGCAACGATTAATTATATTGACGTCACAATCTCCAACAATCACATGTATACAGAAAACATAGTTCAAACACTCAATATCCAATTGCAGACATCTTATTAACTCAGCAAAGAATATAGCGGCCAGGTGGCCATGTGGCTAGCGATCTGGCCTTTGGTATCTCAAGCTTCAGGTTCGAATCCTGGCGGTGGCATGGATGTTTGTGAGTGGTTCGGAATCCACTTTAAACTGTAGGTCCCGGTCTGTTTAGCCTAAAGTGTGCACAAGATGACCGCAGAGTGTCAAACCAAACCAAACCAGCAAAGAATAATCGAAAAAAAATTCAACATTAGGAATCTAACAATACAACTATTTAAAGCACGGGTGACCAACCCAAATGATCTTGCGAGCCACTTTGGAAATGCATCATAACACCGCGGGTCGCATTTAAAATTATATATCACCATATTAGATTTTGACCTACTATAAAGATTTTTTTGGAATGAAAAATCGAAACATAATGAGTTATTATTTTTGTGTTTACTCTTATTCTTACATGTAAACATTTTTTTTCTAAGGCAACTGGAAAACACTGACGTTAATCACTTAGCACTACCCAGAAGGTGCGTGTAGCTTGAAGATAAGCTACGGACGTGGAGTAACAATATCCCCGCAACGTTCAACGATCATGTTAGACCGGGACTTACGGTTTAAAGTGGATTCCGAACCATGACAAACATCCATAGCACCGCCGGGACTCAAACCCGAAACCTGTGGTACCGAGCGCCAGAGCGCAAGCCTCTCGGCCATTCAGGTCCATTTACAAGTAAACATAGATAATTTTTTTTTCTCCTAATGCAGATGGCAAACACTTAGTCTTGGATGCCTTAAGGCAAGCTCTGCACAAACGTTACTCACTTTGCATTACCCAGGGGGCGCGTGTCACTTGAAGATAAGCCACGGACGCGGAGTAACAAAGCCCCGCAACGCTCTACGATCATATTCGACCGGGACCTACTGTTTAAAGTGGATTCCGAACCTCTACAACATCCATGGCACCGCCGGGACTCGAACCCGAAACCTGCGGTACCGAGCGCCAGAGCGCTAACCACTCGGCCATTCAGGCCCACATAGATAATATAATAATAACAATACCAAACGTACATTGTAAAGAAACATGAATACTAAAAATGAAATATAAAAAATACATAAATATAAACGAAATATAAAAAAATGAAGTCATTAAAAAATATTTATTTTACTAGTGCGATTTTTGCTTCTCCACTCTTTCACTTAGCTTTTGCAAATCGATGTGCGCGCACCATGAGTTCGCAGAATATAATTTAATTATTCTGCGAACTCATAACTGCAAATTCATAAATAAAACAGGCATTATCTCTCATATATTTGAAAGAATAATATTTTAAAATCGAAGTTAATTTTTTCTCATAATTTCGACAGTTAATTTTTGAATATATGGATGCACATGTAACATATTTTTTTAATACAATAGAGAGTTTTTGCATACCGTACGTTAGTTACCGTAGGACGTCCGTTAGCTTTTTCTCCCTAGCGCGCATGCTCATAGGAAACTGAGCATAGCGCGCATGCTCATAGGAAACTGAGCATGCGCGCTAGGGAGAAAAAGCTAACGGACGTCCTACGGTAACTAACGTACGGTATGCAAAAACTCTCTATTGATTTTCACTACTTCGGCCATTATAAAATAAATATATTTTGTAAAAGTGTGATAAATTTTACGGGCCGGAAAAATGTTCAAAGCGGGTAGCGACTTGGCCACCCCTGATTTAAAGAATTGAAACGATACTGATTTTATCGTGCCACCATCTCGGCTCATATTAGTCAGCATATGTCGCTGTTTTTCGCATTCCTCTAACTCAGGGGTCGGCAACCTGCGGCTCGCGAGCCACATGCGGCCCTTTGGATGTGAAGCTGCGGCTCTTTAGTTCCCTACTCAAATATTATTTATTTTATACAAAAAAAAACCATTTAAGAATCGTTCGGAATTGATTAACGAGGATTAGGCACCGATTCTATCTCTCAGCCACTTGTACTAGCTTTTCACCGCACCCCTCCCTCATGACACTGTCGTCAGTCCATCGGAAGCTCTCGAATGACGCCGTCGTCGGATGTTTCTATGTAGGTTTTAATTCGTTTTCGACGCAAGACAATTTGGCGTCTTCATCAGTGCTTTGGCGTGACGTATAATTTGTTGTTTCAAGTAAAAGAGTTAGAAGTGAATTATCTTCTCAAAGTTATGTATGTACGTGTATATATATATATATATATATATATATATATATATATATATATATATATATATATATATATATATATATATATATATATATAATAATAATAAAAAACCAAAGTAAAGGTAGGTAAAGTAAACCATTCACAAATGGTGAGTATGTCAAAGATTGCTTCATACGTGCATCTGAAGAACAGTTTCGTAATTTCAAAAACAAACCAGGAATCTAGAAAAAAATCAAAGATTTGCCACTATCCGCTAAAACAGTACAAGATAGAATAGCTAAAATGTCTTCAAATGTAACATTTGCAGGTGGAAGATATTCAACTTTCTTCTGTCTTATCACTTGCTATAGATGAGTCTTGCGACATAAAAGGAACAGCACAAGTTGCACTTTTTTTGTTCAAGGTATATGTCTTCCCAAGATCCAAAAGAAGAACTTCTAGGATTGCTACCGCTCGGGACAAACTAGAGGAGAAGGTATACCACCGAATGCCGTGCAAAAAAATGCCTTGAAGACAATAAGATCGATTTAAATAAAATCGTTTCAATAGCAACAGATGGAGCCAGAAGTATGACAGGAAAAAAATAAAGAGAACAACAACAATTTTCAGAGCAAATAAACCACGAAATTCTTAAGTTTCACTACATAACGTTCTTCCAGTTCACTGCATAACGTTCTTCTCTC
>BPLQ01006410.1:0-283712 GCA_021605075.1 Caerostris darwini
TGGATGATGTGTAAATACCTTCCTGTGTAATAATTGCTGTATCATCAGCGTAGAGTGTCAATTTAATTCTGTGGTCTTGTGGAATGTCATTAGTGAAAATATTGTACAGGAAGGGCCCAAGATCGATCCCCTGAGGAACACCCGCGAGAATCTTGCAGTTTTTAGAATCAGTATTGTTAACAGAAACGATAAAACTCCGATCAGAAAGATAGTTGTAGATAATTTTGATAATGTATGGAGAGTAATTATAGTTAATCATCTTATAAATTAGCCCCTTTATCCAAACCCGATCAAAGGCTTTCGCCACATCGAGGAAAATTACTGCAGTGTCCTGCTTCCATGAAAATCCTTCATTGATGGTTTCAGAGAGGTTGTACAGTTGGTGCGTGGTAGAAAGATCCTGCATAAAACCAAATTGTTGAGATATTAGAATGTTCAGAGCCTTAGATTCATGATTAAGCAGATCAGCAATCACCCGTTCAATAATTTTACTAAAAGTAGAAAGTAAAGAAATCGGTCTATAGCTATGAGGTGAAGTAGGTCTGCTATTTTCTTCGTAATGTTTAAATATTAACAAAAATCAGTTAAATTTAAATGTTATGTAATGAGGGTGAGGAAATTGAATTTTCTAGCATAGTCCAATAGACTTATATTTCCATCGTCTGAAGCTTTTTAATTAAAAACATTTATATTTAAAATAATTTCCTGCACTTTTAAAAATATTTTTTTTTATATTTATTAAATTGTATTATAGATATTGAATACATGAACGTGAACTGAAACAAGTAATAGAAAAAAAAAATTTAAGTCAATTCCTACTTTTTTTTCACTATATTGCAGAAATTCCTTTATAAATAATTTTCATTCATTTTTTTAAGTTTATCTGTTGCCATCTATTGGTGGATATATGCAACTTATATCTGAAAAAAACTAAAATTAATTAATTAAATTTAATTACTCAATTAATATTTCATAAAACTGTATTAATATCCAGTGTCATCCACTACAAGCTCAAAAAAATGTATTTGAACTTCAGGGGATGAATAAAAAGTATTTTATGAACGATTGAAAATTGGAACAAGATATATATATAGGGAGAGTGTGAGCTAATAGAAGGAATTGAAAAGTAATGGTACATTCATCACCATTTGCACTTTTGAAATTTTTGTTATTTTTCATTTTATAATTTTACTAAATAAATAATTCTTTTTTTTAAAAAAGGGCATTTAATTATCTATTTTTCTTATTAACTCAAAGGGCATGAGACCACCGCTAAGTTTGAACATTTTACAATGAAGGAGCTACTGGCCGCTACTATTAATCTACAATAAGAAGGTGTAATGGTACATAAATGTGCTAAATAACTATTAATAAAATATTGGAGTAGATTTGAGGATAACATTTAATGTATTGAACATATTTCCATTCAATCATTTGTAACTTTGAATATGTGAAAGGCAAAAAATTGGATTTTAAACAATATTTTCACATAAATTATTATTTTGTAACTTTAAATAACTTTTAAAATATTTATAAGCTTATGTAAGTATCTTAAGGAATAGAAATTATACGAAAATATAATGGCACATTTTTTTTTAAATTGGTGCACAATACAATTTTTTTTAATTAAATTATTATAATTTTAGTAAATTAATATAAGGAAAAAACAGGTGTTACTTTATTCTTACAAAAAAGTGAAGAAATTACTGCAAAATATATATTTTTTTTACTTCCATGGGTAGGCAAAAAGTTACATAGAACAATAGCACTAAGAGCTATAGAACTATGAAGAACTAAGACCAAAAAGTTATTCATAAAAAAAGTCGTTGCCTAAGTCAAGTATTAGCGGCGAAAATAGAGTGTGTGTACGCATGCGCCTGCGTCCATAAGTGTGAGTCTTCAGTGTAACGCCAGAGAGGCAAGAGAGAACATCACGGCTACGAGTGGCTGTGACTGTAATGTAAATAAAGTGTTGTTACGTTTGCATTGTGATAACTTATTGTGTAAGTGTGTGAGTGTGATACAGTCCGCTTGTGAAAGAAAACATGTATGAGTGGTGTCAGTGCTATTGACGACAACAGCGTCTAATATCTCGACTCCTCTGTAGGTCCAAGAAGAGCCCCACATCGGAACAGATAGTCCCTGCCCATTACTTCTCGAGTGGGCAAATAGCATCGGTTGAAATGCTTATGCGGTGCAGATGGATGCCAAGGCAATAGTGTCCCGTAGTCAGGTGAAAGGCAGCCACTGCTTTGAGACTTGGTTTATTGGGAATAAGAGAAGGGCTTAACCTCCTCCAATATTTTTAGGGATGTATAATTTTGAAGATCCTGCAAGAAATTAAATGTAAATAAATGTTTTAAAAACAGTTTAATCCTCCAATAAGAAATGGCTATATTAGGATGTTGTAATAAACTGGCATCTCTTTTTACAACAAAGTCCGCTTTTCCATTGCCCCAACACAGTAATGGCCAGGCACCACTAAAGAGCGATTTTTTTCCGTTTTAAAGGGAGAATTCTCAACAATTCTTGATATTGTAGTGTGCGTCGTTTGTTTGTGCAGCTGGATCTGAGTGTGGAGGGTTGAGATACAGATTTAAGAATACACAGCTTTATTGACACGACGCAAATACAATAATTAATACACAACATATAACACATTTAAATACATTCGATTAAAGATTAGTGGAAGTATTCCACTTCTGGATAAGAATAAAGTTACTCAGGTACAAGCTGGATAGCGAAATATACTTCCTGTCAAGATGAGAATTTGTAGGACAATTAATACGCGGGATTGTGATAAATATTATTTCTCTTAGGATGTTAGAATGTAAAGTAAATGCTTCTCAACAGAAGAGCGGGAATTGACCGCTACTGAGCTGAGCGGCAACAGGATCTGCTACCGACCATTTCTCCAGAATGCCGCAAAGGGCGCTTTTGCAGTGCGTAGGAGGACGCACGTTTACAATATTGCAAAATCTCAGATGTCAATGGATTATTGCAAATTATTAACAATTCTAACAGTAATATTTTTATTTGTATGAATGCATAAATTTTATAGCTTTGAAAGTCACTTAGGTCATTGGAGTTTCAAGGCATGTTTCAAAACACATTTAGTACTTCTAAACAAAATTAAAATAGTTATTTTTCTGAAGTAAGTTTAAAAAAAATGAATTAAATGTTTTACCTACAAATTTAACTGCTACGAGAAGAAAACATCCAAATATTTATTTGATTAATTTATTGATATTAAATATTGATTTACGAACTGGTAATAAAGTGGAAGTTATTTTTTCAACATCTAGTAATTTGAATCATTGAAACACATAATCAAATACCTATTGCGTTCACATTCGTGACGAGTAAATAGTCTTATTAATAATCATTTCTTTAAAAATATCTAACTAGACTTCTGGAATACTTTTTCTGACATATTTTATAAGAACAGTGGCATTTTTGCATTCATTATACAAAAATGTCACTGCCAGAAAATTATTTAAGCCACTCTAAACTAACAAAAGGACAAAAAATTAAATACATAGGTAGACTAATTATTTCTTAACAATTCAAAATAAAGTTACAGTAAAAAATAATACTTGTGTGAAAAAATATAATAATATTAAAATTATTTTATTATATTTTCTACACGTTCAAGACATATAAGCATTTTCATCAAAATCTAAAAATATTTTCTATCGTATGACTTTTTTAAGTATACTTGAGATATAAAGAGGCGTGTGTATACCTGGTCAACTGTATTTTATTTATTTATTCCGCTGTAAAATGACTATATTTGGGTATAGCAAATCTTGAAGTCAACATGAAATAAAATTATTTCATTTGAAGCAGTCAAAGTGAATAGACTTTGCGAGTAAGTAATCTCGAGGAATCTTTTTGTGGTCTATAGGGAAGCTTTTACCACCATAATTCTTAGCTGCATTCTTCTATACGATTTTAACTTAAAATTAACTAAAACTTCCAACGATTTTAACTTGCTAACTTTAACTTATAGCTTAATTTTTTCACATAATTGTGACATTCAAAATCGTTTTGAAAAATATTTTGTTAGTATTTTGCCATGGATATTAAAACATAATTCGATTAGTACACTTTATTTCAAAGAGCAGGCGAGAATCACATGATATCTCTATTATTTTTTTTTCAGGCAGAAAATTACGTTTTCAGGTTATGTAACACTGTGGATTATTGGCGTAAAATATGATATTTAAAAAATATTGAAGAATTAAAATTTTTGTCCAGAATTGTAAATTTTTATTTGCTTTATATAAGAATTTAAAAAAAAATGTTAAACCCAATTCTCATTTTTTTAAATTGTAAAATTGAATTTACAAAATACAAAAATATGTTACGATATAGTACCCAACTGAAAAATTTATCATCACAGATTACATAATTTATTGCACATTTATATAGATTTCTCTGTAATATATAAGATTAATAGACAATTACGTCGGTTAAAAATAATATTTAAATTTTATTAACATGAGACGTAAGATATTTCATTAATTTACCTTTATTCCTTGTTGGGGTTTCACGAATTATAACTAGCTTCGAGTACATCCTCTTCAATAAATCACTCTTAATTAACGAGATTATTAATTCTGAGAATTTTGTCTGTTCAGTTCCCTGTGCAGTAATATGATCCTAAATGAATGATTTCTTCTTATTATTATAATTATTTGTAATATTAAATTTTCAAAAAACTTTTCTAGGAAATCTTAGGAATGAAAAAAGCATCTTTTATAATTCATTAAACATTATATTCATTAAGGTTTTTCTTATTATTTAATTTCTGTTATAACTCTATAACATATAAAAAGTAGAATTCCATAATTTTGACAATTTTTTATTAATTAAAAAAAAATTAAAACATAATAATTACTTGTAGACATCCATATTTCCACAAGTGGTTTTCGAAATTTAATTAATCAGTAGAAATTAGTTTATTAAAAAATTCTTGCAAAATACATTTAATTAGGTATTTCCTTTAAATAAATAATTTAAATTGGATAAAAATTTGAAGAAACAAAAAATAAGAAAAATGAAAAACACCCCTCAAAACTTAATCGACTTTTGATGTGTTGGGATAAAAATCTATTTCAACTTTTATATACACAATTAATTTTAAAAAAATGTGTTTTGAAGTAAATTATATTCGATTAAATAGAAATAACGTGGAATAGAAAATGAACAACCTATTGAATATTTTATTCAAAGGAATTGAAGTACTCGATTAAATAAATCAATTAAAAGGAAGAATATTCTTTTTGAACACAATAATTTTTTTTTTTCTATTTTTCATTCTATTTTTATTTTTCATTGTAAAGTAAATCTCTAAATCAATATTATTTTGTACTTAGTGTTTTGCTAAACATACATGTTTTATTACTTAATAAATTAAATGCCTCCTTCCATATTTTTTGAAGCATAACTCTTTACTATTACATTATTTCAGAATTAATCCTAATTTGAATATTTAAAGTATTTTCTGCGTTTATTTAAAAATATCTGCATATTCTTCTTTTGGGAGAAAAAAAAAAATAGAGCTATAGGTAACAACATCATTGCAAATATATATATATATATAAAATTTTATTTATATCTATGCTGTTTATTAATTGCTCCATTAAGAAATAAAAAACTATGCATATTTTCTTATACACTTCTAAATAAGAACATTTTAAACATTTTTATGCACATTGTATAAAGTTTTTTTTTAAAAAAGGTACCATATCACAAAAAAAAAAAATAAATGATAATAATAATATGATTGAAGCTCAAATAATACTATAAATTTACAGTTTATTTGTAGAAAAATTTAAATAGAATATACTTGTTATCATAAAAGTCTCGTAAAGGAATCGTTTTCAACAAAGTTTGTTGATAAACACAATCAAACTCTTATTGTAGTTTAATACGGAGATCCTTGGCCGCGCGGCTGCCACTAGCTCCTTCATTGTAAAATGTTGAAACATAGTGGTGGTCTCATGCCTTTTGAGTTAATAAGAAAAATAGATAGTTAAATGCCTTTTTTTTAAGAGAAATATTTATTTAATAAAATTATAAAATGAAAAATAACAAAAATTTCAAAAGTGTAGATGTTATGAAATCAATTGCATGTAATAAAAAAAAAAATTAAAAAAAAACAGAATGAGCAAAGGTCAAATTAGGAGAAAAAATAGCTTAGGAGAAAAGCAAACTTTTTTCATCCAGGCAGTTGTAAGGAATTAATTTAAAATATTTAGAACAGTACGAGATCTTTTGCTATGTTTGCAGGCAGAAATATCATAATCGTAATTTTGTAGGATATTTAAAACAGGGTTATTAATGCTTCGCTTATCATTATAGAATTTAGTAGAAATTTTGTGAACAAATTGTCTTAAACTTGGAATCGAAAGAGCTCGTCTAATATCGTCATTACGAAAGTACCAGGGTGAATTCGTTAACATTCTGAGAGTTACGTGAGACGAGCATTTAACCATTCGACCATTTTGCCCCCTACACAATCAAACTGAAGTATCAAGTAAAGATTAATATTCTAAGTGTAATGATATTTATACATTGAGCCTATTACGACCCAAATAAAGGCCTTTATGCGAATTCCTTCAACTCATAACTAGCAATCAAAGGCTAAGGATTTACGTCTGGAAATGTGAACCAATAAGACAAGTCGCTTGAAACTAGCGATCTATTCGGATGTTCTTTGCCCAAAAGCATCATGGGTATAATTTAATCTGTCGTTAACGCTACAAAAAATTTTGACTTTTTTTTCATTTCTTCTGCAGAGGAAATTGAACAAGAACTGCCGGAACTCAATTTCAAAAATTCTAAAGTTACACAACTTACCAAACTCAAAACCAAAACTCCAATCGCCGTCTGGCAAATAGTTCTCCCTCGTACAAAAGAAAATGAAAAGTTTTTTGATCTCACCACTCTCTCCTATCTCACCGTAAAAATAGAAAAATTTAATAGACGACCTGGCACCACCCAATGTTATTCCTGTAACCGTTTTCATCACAGTTCTGCAAATTGCTATAGCCCTGATGCTTGAAATGTGGCGAAGCCCACAACACAAAGCAATGTACTATAACCGAAAAAATTGAAAACCCCACTTGCATTAACTGCGGCCAGACGGGTCATCTCGCTGCTTGGCGCTGATGCCCAAAATTCCCTAAACCAAGAATTCCCCCTCAAAATCCTGCTAACCCCGCAATTTCACCCCTATCGCCAAGTCACCAATAACTTCTCTTACGCCAATATCGCTGCCAGCAACATCACCCCTCAAATTCCTCCGCAAATCACTCCTACTAAAATCCCCCAAATTCAAACTGATGCTACTAATAATACGGAAATTTTTCAATTACTCTTTATTTTGAAAGAATTTGCAAAACTCTTCGCTAGCGATGGAATTAAATCAATGTTCCTTAACATGCAAGCTGCTCAAACTAAAGAAGACAAATTATTTACTATATTGCATGGATTTTCCGCTTTATGCAATAATAAATCAAATTAATGTCTGATCCCTTCACTGGACTCAAAATCTGCTACTGGAATGCCAACGGCATCTATTCTAAATTGACTGATTTTAAAAACTTTGTTCATAATCATAATCCAGATGTTATTCTCCTTCAAGAAACTATGCTTAAACCCACCCAAACTATCTTCATTCCAAATTATAACTTCTTTCGTAATGACGGTCCACAAAACCCTGTCTCAGGTGGCACTGCAATACTCATCAAAAACAATATTTCTCATCACGAAGTTCCCACGCCCTCCCTCAAAAGCATCAAAACAACTATCATCTCTGTCCACTTCGCTAACATCCCCCCTACCACCATTGCTTCTATTTATGTTCCCTGTCGCATCACCGCATCCGATCTCCTCGCTGATCTCACTACTCTCCTATCCATCAACAACAGTTCAATTCTCTCCGGTGACTTCAACTCTCATCATATCCAATGGGGTTGTCATACCAATAGCTATACTGGCATCAACCTTCTCAACTTTTCTGTCCGCACTGGTTTTAAGATCATTGCACCCTCCACCCCCACCAGATACGGTCTGAACTCTTCTTCTGTTATTGATCTCACGATCCTTAATAACTTCCATTACACTTACGACATCACCTCCATCTCCGAACTTTCTTCAGATCATTATCCAGTTCTTCTCAATTTTAATGTTAATTCCCTCACACTCAATATTCCCCCTAAAGTTTCCACCAACTGGAAAACCTTTACCAAACAGCTTTCTCAGATCACTCCCCTGTTTCCTTCAATTATTGATAACAGCAATGATCTCGAAACCGCTGTGGATAATCTCACTACTAATATCATCACCGCCTACAATCTTGCTTCTAAACCTCTTCATAACAAAAGCACTTATTTCCTTCCCCCTCCAATCAAACGCCTAATCACGCAACGAAATAGAGCAAGGAAAAAGTGGCAAAAGTATCGCGACCCTTTCTCCAAGCATCTCTACAACAGAGCACAAGCTATTCTCCGAAAAGAAATCAAAATCTATAACGAATCTACTTGGGCAACTGAACTCGCCGCGCTTAATACGGAGGATTCCTCAATTTGGATTACAGCTAAAAGATTCAAAAAGAAACGTTCTAGCATCCCCGCACTATCCTCTAACGACCTCCCACCCTCTACTGCCCTCACTGACTCTCATAAAGCCGAACTTCTTGCTGATAGCTACCAGGAACAATTCTCTGAAAACAACATCTCTGATACTAACACTGAAAACATGGTCTCCGACTCTCTCATGAACTTCTTTCTTCACCCTTATCCCACTATTTTTTGCGCCACTTCCCCTTCTGACATCATCAACTACATTAAATCTACTAAAATTAAAAAAGCTCCTGGTATAGACAATATTACTAACAAAATGCTCAAAAATCTCTCAACCTCCACTATCTTTTTGCTAACTCATATTATTAATGCAATTTTCCGCCTTGCTCACTTCCCTACTAAATGGAAAACTGCCCGCATTCTCCCAATCCTAAAACCCGGCAAAGACCCCACTAACCCCACCAGCTATCGACCTATCTCTCTTCTTCCGACTCTCAGTAAACTCACTGAAAAAATCATCCTCAGCAAATATCTTGATTTTATTTATTCTAATAATATTATGTCTCCTCATCAATTCGGCTTTGCTAAGAACCTTTCAACCACCCATCAGCTTTTACGTGTCACTGAAATCATCGCACAAGGACTCGCCACCAAATCTGCCACTGGCATCATTTTCCTAGATATTGCTAAAGCCTTTGACAGGGTCTGGATTAATGGACTTATTCATAAACTCATTTACTATAACTTCCCGTCGCACCTTATTAACCTAATCTGCTCCTTTCTCTCTAATCGTAAATTTGTTGTCTGTGTCAAACATCATGATTCCTCCCTTAGACAAATGTCTGCTGGAATTCCCCAAGGTTCTGTCCTTGCACCGCACTTATTCACTCTTTTCATGAATGATATCCCTGTCTCTCCTGAAACCTCTCTCAGCCTTTACGCCGATGACACAGCCATTATTGCACAAAACAGAAATACTACTTACCTTGTTAAACAACTTCAAAGCCATATTAATCTTCTCGAAATCTGGCTTACTAATTGAAAAATTAAACTCAATGTTACTAAAACCGAAGCTGTTTTCTTTTCGCGTAAACATTATCCCACCCAAACTGTCTCTATCTACGGAGAGAATATCATCTGGACCAATAAAGCTAAGTACCTTGGAATTATTTTGGATAAAACGCTAACTTACAATCAACACATCCTTCATCTTCGAGAAAAATTCAATAAAGCTATTCGCATCTTTTACCCTTTAATCTGCAGAAAGTCTCATACTTCCATCCAAATAAAATTGCTGCTGTACAAAGTTTATCTTCGCCCACTCATAACCTGCGCGAGTCCAGTCTGGGGATCAGCCGCCAAATCTAACATCGCCATCCTTAGCCGCCTGCAAAATAAAACACTCCGTATGCTTATAAACGCACGCTGGTTCTTCCGCAACACCGATATTCATCGCTCTTTAAATTTGCAGACTCTCCTTCAATTCATCTCTAAACTTGCGCATAACTTTTACACTAACATCGATAACGAGCTGCTTAAACAGCTCCCAGAATATGATATAAACAATCCGAAGAACTCCAAACGCCCGCGAACCTCACTGAACCTCATTAGCTGACTTTATTATCCCCGCGCTCAAGTTTTCGAGTTTTTTCATCCACGGAATGTTTTCTCCCAACAACGCTGACCTAGATTCATATGTTGACTTTTTTCAAAGTTCGCTCTCCGTTTGCTTAGTTTATTCTTTTTTTTTTTTTTTTATCAGTGTTTCTTTTTTTTTTTTTTTTTTTACTTTTCGATTTTGTTTATTATTTCACTATTAATAATTTTAATGACTATAAATAAATAAAAAATAATAATAATAATAATATTAATATTAAAAACCTCCTCTCTTTTATTTATTTATTTTTTTTTATCTTTTTTGGGCAAGCTTTTCATTTAGTCTTACCATTTTCGACTCAGCAATGTGTTCTTCATTCTTCAAAGGACTAGTACCAGACCGGAGCTAACGGCTGCTTCGCAGCCAAGGCTCCACCAAATACAAATCGTCGTTTCATTTCTTCATTTCACTTTAATAAAATGCTTTCACAAATTTGAAGCTTAAAAAAAAAAAAAATTGTTCCATAATTAAAAAAAAAATTACAGTACCATTATTTGTATCATCAATAAAAAAACCAATAAGAAAATTAAAAATTAAATTTGTAACTAAATTTGTACCATAAATTTGTACCTAAATTTGTATTTTAAATTTGTACCATTTTTACATAAAAAAAATGCACCAATGTTTAAACATTATTTAATTTATGTATTTATAAAAACAATGTTTAGAACAATATGAAAATCACAATATTTCCATATAGGTTGCTCAATCTCGTTAAAAAAAAAAAAAAAAAAAAAAAACCAGACACACCTAGAATTTCTATTGTACGCTGTGACTGTACTCTAAATAAATGATCATAATAATATTGACAATTTTTTAAGCATTTTAATAGGAGAAATACATCAAGTTAGGAGAAGTACGGTTCAAATGGTTTTTATAAAATCTTAATGATTATCAAAAAATTGTAAGTTTATCTTTTTTGTTAATTTGATTTTTTATCCTTGAATTAGGTTTTCTTTTCCTTATACTATCAAATTTTTTCTTCCTCGTTTTATTAAGGTATTGATCGGTTTGACGTAATTTATTGTTTACTTAATAAAAATAATTACAGCATTTTATATAGCCCCTCCCCAAATTTTTTAGTGATTATTCTTATGTTTTTTATACTAACTATCTTTTTTTAAATAAAAACAAAAAAAATTTGATAGAAAAAGTTTTTTCGATTAAAAATTCATACCATCATCGTAGTTTCATGAGGGTAGAATTTTTTTTTTTTTTTTCTTAAGTGCATTGAACTATCTATATATTTTTGAGGTAGTTGATGTGTCTGCAAATTTTCTTTTCATTTAAAATGTCTTAATATATATTTGTGTTTATTATTCCATTTAGTTTGTTAAGATCAATTTTTATGTTGAACGATATTTGAATTAATTATAGTTTGTTCACTTTCTGTTTAATCTCATGTTGGTTTTAGTTATATAATTTTTTTAAATATTTATTGCATAATTTAAATTTTTATTCATTTGTAAAAAATTAATCTGCCATTCTAGATATATAATTAGTATATAAAATCTCAATTTAACAACATATAATAGTGGATCAATTGAAAAAAAAAAAATTAAGTTTATAACAGAAAATAAAATGTTCTAAGAATAAAATATGAGCTATAACAACTTAATAATAACAAATTATATCTTTATTGATATTGATGAAATGATTTTTATTTATTTTTAGACTAAAACCATCTATATTTCTTAAAATGAATTTTAACATAACCAGTATGAGAGCATATGTTTTCTTGTTAAAATTGTTTGGTTATTTTTTCATATTACCCCAGTATTTTTATTTCTCATATATTTCACAATTTTTTTATTCTGTCAAATAATATATGGAATATTTAAACTTAATTATTTTTAATACATACTCAATAATTTTTAATACATATCCTTATTTTATTTTTATAAATTAATTATAATTTTTCTTGAAATTTATTGTATATATATTTTTATTGTATTTATTTACTGGTATGTCATTAGAAAGTATTAAATGTCAATAATAGCATATTGAATTTACATATATATTTCTTAATTATGTAATGTTTATTTTCTATCTAATCCATTTTGATGTTCAGCTTATTATTAATTATAATCAATTCTTTAATTTTGCATTTTTTACTTCATATATCATACTTTGAAGAATTATAATGAATTGCTTAAAACAAAGTATTTTACATATACAAATCATAATTGTTAAATCAATTGTTAATTACAAAAAAGTTAAATCATCAAAAATTGTTAATTATACATTTCATAATTGTTAAATTGACAAAGCTAAATTAATTATTAACTATGAAACATAATTTGAATGAATTGTTAATTATACATTTCATAATCGTTAAATTTGCAAAGCTAAATTAATTATTATTATGATTAAAGATGTTACTAAAGCAGCAAACAATAATTCATTTTAAATTATGTTTTTGGTATAGCAGAGTATTACTTTTCAATTTAGTAACTTTTCAATTTAATAATTTTTATTTAATAAAAATTAATATTTTTATTGCTATATTGATTACATGCTGTACTGTAAAATCTAGTTATTTTTAAGTAGTTAGTTTTTTTAGTTATTTTTTAAATTTAATGATTGCCCCCTAAAATAAATAAGTAAATAAATTATTTTTATGTAGAAATGTATTCTTAATAAAATTTTACCTTTTGTTCTAAATATTTAATAATCTGTTTTCTTCTATTGATATTTAATCTAAATTTATTTATTAAAATATCTTAAATATATTATAGAAATTGAATTTTGATGTTTAGAAATAAATTAAATAAACCAAATATTACGGAAATATAATGAAATTGGAGTGTGTGTTACATGGCTTCAAATTATTCAAAATACTGCTTTATGTTGAAAGAACCACACATGGTTTGTTATGAAGTACTATATTATCAATAGGGTTTGTATTAAGTCTTCAATTGTTATATCACTGATTGCAGGGAAAGGTAAACATTCATTTTAAAAGTGGAAGTGAAAGAATCTATTACTTGTTAGGAATGAAGTAAAATATATTCAGTGCAAAGTAGTTTTAAAAGAAAAAAGTTTAATAATTATTGTGGGTTTTTTCCATCTAATATTTCTTTTGATATTACATGATTTAAAATTTTGTTTATTAACAATTTAAATCATTTTTATTGTAATTGAGGCTCATCTAAAGTGACTTGTCTACACTATTCGACCATTTTGTTTTGAATCCTTTCAATTTAGCCATTTCCAATTTTTTACAGAATCAGGGTTTGAATCATATTAAAAATTTTTACCAAATCCATACATATGCACTGGTGATAGTTGTTTTATGAAGCTTTTTATGCTTATTTTTATGATAGTTGTTTTATGAAGCACCATTTAAGAACTGCATTGGCCTGCTAAATCTTCTTAGCATGTTGCATATGAACTTGTGCTGGTCTCATTTAGTGAAAAATCTACCTTCTATGTTTGCAGCAAAGTTAACAGGCATAAGGTTATGTATGGGTAATGAGAACTCCTACAAATCTATTGAAAATGAAAGGAAGACATCAAACATTAGCAAGTTGTTTTATATCGGGGAAAAAAGGAAGTATTTTGTACACAGTATACATTTATCTTGATTTTGAAAGCTTTTTCATTCGTATATTTCTCTAAATTTCACCTTTTAGCTGAATGGTGCTACATGAGACTTTCATGATATTTTCAAGTTTTTAAATAGGATATTAAATTGAAAGAGGACACCTTACTGTTTGACTTCCTATATCTCTGGATGTAAGGCAGTTTAACTTTTTTGCATGTGGCTACAATAAATTAATTATATACAAGCAAAAAGTTCATAATTCGGATGATTTGACACAGTATAGAAATTAATTTAGCAACATATGAAATGCTGAACTAGTGGTCCTGACAATGATTTTAAAAAATTGCACATAAACTAGAGGAGCTGCCCTTCTCAAGGCAACTTAAATTTAAAACTAATCATATTATTCTCTTAGGGGAGTGTAAGCCTTTATTTTTAGATACCTTTATCCTGGGTTTCCAGTATGTGTTAGTGTGTGCATAATAACACTTTTTTTGCTCTTCCTGATTTCCCTTAATGCATTTTACAGATTCTTTTATTATACTGACACTATTAACTTGTGTCCTCGTGTTTTTTCATAATAACCACTTTACATTTTGGTAATTAATTACTCATTTAACATTTCTGTTTTTATATTCACTATTATTTATTTGATGTTTGGTATATTACCATAGGACTTTTCTCTAAATCAAAATATCTATTATCCTCTAGTTGATGAGGCTAAAAAATTAACAAGCAAAGAACAATAGCATAACATACTGAAAAATACATTGGGTGTGATGCTTGTTACATTTGAACTCTATTTATCTTATTCCCTATTGTTGGCACATTGTTTTCCTGTTCATAATTAAAATTACTTGTTAAAGTTAAATTAGGTGTGAAGAAAATTTGTATTATTTATTTTAATAACCATCATAACTTTTAAAGTAAAAATTTTTATAGTTTCAATTCTTTTCATATATTAAGTTTAATTATGCATTTGTTTAAAAATTTTATCTGATAATATTATTCTTATGTATCAAATTATGCTTGTTATTATTCTGTTAATTTTTAGATTCATCAGGAATAAAAAAAAAAATAATAATTTAATTAAATAATTATTGACTTAAATTGTTGCACAAAGGTTTTTTTTTTTTTTTTTAAATTTTATTTTTATCTGTTCAAAAATGATTTTTTTTTTTTGAAGTTACTTTAAAAGCTTTTTCTGCAGTGAAATGGTAATATTTGAATTAGTAAATAGAATATTTGAAAGTAAAAACAATTAAAATTGTAAAAAGAATTTCAATTTCATTTTCTTTAAATTTACAAAATGTATTTCAATTCTTATGTATTATTTAATCTTCTTTTATCTTATTAGCTGATATGACAGAAATTTAAAAAAAAATTGTTGTACTTAAAAATTGAAAATATTAAATAATACATAAGTGAAATGGTGTTGCTATATATTTGATAGTATGAATTTTTGTAATAAAAAGGTTTGATGTAAGTTAATTTAAATTAGTGACAATAAAATTAGAATTTTATTATTATTATTATTATTTTCATTTTTAGTTTAATTAATTTTTAAATCTAATTTTTTCTAGAAGTTAAATTTCCTTTTTTACTGTTTTATTTATTTATTTCATATTATTATAAAATATTAAAAGCATTACTAAATAAATTAAACTAAAATCATTAATAAGAGTGCATTATTAATTTTAAGAAGTAGTTGAAAATAATCTCTGTAGTTTAAAGTGTTCTTATCTTTAAAGTGAAATGCCAGGAATAAAGTCTTATCTAAGAAAAATTGAACCAATCTGTATAAAATTTCTGAAAAGTTTCCTTTTTAATGTAGAAGTTTACTAGAAAATCATTACAGGAAAACAACAACCTAATTAATATTTTTGTAAATAAAGTTGAAGGTATTTCTTAGAACATTATCTCTAAAAAATTGAGCAATAATTGTTAATTTAGTAATATTAGTTGCATTAAATCTTTTTCTATAAATCATACATCATCAAATCTTTTTTTTTTTAATTTTTTTTTTTTATTAAATCACACACACATGCACAAATAAATATATATATTTAAAAAAGTTTTTACCTAAGTAATTAAGACTTTTACTATGCTATATATATATTAATTAAGCAAAATACAATTTAGAAAAAATAAAACACTAAATTATTAATAAAACTATTATAAATAAAAGCTATATTTATTCATTGATTAATTTAATATAATACTAATTATATTAAAAATATAAGATAGTATTTTTAATCTCTGAAAATCGGATGCATTATAAATGTAATAGAAAACTAAGAAATGCAAGTTAAGTTAAAATAACTACTTTTTTTAAAAATTATGATCAGTGTTTTTATTTATAAATAATTCTAATTTCCAGTTAGGGTATGCCTGTTACTATAATTTTATAGTTTTCTTTTTAATTAATTACAGTTAAAAATTAAAGTATTTTATTTGTTATATATATGATAGGGTGTAATAGCTTAAAATTTGTAATAATATTACACTTTTTCTTGATCCATATATAAAATCATGTGTTAAATATATTTCATTAAATTTATACCTTTTATTATACTTTTCAAAGATTATAGATTACATTGTTTAAAAGAGAGTTTTTTATGTTTTATTTAAAGTGTTAAATAAAATGTAAAAAAAAAAAAACAGTAATAAAGCATTGTACTTTAAATAATACAAGTGCAATGCTTTGTTTTTTAATTATGAGTTTAAAAAATTTTAAGAAATAATTTTATGTAAAGTATTTTAAAAATATTTTTGCTTAATTAATTTTAATTGTTTGTTGGTTGTTACTTATTTGTGTACCATATTGTTAAAAAATAATCCTGAATTTTTTATGGCTTGTTCATATAAAATTATTAATATTCTCTTCTGTGTATAAAATGTGAAAGAAATTACATACATCTAATTTAAATAGTTTGAAAGAATAATTAGTTCTCTTGAACTATGCACAAGAACTTGTGAACGAGAGTACAGTAATGCAGGCTTTCTAATCTTTCACAGTCTAGATGCCAAGTATTGATTTTTGGGGTGAGTGGGCATTGCAAGGTGATTCTACTATTGGTTGGGGAGAGCTATGTTTGTGTGTGGGGAAAGCTTCTGTGACGCAGAAAGTCTTGTTCCCCAAATTACAGAAGCAGACATATTGAATCCTTTCAATAGGGTTAAACTTGTATATCTGATGCCTTCTAAATGTTGCCCAATTCATTCAGCATGACATTTATTTAGAAATGTGTGTGATACTACTCTGTGAACTTTGTGAAACTTCAAAATGGCTACTTAAAAAAATCAATATTTTTATTTGAAGGAGCTTCTCAATCAGTGATTATTATTAAATATTTTTGGATAGCAAGATTTATATAGTAAGATGTTTAATATTGTATTAAATGTTATTTATAATTGATTGTTTCAGTTGGAAGTATATCATATTTATATTCATATTTATATATCATTTTTAAATATTCCTTTATTTTGTTTTAGATTCACGTAAATATGTTTAGTAGTTTTTCTTGTAAATATGTTCGTATCTGCTGCTTTTTAAATGTTAGATACTCTTGTTTGATATAACAAGTAACATATATATATATATTATATAACAAGTATATATATTATGGGTTACTTGTTGTTATTAGTTATCTTCTTTAATTTTTAATAAATAAATTTATATATTTAATAATGATTGAATACTTGTATTATACATATTTATATTAATTTATAAAACTAACATATAAAATTAATTTTATTTTTAGCCTATAAATTCATTCAATAATTTTTTATGTTTTTAAATAGTTGAAAAACTTCTTATAAATGTTAAAGGGCATTTGTAGTTTTTTTTTTGAGTTAAACAAACAAACAAAAATTTAATATTAAAATTTTTTTTAAATATTTATTTGCTGTATTAAAGTAATTAATTTTAATTGCTATTTGTTGTTGTTACAGAATTTAAATCACATACATTGCAAATCTTTATAAACATGACTTCAGTTAAAGTTGCTGTAAGGGTGCGCCCTTTCAATAATCGGGAGATTCACAAAGATTGTAAATGTATTATATCTATGAGTGGAAAAACTACAAGTAAGTATATTTAATAATTATATCATATTTTTATTTATGTGTTATCATAATTGAATAATTACTATGATTTTTTTCCTAGCTATTGCGAATCCCAAAAGTCCTCCTAATTCAAAAGAATCGATTAAAAGTTTTAATTATGACTACTCCTACTTATCAATAGATGTAAGTATATTATATTCTTCAATGTTTAGTAACCATATGTAAATTTATTGATCAACAAATTTAATGAAAAGTTTCTTTTGTTTTGGAAGTTAATCTGATAATAAATAATGAAATAATAAAATCAGAAACCATTTCTAGAATGATGATGAAAATGGTTTCATATTATGTTATATTAAATATTAAACCAATTTTCCATTTTATTATTGCTATGCTGCTTATATTTTTATATTTAATGACTTGGCGTAAAAACTAAATTTAAATTTTATAGTTATTTTTACTTTTACCCCCTCAAATTACATAATATTGCAACTTATATAAAATTATAAGCTACTCCTATTAACATGAATGTTGGGAAATTACTGTATATCTGATATAAATTCAGCACTGACTCACAAGGTCAGTTTAATGAAGTACTCGGGTGTGTCTTGTTTGTCTTTTAGTATATGCGTGTATGTATATATCATGTATGTATTATTTTCATTATACTTATATTTATAATTGCATGATATTTATTTATTGTGCATTTTAGAATACTGATGCAGCATTTGCATCTCAAGAGACAGTTTATAAAGATATTGGAGAAGAAATGCTTCTTCATGCTTTTGAAGGGTATATAACTTTGGTTATTTTTAAATATTTTTCAATTTATTTCACAGGGTTGTTTACTTTTGTTCAATTTAAATTAAAGGTCAATTAAAATTTGACTAATATAATTTTGTAATACTTGTCATGTAATGAAAATTGCTATTTATTTATAGATACAATGTATGCATATTTGCATATGGTCAGACAGGAGCTGGTAAAAGTTACACTATGATGGGAAAACAGGAAGAAGGGCAAGAAGGAATCATTCCTCACATATGTAAAGATCTTTTTCGTAAAATTAAAAATACTCAAAATGATGACACACTTTTTTCTGTTGAGGTACAATCTTTAGCATTTTTTAATAAAATATGTGATATATTATATATAAAATATCTATGATAAATTAAAATTTCCCCCCTTTAAATTACAGTTATATATGTTTAAAATATTGACTGAATTCATTTTTAATTTATGATTGCATCATTATAATAGGTGTAATCATATTTTGAAGTAATTGTTGTTTAATAGGTAAGCTATATGGAGATTTATTGTGAAAGAGTTAGAGATCTTTTGAATCCAAAAAATAAAAACAATCTGAGAGTCAGGGAACATCCTTTATTAGGCCCTTATGTGGAAGATTTATCTAAACTTGCAGTTACTTCATATCAGGATATACACGATTTAATGGATGAAGGAAACAAAGCTAGGTAAGATTTTTTAAATTTGTATTGCTATTTTAAATTCAATAATAGATTCACCTATTTATTCTTTTTGATCTAAAATGGTTTGAATTGATGAAAATTTGATTACTTTTTTCCCATTTATTTTCAACTTAGTTCTTAAATTTTAGGACTGTGGCAGCTACAAACATGAATGAGACAAGTAGTAGATCTCATGCTGTTTTCACCATCATTTTTACTCAAAAGAAACATGATAAAGCTAGTGGTCTCACTGCTGAAAAGGTAATGTGAATTTTTAATTTTAGTTATTAACTATTTATACTATGTACTATATTTGAAAGTTGTCTGTCTTTTTGTTTGACTTCAATACATATAATCAATTCTTTTCTCACTATATTTAATTGTTAAAATATTAATTTGCAAATATTCATGCAATGTATGATTTTACTATCATTTTTAATTAAATTTTTACATTTTCAGTTGAGTAAAATTAGTCTGGTAGATTTAGCTGGTAGTGAAAGAGCTGATTCCACAGGAGCTCAAGGAACTCGCTTGAAAGAAGGGGCAAATATAAACAAGTCTCTAACTACATTAGGAAAAGTTATTTCTGCTTTAGCTGAAATTGTAAGTTTGTAATATATCCTCCTTATATTACATTCTACTGTGCCAATTATTTTTTTTTTTTAAATATGTTAATAGTTAAATATATAAGTTTACCTTGAAAATCATAGTTCGAAAAATTAAAAAAGAATGAAATCATTTTTGTTCAAATTATTAAAATATATGTATTATTTGAATTGATATTACCAATTTATAAATTAATAATTTCCTGCATTATATTAATCTTTTCTTCTTTTTCTTTTATCACTTCTGTGAAGGCTGTGAGTATACTGTTTTGTAATATTTTTTTCACTGCTTCATGTTTCATAATTTATTACATAATATTTTTAGATGTAGTGCCTATATTTAATAAGTGAAATTGTATATTAAATAAAAAACTTTAACTTAAAACTTTAATTGTATATTAAATATTAATTTTTTTTTTTGCATAGGCAACCAAAAAGAAAAAGAAGGCTGATTTTATACCTTATCGAGATTCTGCTTTGACATGGCTATTAAGAGAAAATTTAGGTATAAAATAATGTAAATTAATATAAAAAAGAAAATTCATGTTTTATTTCTTGTTAACTAAATTTAAAATTTAAATTAATTTTTAATTAGGTGGAAATTCAAAAACTGCAATGATTGCTGCTATTAGCCCTGCAGATATAAATTACGATGAAACTTTAAGCACTTTGAGGTTAGATGGGGTTTTTTTTTTTATTTATACATGTCATATTTTATATAACATTTATTTAATGTTTTTTTTTAGTATTTTATTTCTTAAATTTAATGCATTCTAATATCTAAATTTAGGATGTTATAATTTTACTTTTAAGCCTGATTTAATATGAATTTTTTTACGATTTTGAAGTTAAAAACTGATTTTTGTGCTATATATAGTTATAAACATTAAATACAGATACCAATACCATTAATCTATAATTTAGTTTATATATAAGTTAAATAAAGGTTAGGGAAGTAAAAGTAAAATTATAACATTTTATATGTATATATAAAACATATATGTTATGTATTGCAGTGTAACTTGGTAATGTTGGGTTAATATGTTACTAATGCAATATGCACTTAAGGAATGTTTTGGAAATATCTGTTATCTGTTTCTTATTTCTATTCCTTATATTATGTTTCAATATATATAAAGTCAAATATCTTGGATGGAAAAAATAGGCATTTTTAGATAATGTTGAGTATGAGCTTCAATCCAAGATTTGTTTTCACCGTATTCATTATTAAATTGATTGTTTAAAAAATTAAATTTTATATTTCAATTAAGATAATATGTTCATTAAACCTATATGTATGTATTATTTGATTAATATCTAGGTATGCAGATAGAGCAAAACAGATTGTTTGCAAAGCTGTTGTTAATGAAGATGCAAATGCTAAACTTATACGAGAATTGAAAGATGAAATTGAAAGACTTAAAGCTATGCTTCGTGCTGGAGGAATTGATGCAGATGGTGAGCATTTTTTTTTCTCTCATCCTCTTTTAGACTTACAAATTAATGTTTCAGCATTCAATTTTACTTGCTGTTATTATAGAATTAAACAAATCTGACTGTTTAACCCATTCTGTTGTTATAAAAAAAAAAATTCAGAATTGGACTGATCTTTTTTTAATTAGAATTCATTCTATCTAAAGATTTTCCTTGCAAAAAGTTTTTCATCTAAATTGTCAGGTAATGCTGACCAGTTCTCAGCTATCCAAATTACAGAGTGGGTTATCCTAAAAAATATCTGTTGACCTTTATTATTTATATGAAATTCAGTTAGATGCAAGTGATTCGTTTGTACATGATTTGATATTGGAGTTTTACTCTTGCTAATAACAATAATCAAACTTCTTTTGATTCTTTTGCTTCTGAAGCTGTCGAAGGATTTGATAATTCTGGTAAAGCCTGTAAGTTTCAGACTGCTGTATAACAGCTATTTAAGTATTTACATGTATGGCTTTACTAGTCGCTGTCTAGTCAATTGCTTTAATAGTAAATAGAATTAATAAAATATGCCATCTTTTTTGCCAAAATTTTTGCACTGCCATATATTCACGTAATTAAAAAATTCAATAAAATTCTATTATCTTCATTTTTATCATGTTTTAAACACATATATTAGTTTTATCATCTTAATTTTTAATTAAAGTGTATTAAAATTATGCTGTATTATTTTATCTTTCTTGAAAACATTAACTATTTTGTAAATGTATTTTTATTTATATATAGTTTTTTTTTATTCAAGAATAAAATTATAAATATTTTAAGTATTTTGGCTTAAAATAATTTTTCTATTCGGATTTTATATTAATATATTGCATGAAAATGAGCTTATGACTTGATTTTTAATTTTGAGTTTTATGCTCGCTAATGCTGGAAAATGAACTTAAATTCATAGTGCAGAAAGAATATTTATTAAATTTATTCCTGAGCTATTTTGTGACTTATTTATAAACGTGATTTTGAAGTTATTATTTTCCATTTCAGATGAAAACAACAAAAATGCTTTAAATAAGAAGAAACAAAGAACAGTATCTGCAAGTGGGGAAGATGTTATTGAGCAGTTACAAGAGTCAGAAAAACTTATTGCTGAATTGAATGAAACATGGGAAGAAAAACTAAAAAAAACAGAAGCGATACGCTTACAAAGGTACATGATTGCTAGGAGAGAGATTTCATTCATTGATTAAAAATATATTTAATATGAATTATAATTCTGATTTCACCCATTGATTTTAAGTTACGTAGTGACCTGATTAAGATATTAACAAATATTATCCTTGTAGAGAAGCAGTATTTGCAGAAATGGGTGTTGCTCTTCGGGAAGATGGAGACACTGTGGGTGTTTTTTCTCCTAAAAAAGTATGTTTAGCATTGCTCATTTAAATTTATTTTTGGTTTGACTATATAGTTTTATTAGATGTGTTGTAAAAATGAAAGATATTTTAATATGTTTTATTACTAATCTAAAAATCTCTATTATAAAAGAATCTTATAATTAATCATATTTATATATAGTTTAATTTGTTTAATTTTTTTATTGTTCTTTGAAGTTATAGAGACAGCCTAATGTCTTATTAAATGTTTAAATAATTATTTTATTATCCTTAATAGTGTTCAGTTAACTTTAATGTTATTAATATTTGCAAATATTAAGGATTTCATGTGTATGTCCTCATTCATATTTGTCCATGTTCATATTTGCTTTCATTTTTTTTTGTTTGGTTTTATGTTGTTTTCGTGTTTATGCTATAAGAATAACATGATGTATGGATTTGAAAATTTCATTAAATTTGTGTTCGTTGTATTTTTTTTCTCATAATATTTTCTAGTATATTATTTTTTTCCTTTGGATGAACTAATTTTTAAATAATGGTATAAGATGAGAGCTGTTTATTATCTAATATATATTTTTATTTAATCATATAGCATATGGGTATGTTTAAGTCTTATGTGATAATTAAATTTTTCTTTTGTTTGTGCTTTAATTTTAAGGCTTTTAATCTGCCGTGAAATAATGAATTATACAACAACACTGCATAGTTCTTAAATTGCATCATATTCTATTAACAAATTTTTTTTATTTATTTTTAGACTCCTCATCTAGTTAATCTGAATGAAGATCCTTTAATGTCCGAATGCCTAATATATTATATAAAAGATGGCATTACAAGGTATGTATTCAATGTTATATTATTCAGTTTTAATTTCAAATTTACATTTTTGTCATTAGCATAGAAATGCTTAAGGATGTTCTTGTTAAAGGATTGTATTGTGGATAATAATTTAATATTGTTATTGAAATACATTTTTAAATGCCAGAAGTCCTAATTATTTATGCTACATTTTATATAAAAAATGCATGTTTTCAGGTCTTATGAAATAATGTATTGTTAAAAATTATGGTAAGAACTTACAGAGTTTATTAGAATCTGATTTCTATTTTTCATTGTTTCCTGCTGTATTATGAATTTTGAGTATATTTCATTTATATTCATGTTCATATTCAAATTCATTCATGATTTATATTCATGTAGCTGTTACCTGAAAAATGTATTTTAAACAAATGATATTATTGGAGTTAATACTAAAATAAATTTGTCATGTAAATCGTGGAGTACCATCAAGAGTACCATTTATAAGTTTTATGACTTATATAATGAAATAAATTTTTTTTCTCTATATAGAGTTGGACGACCTGATGCCAATGTACCTCAGGATATCAAACTTACAGGCTCTCATATTTTGAATGAACATTGTCTGTTTGAAAACTTTGGAGGTATTTCAAATAAAACATATTTTAATTCTTGTTTTATATTATATATCTATATGTATATGTATATATATAGACATAGAGGGGGAAAAAAACCTACAGAAAAATGCAATAAATGATTAAATAGTGTAAAGAACTTTTTTAAAACTCAGTTTGTATAATAATAAAACCAAGCAAATTTGATAAGCAAAAACTTTTATATTCTCCCTAGTTTCAGTTGCATCGAAAGATAAGCTAAAAAGAAAAAACTAGAGTTAATCAAAATATATATATATAATATATATATATATACACATAGTTCATATATATATCAGTTCATTTAATAAATCATTGCATATTGATTACTTTTTCTGTAATTTTTTTTTAAATTGTAGTATAAAATAATTGAATCATTATTAAATTTTTATTAAAAATTAATTTTACAATTTTTTTTTTCAAAAAAGAATATCAATAATATTTCTTAAAAATTATCCATTTTGATATTTGGGGTTTTTTTCATTTGAAAACAAAATAATAATAAAATTACCATTGTTATTTCTTTTTATTTTTTAATCTGTAATGAACAGAAAATTATTGGTAATTAATTATCACTGAAACCTTTATCACCTTTTAAACTGAATTACCACCTTTTTAAAAATGATAATTATCTGATTTAAATTTTGCTTATGGTACTTATAAATTTATTTAATTTTTAAAATTGCCTTTTTGTTCCTAAAGGAAGTGTTACACTAAAATCATGTTTGAATGCTATGTGTTATGTAAATGGAAGAGAAGTGCTTGATGAAGCTGTATTACGAACTGGTTCCAGAGTTATTCTAGGAAAATACCATGTATTCAGATTTCAAAATCCAGAACAAGGTAAGAAACTGTGGAATAATAAAATCATTTTTGTATCAATATTAATTAATAAAATTCTCTAAAACTATTATTTAAAACTTTATTTTTAGCTCGGGAGTGCAGGAAATCGTTCATTGAAACCTCAAACAACAGTAAGTTTTGTTTTCTGTAATGCATATTTTTAGAATTAATATGTGGAATTTCATAATGATTGTCTCAGTGTTATTTTGGCCCAATTTTTAACTTTTATTTTAACTTAGGTATTTTACCTAAGGATTCTATTTTGAACTATACAGGTACAGATCCTGTAGATTGGACTTTTGCACAATTAGAGTTGCTGGAGAAACAGGGCATAGATCTAAAAATAGAAATGGAGAAAAAGTAAGTATGCTACTTGTTATTTTGTCAAAATTTAAAAAAAAATCAATATAATTATAATGTTAAAAAATTAATAATTATTTATTTTTGAATTAATAACATTTAAGTTAATGACTTAAATTCACTTGAATACCTTAATTTTAAATATTCTAATCTGTACATGTTGAAATATATTAAAAAATTGATAAAAACATTTCAATTTATTTATTTTATTATTATCATAATTACTATTATTTTGTAGTAAAAACTATTTTATGTTTATAGATTGGTAGCTCTTGAAGAACAATATAAAAAATCAAAAGAAGAGGCAGATCAGTTGTTTCAACAGGAAAAAAAGGTATTAGTATGTTTCTTTGAAGTATGACTATAAATCCATAATATGTAATTGGGTTAATAAATGTTTATATTATTGTTGGTTTTTTTTTTTTGTTAGAAAAAGGAATTGTTTTATGCTTTTCAAATTAATAATGATTTATATTAAAAGAGTTTTATTAACATTACTTGTGCATTTTTATTTATATAATAAGTAAAGTGTAAAATTATTTATTATTATTATTTATGGAACTTTAAAACAGAAAATTACATTATTTATTTATTAAGCTTTTTAATAACATTTTGGAGATTTTTGATTCATGTAATATTAATATAAAATAACTTTTGAGCAACTTGAAAATTTATATTTATCTTGTTTAATTTATTATAGATATTTGAAGCAAAAATTGAAAGTCTTCAGAGGCAAGTTGAAGAACAATCATTAATGTCTAGTATGTACAGCTCATGTTGTATAAATGAGCTTGAAACCACTATTGATGAAGATGATGATCTCAGTAAGCACAATTTGTAAATCTATGTTTATGTCATTATTATTAAAAATACAATTTAGTTAAAATTACATTGTTAAAATTTTTCTAAATGTCTTTTTTGTAAAACAATATAAAAAGTTATTTTTGTCCAATATTTTTTAGTCTGAAAGCTCTTTGTTTAAGAAGAGAAATATTATCAATTTGTATTATTTATTAATTTTCTTTTTTTCCATAGTTGAACCTGCTTGGTCTGAACATCAATACCAGCTTGCTGAATGGGCATTTCAAAAATGGAAATTTCATCAGTTTACTTCTCTTCGAGATGATTTATGGGGAAATGCTATCTTTTTAAAAGAAGCAAATGCTATTAGTGTGGAGTTGAAAAAGAAAGTTAGTAATAATGCTTTTCATTTTTAAAACAAATTCGTTTCATTCATTTTTTAAAGAAACATTGAATCGTATTAAATTGCTCATGTTTTTAAATATATTTTATTTTAATCTGTCTAATGTATTTTTTAAATTTGGGTTTAATCTTCTTAGAAAAAATTAATGCATTATTTTACTTTTCTTTTCAGGTTCAGTTTCAATTCGTTCTCTTAACTGATACGTTATATTCACCATTACTACCAGATATGCTTAATCATGATGATATAGAAGAAAGCATGGAAAGACCCTATCCTCGCACAATTGTGGCAGTTGAAGTTCAGGACACCAAGAATGGTGCCACTCATTACTGGACTTTAAGCAAACTTAGGTAATTTATTTGTTGCAATTTTTTTTTTTTAATTCTCAACATTCTGGCAAAATTATTTACTTCCTCTTTTGAGTAAATGAAAGGCTTCTATCAATAAAGGTATAGGTTGAAGAAAAATTAGAGTAATTTAAACAATTATTTTCTTACTCTAATTTGTAAACCTCAATGACTTAAAAATTAAAAAAATAAAAATAAAATTTAGTTATAAAAAATGTACATTGTTGATTAAGTTAATACTTAATTACATATAATTATAGATTACTATATATTATTATTATTATTACATAATTATAGATTAATAAAAATATGGATTGGTAATATTAAAATCCTATTTTTATTTTTAAAGTTTTTAAGCAACAAGTGGTATAATAAAAAAAATTGGAAGATACTCTGTATTAATATTGCACCAACTGAAATAAGTTTTTGTGTGATATTTTTAAATATGTGTATATAGTTTTTGCAGTTTTACTTAGGGCAAAAATAATAATGATATACTACTATTGATAAGTAAAAAGTAAAACTAAATAGTTTTTTTGTTTTTTTATTTCCTATGAACATACAAGTATTTCATTAAAAAATAGATTTTTTTTATTTTTTTTTTTTTTTTTATTATTTTTTTTTTTACTAATTTTCTCTTTTTTTAATCAGTATTTGTTTTCATATATAATATCTAATTATTTGAACTTGTGTATAAAAATAATTAATGAGAGAAACTCTTTTTTTTAAATGTTTTTAAGGCTAATCTTTCAAACCCAATATCTGTTATTCTTATTTTAAAACTTCACTTTGAAATGATGTTTAAAAAAAATTTCAAAAAAATATAAATTGTTGATGTTATGAGGTTTTATAATTATTGTTGTAGTAGTTGTCATTTTAAATTTTATGTTAATAACATAAATGAATTATCAGATGCTTTTGTATAAAATATCTATATAAAATATAATTATCAATCACATTAATATTATGTGATACTTTATATACAATATGTTTTCATCATTTTTATTCTTCCTTAATGAATAATTTTGAAATCGTATAATTATTTTATAAAACTTTTATTGAATTTAAAAAATTGATAATTCTCTGATTCATTTGATAGTTTTGTATAGATCTGAAATTTATGTATTTTTAAAAATAACTGTAACAAAGAAATTCTTTAATTTTTCCAGTGCTATCTAAAAAATATGTATTTTGTTTCTAAATTTTTCATAAGAGTTTTTTGTTTTGTTTATGTTTTTTTGAGTACTGAGCATATTAGATGTAATTTTATCTAGGGAATTAATTTTTTTTAATAATATCTTAAGCAATAATATTTATTATGAATCAAAAATTTTTCTCAGTGATGGTGTTTAGAAAGCTGATGTTTTTAAAAGATCTTATGTTTGTCTTAGTATTTTTATTGAAATTTTTACATTGATTTTTTACTTAAAATATTTGCTATGAAACTAGTAGTTATGATTAAATAAGTGTTCAGAGAAATAAATAATATTTTAATTAGTTCATGTTATAATTTTTTTTTTGAAAAGTATATAGGCAAGAATATAGCTGATATTAATAATAGAAACTGAACACTATTTCTAGTTATAATACTTATGAATGTACATAAAATATTTTAATGAAATATGGAAAAAAAAAAATCAGTTTTGCAAATATAATTAACAAAACAAAATATGAGTTTTATATAAAATTATATGGAAAAAATTCATATTGGTAACTAAAAAAATTAAACTGAAATGCTGATTTTAAAAAATTTTGATAGGGTTACATTTTTTTTGTATTATCGTAAGAATTTATAATCTATTAAATGCTTTAAGGCAATGTTTATAAATTTAAATAAAATAGAATAAATAGTATTTTTCACTATGATCTTTAATTATCATTTAGACCCTGTACATTTCCCTCCAATATTAAGTACTAGTATTTTTAATAAATTTGTATGATTCTAATCTGTGCATTCTAGTAGGCTTTCTTAATGAATTATCCAAAGCATTTCACTTTTTATCTATGCATGTCTAGTTCACTAGTAATACACGCTGTTGCATGCATGCTGAAAAAGTAAGTAATTTTTCTAAATTTGTACTATAATAACTTGTAGACTTCGGCTGGAACTTATGCGCAGCACATATAATGAAGATACTTCCCCTGAATCCCCTGAGAATGATGATTTTCTTCAATGCATCTCAGCGTGTGCTAAGCAGCGCCTTTCGGCCGGCCTCACCATTAACAGCTTAATTCCTTCCAGAAACAGGTTGGTCCTGTTCTTGCCACCTGTCATAAAACAAAGATATTTTGTGATGTGCTATACAAGGCGGCCGAATCAGTGTTCCGTTTTCAGCTTTTTCCTTGTATGTAGGGTGACCATCATGGATCGCATAATGTTTTAAAGGAATTATTTTTTTTATACATTTAATATGCAACAAAAATTGATGAAATTATATATGGTTCATCATTTATCAGAGGGATTTCTGAGGCAAGGATACCAACAAAACAAGATTATTTTTTATGTATTTTTTCCTTACTATCTATCTATCTATCTATCTATATATATATATATATAATGAAAAACTATAATAGAGAAAAATAATGTAATTTAAAAATCATCATTTGGCTTGGTAGTGATTTTTCAAACATATTTAAGCATATATGTGCTATACTTCATCATCTTTTCAGTTAAGAAGCATCTATTGGTTTTTTATTAATCATTTTGCTAACTTTTTCAAATTTAGTTTTAGTTGTCTTTCAGTCTTTATAAATTTATCCTGCCAATAACAATCAAATTTTGTATTTAATTTTTAATTATTTTTTTGTTATTATTTAGGAAACTTAAAAAATAATTGTTACTAAAAACAAGTCTTGCTAATCAAGCTGCTGTTGCTCTCCATACTTGTAAATTTGCTAATGTTTTTATTTATTTATTAGTTGATCATTCTCTTTGTGTTGTAATTAGAATTTTTAAATATTTCAAGGTTAAATGGTTATTTTTTAAAAAAGATTAAATCTGATTTAAAATCACTAAATCTTATTAAAAAAATTATAAACTTCTTGTCACAGTCGTGTCCAATCACATAGCTTTTCCAAATTGAGAGATTTTCTTGCCAATTACAATTAAATTTTTTGTTTGATTTTTAATTAGACTTTTTATTTGAATTATAATAAAACTTATTATTTTTGAAAAATACTTATTTGTTTTTACTTTATCTAAAATGCTTATTATTACATTATTGGTCACCCTACATTATTTTTCTGGCTTTTAGCCAACATTTGCAGCAAAAGCTAAGCAAACTTATTCGGGAAATGCTTATTATTAAATGTACTAATAAATATTTGATTGTACTGGAATAATTTTCTCTGTCAGATGATTGTTATTAATTCTTATTAATTTTTTCACATCTAATATAAACTGTGTAACAAACAGTTGGGCTATATGTTTTTAATGAATTAATATTGAATGAAATTACAGTACATTAATAAATGTTTGTGTCATTTTTATTGCCTTAATAATATTTAAACATTATATTATTTCAATAAAAAGGATTTGCAGTTAAACATGATTTTTTGCTTATGCAAGATATTTGATTTATGCATGCAGTATTTATTTTAAATAAAAGAAATTTACATAGTATTTCAGAAACATTTTGTATTAAGATTACATTTTCTTTTGCATCATCTTTTTTAAATAGTAATTAATTCAACTACACATTTAAAACATTCAATTTAAAAAATCTTAGTTTGTGTTTTTTCCCTCATATACAAATGACTCCTTGTTACATCTGGTATGTTGGAAAAATCACAACTTAATTGTCGACTTTCTAAGAACTTCTCTAAGATTTTATTTAGTTGAATTTTTATCAATGATGTTTTGAAATTATAAAATGGGATATTATCTGAATAATAATCTTAGCTTATGTTAATTTATAAAGCAAAACTTTCTGTAACAAAAAGAAGCTATTTGTGTGAAAAAGAAACGAAAGTATTTTATTTTCATTTGTCTTTCAGGACTTTTCATTCACTTTCAGTTAATAATTTCAAAGTATTCTAGTTTACCCATTATTTACAGTATTTGAATTTGATTGTATGTATATAGTGTAGCTGGATTTCACTGTTTCAGCTACTATTCTTCACTATTTTGATTGTATGTGTACAATGTGGGCTGTTTTCACTATTTCATATTTTTGCATTTTTATTCTTTCTTTGCAAAACTTTTTTCTTAAAAAATAACCTACATTAATGCATTTTTCCAAATGTACATTACAGCAAGACATGTAATGTATATGTCACTGTATATATTCTACATAAATTATCAAACAAAATATATCCTTTCATTAAAAAAATTATTTTTACTTATATTTTTTTAAAATTTACAAATCCATCAAAAAATTTATTTTTTGAAGTTGGATTTATATTTTACTAATCGTTTTAATGAGAAATAAAGTGGGCTTAAGAGAAATGTAAAATTAATTTGATTTTATATCAAGTGTTTATCCACAAAAGATTTTTTTTTGTTAGCTTAAAGCTTGTGTTGTTTGCTTGCAAATGCATCAATGCCTGCATGGCCTCTATTTCTAATAAAAAGTTGAACATTTGAATGCTTTATACTGCTATTAATTTATTCATTCAAAATATTTTGTTCTTTTAGACAAAGATTAGAACTCATGCGTGAAATGTATCACAATGAAGCAGAACTGTCCCCTACATCTCCTGAGTATAATGTGGAAAGCATTACAGGTGGTGATCCATTTTACGATCGCTTTCCATGGTTTAGGCTTATAGGAAGGTATATAATATTTATAATATTTAAAATCTTAATTTTTATAAAGATCGAATATTTAAAAATTAGCTAATATGTTTCATAATTCATTTATTTGACATTGGTATATAATTGTTTAATTGCCATTATTTATTTTGTATTAAAATATATTAATTTTTCCTGACAAATATTGTCTTAATATATTAAAATAATTGTTATTTTTTAGGGCATTTGTTTACTTGAGTAATTTGCTGTATCCTGTCCCTTTGATACAAAAAGTTGCAATAGTAAATGAAAAAGGGGATGTTAAAGGATATCTGAGAGTTGCAGTACAAGCAGTTTTAGGTATAACAAAAAATTAGATATCCTAAATTTTGTTATAAATAATAATTGTTTGTCTTAGGAACTCATGTGATTAAATAATGCATTAAATTTTAAATTGTTCATAATTATTCTGATGAATAGATACAATTATTGTATTTCTTTGTATAAAATATAAAATGAAATATTATAATACAAATGTTATAAATCAGAGAGGATTCTTTTTATTAGCATGGAGTATAAGAAATTGAAGATTTAAAGAATGGTATTCTGCAATGAGAATGGCTTGTTAAGCTTCTGACATTCAGAACAAATGATTATTGGAAAAAAATTATTAAAAATGCTAAAGTTAATAGATTGCAGAGCTTGAGAAATAAAGAAATAGAGTCCAAAGAATATGCTTAGACAGTAATTAATTATAGAAAAGGCAAGAAGTGGCTATGAGAAAATCTTAGAATGCAAAATTAATAGCGATTATTGCAATAATTGAATTTATTAATTGTAAGTTGGAAAATCAGGAAGTGCAGAAATAAATGCTAATATATATAGGTATAATATTGTTTCTTCTGAGTTTATTTTTTAAAAAAACTTTACATTATATGTATATAATTTACAGATGAAGAAGAGACATCTGAAGTAAGTCAAAGAGGAGTCAGACAATCAGCTCGTATAAGCTTCAGTGATGATTTGTTTCAAAAGCAAAAGAAGGTATACAAATTACTTTTAATTTAAATTATAGTATTTCATAAATATTTTACATTATGGACAGTTATATTAGAAGAGAAAAAATATGTTTTCTGGTAGTAGTATAAACTTTTATATTTTTATCTAACTTTATTATAACTTCATAGAATTTCAAACAATCTTCTGCCAAATTTCACGAATTTTGAGGTTTGCTTAAGAAATTCATAAATCTCTCATAGTAAATAAATAAATAAATCTATTTTACATTATTATTTCTACTAGTTATTCTATCTATTGTATATATTGCCATAGTGCTAATATACATATATTTGTTAAAAATTACATTTCTGGTATAAAATCTTAACTTTCATTTTATAGATTTGGCAAGTATATTTTCTGACTAAGCTCCTTAAAAGAAGGATATTCTTTCAATTTATTATTAGTGTTTTATTTTTGTCATATTTCTAGTAAATGATTGCAGTGCAAGTATGAAAAGTTTTTAAAAATTGATATTTATAGAGTATTTTTTTTAAAAGGCATCTAAAACTGAAAAAGAAAATTGCTTATCTGATAAAGATTTCAATTCATCTCAAGAGAGAATTGTTGAAGGTCAAGGACCAACTCCAGAAGATTCTGAAACTGGTAATTAAAATATTTTATTTTCATTTTCCTGTATTGGATATATAATTTGTACTGTCACTCATTCAGTACGTTTTTATTTCAAAAGTAACACGTCATAATTTGTTTTTTTCAGACATGTACAGTAATGAAGATTATAATAAACACTCGGATGAAAAATGTAATGTTCTTTCTGAAAATGGAGAGAAAGAATGTGATCATCCTGCACATCTTCATTTAGGAAAAGAATTTACTTTCCGAGTTACAGTTCTTCAGGCTATTAATATTTCAAAAGAATATGCTGATATTTTTTGTCAATTTAAGTATGTTTATTATTATTTTTTATCTGGGTTTTTTTTTTTTTTTTTTTTTGAGAAATTGGATTTGCTAATGCTTGTTTTTCTCCAGTTTCCTTCATCGCCATGATGAGGCATTTTCTACTGAACCTTTAAAGAATACTGGGAAAACTCATTCACCAGGATTCTTTCATGTTCAAAATGTAAGTTAATAAAGTTAGATTTTTTTTAGAGCTTTAACAATATTTAAAAGTTTAAGATGTTACTTGGAATAGTATGAATTAGAATTCTGGTATATAATTAAAATTTATTTAATAAAATTATCTATGATTACGAAAATTCATAAAGTGTCACAATTTATTGTTATAATTAATGTTACATTGTTGATTATTGTTGTGTATATTATATTAGTGATTTTTTTTTGTAGTGTTTAATACAAAAAAGAACACTAATATAATATATGCAATAATAATCAATAAAGTAACATAAATTAATAATAAAAATACCATGCATTTTATGGTTTGTATTTATATACTAATTAAAAAGTAAAAGGTAGGTAAAATTTAAAAATATGTGTTTGAAACTTATGTTAGCCTATTCGCTGCAGCTTACCGAGGAATAAGAATAACTTACAAATATGCTTTTTTATTATTTATAATTTTAGTTATATTTTTATATCATAAAATTAAGTGTTGTGTTTTTTAGATAAGATTCAATTTTAAACAAATAAAATTGTTTATTTTTTTCTTCATATTATTGTGTGTTTTACTGGGGTTCATTTTGTTGCTTATTTTTTATGTGGGGGAATAATAGATTATTCGGATTTTCTTAATTTTCCTTAAATTTATTTAAAATTGCACTTCAAAAATGGGAACATTTTTTAAAATTTACTTTTAAACATATATAAACACATTTTGTTTTGTTCATTTATTTATTCAATAAACTTCTTCTGTTTTCCAATTTTTATGTGAAAAAATAAAGTAAGTTATATAAGTTATAACTTACTTTATAAACTTAAGTTATATAATTATATAAGTTATAACTTACTACAGATGTGGTTAACACAGTGAAAATGGCAGAGTAAAATCAGGGCAAAAAGCATGTTTAACATAATTAAAATTCTTTTTTGTTTATGCTTTAATAAAATTGCCTTTCTCTTTCAAACATGTAAATTTTTATAATTATTATGTTTGCATTATTACAAAGTGAAGAGTTAATTTTTTTTTAGATTACTGTGAAAGTAACAAAATCATTTTTGGAATATATCAAAGCACAACCTATTGTTTTTGAAGTCTTTGGACATTATCAACAACATCCCCTTCATAGAGATTCAAAGGATTTTGTTACACAACAAAAGTATATATGTTTTTATCCCTAAATTTTCAAAGCAGTTGTTTTGTTCTTCCTTTATTTTTTTAATTTTGAGTGTTTTCTCTTTTATTACAGTAGTCGACAACCTCCTAGACGAATGTTCCCACAGTCAATTCCCATTTCTCAACCAATACGCTCACCTAAATTTGGAGTTTTGCAGTCACTGAGGTATCTCAAATTAATTTTACTCTCCAATAAGATTCACAGCATTTCTACAATTTTGTTTGATTGGGGGGTGTTTTATTTTTTATTTTTCAGATAAAAATAAAGTAGTAGGATTATATGTATACAAAATATTTATTTAATGAAATCATGATGCAAATCTACTGAATAAATAATTGAAAAGTGTTAGATGCAATGAACTGTGAGATTGTTTATTAAAATATATATTTCAGCCCCAAACTTTGAAATTTAATTTTTCATCATACATTTTTTTTGAAATTGTATGATATAAGGTACATTTTGAAAATATATTCAAATTTTTAAACTTGTAAATAATTTCTGTTAAAAGATAGAGTAAACTATTTGAAGAATAAAATTTAATTTTAATTTTTTTCTTTTATTACTTTGTATTTGTTCTTTTTTGTATTTGTATATGCATTAATCTATTCATATACATCAGTGTTCAAAATTAAGAGAATTTTGGAAAGTGGTAAATATGTAAGCATTATATATTTGTTTGGTAGTTCATATAGACCAACAGGCCTTTATAAGCATATGTGTGATAATTTTCACACTTTGTTTGCTTACACATTGCAGAATTTTACGGTGCTTTTTGCAGCATTTGATGCAATTCAAAAGCAAACAGTTTAAGTAAACAGTCACCATTATTGAGATGATGGAATGATGTGGCAAATCAAGAGACTAAAAGCTGATAAGTCTCAAGATCAGGTTGCTGGAGACTTAATGTAGCAATCCAGTGTCACATCCAAGTTATGAAAACAATTTAAAGAAATTGGATCTGTTGAGAAAAAGCAGGTAAATCTCATTCAAGAATTACAGCAGCCAATGAATATTGATATATATCTATTACAAGAAGGTTTAAGGTTATAACAGTTTTTCAGCATATAGTAAAATAACTTTTTTTTTTGTAACCTTCTTATGGTCATAGGAATCCAACTTTTAAGTGTTGCTGTTTCTGGAAGGAGATTCTACATGAGAGAAGTCTGTTTGCAAAGAGATCTGCTGTTTATATTATGCTCTGTGAACCTTCTTGCAAGGTGCAGAAATGATCAACTTGGGGACTGTTTTATTCAATGATGAGTCCTTGTTCACCTTAACCATTGATTCTTGATATATTCTCATCGGTACCTGCTACCTGTCCTCTAACATCTAAGAAAGAGATTACAATATGAAGATACTGTAGCAGTAAATTTTAGGAAAATACAGATATTCTTTGGATGGATTGGCTAGCCAGATTTCTAACCCTAAACCCTATAGAATGCTTTTTGAATGTACTATGGAGAGCAATTGTTACTAGCCTTCCAATTCCTCGAACTATCCTGGGTCTGAAAATATTTTTATTAGAAGAGTGGAATCGACTGCCTTAAGCTGCTGATTTCCTGTAAGTATTCATGTTGTTAGAGCTGTATAATTGCGAGTGAGGACCACACTGTGTATGAACAGATTTTTTTTATTCAATGTTTTAAGCTGTGTTTTGGACTTTCCAGCTCATATGAATCTTTGGAAGATCATGTATGCTTAATATAACTTTTTGGGGTTATTATTTATTGATTTATTTGTATTATATTAACCTTTGTACATATCTAATTTTATTATAATCTGTGCACTAGTTCTGAAAATATTCGACCAACAGTGAAAATTCTCTTAATTTTGAACTTCATTATGTATATATATATATGTGTTGGTATGAAGTATTGCTACTAAAATGTAAATATCAATTGTTAAGGAAGATGTTTTTGTTATGTCTTTTAATTAACAAAATATTAAGACAAATTTATCATTAATGACGCTATATAAATTATCAAAATAAATTTCACTGGTTATATAGAAACATGTCTTTTATAAATTAGTTTTATTAGCAAAGTGTAAGTATTTTGTTGAATTTGATGGAAAAAGTCAATTGTTGTATGAATTTTAGTTGTTTTAGGTCATAGTTATTTTTTGTATTTTGGAGTGTAATAAAATTCTGCTCTAGAAGATGATTCTAATGTTTTATAAGTTCATAAAACAAATTAATTCTTTTTAAAATATGCTTTCATCTACGTAATAAAACATTAAAAAAATGTCAAAAAAGTTTTTTTTTTTAAATAAAATAATTTAACTAAGCAGTTTTTGATTTTAAGATTTATAATGAAGTGATAATTTTATTATTATTTAAACATCTATGTTGCGAACAAAACATGCATATATATATATATATAAATGAATTTCTTTACAGCACTACTCATGTTCATGCAAGGCATGATTTGTTAGTGTGGTTTGAAATATGTGAACTTGAACCAAATGGAGAGTAAGTTCAATTTTTCTATTTGCATTTTATGCCATTTTTCTAATTTTTTAAAAATTTTATTTTATAAGACAATTTATTCTACCTTTTTAGATATGTTCCAGTTGTTGTTGATCATAATGATGACAGCCCGTGTAGAGGAACATTTTTGTTACATCAAGGTATTCAAAGACGTATCCGTATAACTTTAGTGCACGAACCTATGGTTGATTTTCAATGGAAAGAAGTTAGAGAGTTAGTTGTTGGTAAATATCATCAACTTTTTATTTCTATACATGTTATATGTACTTTTTAATAATAATAATAGAATGTAGCTTAATCTTAAAAATTCAAAGAGTATTTTATATTCTTAAATATTTATTATTTCTTTAAGAAATTTTAAAATAGTTTTATATGCATGTAGAAGATATTGCAGCATGTATAAAGTATTTTGTCTGTGTATTACTAGGCCGAATTAGAACAACACCAGAATGTGATGAAGATGATTCAGATTCATCAGTGCTTTCATTGGGAATTTTCCCTGGTGATTATTATGAAAAATCTAATGACGATAGGTAAATATTTTTGTTACTTTAAAAATAGAATTTAACTGCATAAAAAAAAAATAAAAAAAAAAAAAAAAAAAAAAAAAACCCTAAAAATTTTTAACATATTAATTAAATAGTTTATTTCATTTTATGGCTTCAAAATTAGATTTAAAATTCTCTCTATTTTTTTTTACATTGACTATAATTATAAATATTATATTATAGTATGCACTATATCTATTGCCTGAAGTTTGCATAAAATTGCATTATTTGTAATAAAAATGTTCATTTTTTTAATGTTTGATATTTTTGTATTTTACATAATAATATTTATTTTTGAAGGGTGTTCTTCCGTTTTGAAGCTGCTTGGGATAGTTCTTTGCATAATTCAGTATTAATGAATCGTTGTACTCCTAGTCGAGAAAGAATATACATGACACTATCAGCATACCTTGAGGTACATTAATTTTGGTTAAACATTTAGTGTACTATATAAAATAACTTTTAATTGATATGTTTTTATGTATGTTTTCAGCTTGAAAATTGTGCTCAGCCTGCAATTATAACCAAAGATTTATGTCTCATTATTTGTGGTAGAGATGCGCGAACAGTGCCCAGGTATAGACACTTTTTGTTTTAATTTCTATTTCTTTTTAGAATACAAAATGCAAATAGTGATTTTTTTGGTTCAGTAGAAAATTTTTGCTAAAATGTGACTTTTCACATTTAATTCAGATTTTTAATTCAGTATTTATTAGTTTAGATCAACATAATAATCAACCAATACCAAAGGGTTTCTTTTTTCAGAATTTCTCCTAATGCAAGATCATTACGTCATTTATTTTCTGGTTCTTATAAAAATTCTGAAGGTAATCATGTTACTGGTGTATATGAAGTATTGATGAAAAGAGCTGCTGATTCTGGAAGTCCTGGTAAATTATGAAACTTCATACTTTTCAACTCATATTTTCCGTAAAAATTCAAATGTGCTTACATTACTGATATTTTAACATTGATTCTCATTTGAAAGAAATTATAAATTTATTTCTTTCCTATATTTTAATAATAAAGTTTAAATTATTACAATATTTTTTTCAAAGATTAGTTAGTTGGATTTTAAGAAGGAAAAAAAAAAAAAAAAAAAAAAAAACATATTGAACAAATAAATCTAGTTTCTTTTTGAGTCTGATGTAAATCCCTATATTCTGTTGTTTTCATATATCAAAAAGAAAATCATTTTGTATTCTTAAAAACAGTTTTGATTTATTTATAATTATGAACTTATATAGTAAGCATATTTATATATAATAATATTTGACATCAATATAGCAGCCATTGTTCGTTAAAATGTCATCGAAAGTCATCATTTTTATTTACTCAATATTTGAAATTACAATTATTTTCTTATATTGAGTAAATTGAATTCTTATAGTATATTATTTTCTTATTATATTGTATTTTGTTAATCTCTTACAGTTCTTCCTGTAGAATAATTAAAACTTAGATTAATAGTAATCTTCTACACAAGTACAGTTTAATTAAATTGTGTTGTGGTAATTGAAATAAATAATGTGTTAAATGAATGTTACATTTTATACTTTCTATTAATAGGAGTTCAAAGACGCCAAAGAAGAGTATTAGATACTTCCTCTACATATGTTAGAGGAGAAGAAAATCTGCATGGTTGGCGACCACGTGGAGATTCACTTATTTTTGATCATCAATGGGAATTAGAGAAAATGACTCGTTTAGAAGATGTATGAAAATAATTCTAGTTATAATAATAATAATTAATATTTTAAATTAATTAATTACGTCAGTATATGACTTTAAGGGATTAAAAAGCTTGAATAAAAAATTTTATAGTTTAATTTAATTTTTAAAATTTTATAATATTTTATTGTATTATTATGTTACTATAAATTTATTAAGCTATCTAAATTAATATTTTTAATTAATTAGTATCTAATTAAACATAGTTTTTTCTTATTTCACCTTTATTCAACATAATAATAAATTAAAAATAACTTTTGTTGATTTTTATGTGAATTAAAAAATATTTTATAAGGCAGCCAGTAGACTTTACCAACATTTACATTGCCATCTTTTGATTTAGATCAATTTCCTAATTTTTGTGAGGTACAATATAATGATACAAATATGTTTATTATATTCAATAGTAAATTTTCAGTATTTCATTGGGATATAGATCTAATATATACAATGCCGAAAAAATTGCATTATCAAAAAAGTAAACATTTTGTAATGTTTACATGTTATATTGTTTGTCTAAATTAATTCAGTCATTGTAAAGCTAGGCATGTATATAGTATAGTATAGCGTAGTATATAGTATAGAGTGCATAAAGTATATCTTCATTATGCCTAATTATTGCATCATATAATAAGTGCAAAATATTACTTCATGGAGTTTCCATATATAAAGCTGAAAAGGTAAAAAAGTAGTAATTGTAATGATTTCTTTTATGTCATGAAACAATGCTATTGTTTGGATGTATACATTCAATTGACACTATGTAAAACAAGTGAGGCAGTTACTTTAGCTAAGGAAGGATTTTTGATGCGTAAGTGCTTTAGATTTAAAAGTTGAATTTGAGAACATTTGTGGTGTTCATATAAGGGCAGTTAAGTACACCGTATGAAACCAGTTTCCTTTCAGTCAATATTGCCCCAGAAAAAAAAGGCTTTACTGACAGAAAAAAAAAACAGGCAAAAACAACTTGCTTGTGTGGTATTCTTTTCTTAAAAAATATGGTATCAAAATTTTGTACTGGCCTGGAAGTAATCCCAATTAAAAATTATTGACATATAAGTACTAAAATTGCTACAAAAAAGCTAGCTACCAAGATTAAACTAAAGGGAAGTGTTATAAGAAATTGGTTCTGTGATTTTTTTTTTTTATCATAATTATATATAAAAATTTATTGCTGCATACTGAACAGCAAACTGTTGATTTACAAACTATTGAAATGTTCCTTAATCACATAAACTGTCATGTAATAAAGTAACTATGTTGCTATAAAATTGATTACCAATGGCTGTGTTAGTGTTTCTGTGCAACATTTCCCATGTTTTGATTAAATATTATATTTTTCACTTTCAGAATTTATTAATTAGTGTGTTTTTACAGATTGGTTTTTAGTAACTTTTTTACATAAAATATAAAATTTTTTCTTCTTTTATAGTGATGTTTTTTTTCTGCCATTTTATTTAATAAGAAATGAATAGATTATTTTTAATAAAAATCAAAAGTTATATATTTCTGTGCCTTTTAAAATATATTAAAAATATTCATATTTCAAGAAAATTAAAAAAGTAATACAAATTTTTTGTATTTAAAATATCACATAACTTTTTTCAAAAGGTTGAAAGAGTGCGTCATTTATTGCTGTTACGTGAGAAACTTGGATTTGACCATGCATTAGTACATGCTCCTGACATTAGTAAAATGGAAAAAGATGCATGTAATTTGGTAGCTAAAGCTTCAAGTGATGGCAACTTTCCAACTGCAGCTTTGGTTCTTTCTCCTACTTCACCAACAACTTCAAATCGTCTAATAATTGATGAATCTGTGTATGCTCCTTGGGAAATGACTGAAAAAGAACGAGAACTTACAACAAAATGTGTTTCTCTTATCAACAGTCATATTCCTTCAAAACCACCTCCTACACCATATACAAAGGTAAATATAATAGCAAATAAACTTGCAGCTTCATATTTTTTTTTATATAAATTGCTTTTTTATCGAAAATATTCTTATCTCTTAAATATCTTTATTATATTCACATCTATAATGTTTTGAAGATTAAAATTACTAATGTAATTCTAAGCAATTTCTCTCTCAGGATGAGCTTACAACTCCTACTGATGAAGTCGACGTGATATCCAGATCTTCAAGTGTACATTCCAGTATGGCATCTTCATCTTCTCAGGAGTAAGCTTTTTTATATCTTCTTTTAATAGTGAAATATTTTTCTTCTTACTGTTACAACTGATTTATTTCTTTAAAAAAAATTAAAATTCAATGTTGCTTAAAGATCTTTCCTTAGGACCTTACATTTGGAAAAATACAATGGGGTAAATGAAGAGGACCGTGGCAGTCTGGTTCCTTCCAGAGGTTCCTCAGGTCCACCTTCTCATCGTAACTCTGGTCGTTTCCTCTATGTAGCTGAAGTGGAAGAGATAAGAGTTAGTTCTGTGGTGTCACGAAAAGGTTACCTTAATTGCCTTGATGATAAGACCAAAGGATGGGTGAAACATTGGGTTGTAAGTACTTACATTATTATTTAATATTATTAGAAAAATTTCTTGTAACTATGTGAACAATTGCTTATTTTTAGTTAATAGATGTATAATAGTGCTTTAAATAATTTAATTTGTGAAAATGCTTTTGGTTAGTAAAAATATTGAAAAAAATTTGACAACCTTTGCAACAAATTAGGGAAAATATGTAGTGATATTTGTGCTTGTTCTTTTGAAACTTCTAAAAATAACTAGAAACTTGGCACTATCAAAAACCTAACAGATGTCCAAAAAATTTTCATTATCATTTTTATTATCTGAATCTTTTATCAACCTTAAAAGGCTGAAACAACTATAATATTACTTAAATTTATGCTTTCTTTTATCTTTCTTACAATAAACTTGGCATTTTTATCTCTATTATCTATATATGTTAAAAAGTTGTTCAGTTTATTGTTTATTTTATGTGAGTTAATAAAAAATTAAAAGTTCTCATAAAAACTATTAGTGGAAATAAATTGTACTTTAATTTTTCTAAAGTATCAATATATGAAGGCATTAGAAAATCCAAATTATATTAACATCATAATATGTAGACTTTAAAAATAATATTTTTTTTTTTTTGTGTGTGTATGCCATTTCTTCATCTAAATCATTTTCAAGATTGTTTCTGAATAATATATATGTTATAGCAACATAAAATTTTATACATAATTTTCTTCAATCATGCATTAAATTTTATAGATGCAACTCTTAATATATATTACATTTATGAAAAAATTTATTGAAATTTTTGTTCTATTTTCTTTTATTAATTTCTTCGTGAAATGAAGTTTCAAGCTTTTATTTAGAAATTTATTTCCGTTTCATACAAATGAATATTATTCTGTTGCGTTTTTATAATTTAAAAAGTAATGTTATTAATTTTACTTCCTTTTCCTAATTTAATGGTAGTTACCAGTAAAAGAATTTATAATATAACTAATATACATATCAGATATACAAGTTAAGTAAATTATAAAGCTACTGCTATCTTTAACTTTACTGCAATTGAAATTTTGAAAAGATTAACATTTTTATATTATTTTGAGAAGTAAATAATGCAAGAATTTTACCTATATATTCAACTTTTTAAAGTAAGTTAGAAATCTTTTAATCTTTAACGATTTAAAAAAGCATTTCATATCATTTAATATTTATTGTAATCAAATCATCATTTAATATACATTTTAGTTAAACTGTATATTAGAAGATATCTAATAATGTTACATAATTTTAATCTTACTATATATCACTTTAGGTTGTGCGCCGACCTTACGTTTTCATCTACAAAAATGAAAGGGACCCTGTTGAGCGTGGAATGATTAATTTAGCTACAGCCCAAGTAGAATACAGTGAAGATCAAGAAGCTATGTTAAAAGTAATTTTCTGTCAAGGGTTTTTCAACTTTTGAGGATACTGTTGTTATTGTTAAGAATTGCTTATGTATTAGAGGAATCTAAAATATTTTATTATTATGACTGTTTGAAATTATTCTGCAAAATAGATCAATTTATAGCTGTCTTGAAACTACTTGTAACTAAGCAGAAATTTTTTCTGTTCATAAAATTGTATATTTTTTTTAATAAAAATAATATGTATGTATTTTGAAAGTAACTAAGTTTTATTTATTTTTATAGGTACCAAATACTTTCTCTGTTGTTACAAAACATAGAGGATTTCTTTTGCAAACCTTAGGAGATAAAGAAGTCTATGAGTGGTTGTACGCAATCAATCCTCTACTCGCAGGACAAATAAGGTATGCGTTATAGTATAGTCTATGATCAAATTACATTTTTTTTAGCATGTAGAAATATATTAAGTTTTTGTCTTAATTATGATGCAATTTTTTATTTAATTAAAAGTAGAATGGAATCATATTTAAGACAAAAACTTCAAAAAATCCGTGAAATTCTTCACTTCTGAGAAATCATAACAATAAAATATTATATATTTATTTATGAATAATTACTTCAGCATATTGCTAACTATCTAATCATTATTATTTAAACTATTACTTATTATTATATTAAAACTTTAAGAATCAAACCGTTTTATAATCACCAAAATAGAATTTATTAAAACATAATTCAGTCTTCAATGATAACCTTTTTTTTTCATTGTTGAAAATTTTTGAATCTAATTTTATTTTTCTTGTAAATATCATTGCTTGTCCAAACATACCTTTAAGAAAGTGCCTGTTTAACAAGTTTTTATTTTAAAAAATTGAAATTTCTTTAAATATTTATGAAATCCTAAGTGAAATATTGTACTATAAAAAAACATGTTTGAATAAAATTTAAAATTTTTATTTGTATACAAAACATTTTGTTGTGAATGTGAATGTTAAATTTTTCATAAGTTTTTTTGTATAACAACTTTCTAAATCATTTAATTTCATAAATGCCTGTTTCCATATTATGTTTGTACATGATTGAAATAAAGATTATTAATAATGTAGAATAATTAAAGATTGATAGCTATATCATGATATAGTACATACAATTGTTTTTTGAGTACAAGTTACTAATAATTTTCATTTTATTTTTTATTCATGCATATCATGAAAACTTTTTTAATGTAATCATTTGTTTAAAACATTTTTTTATTAATTTTAGATCAAAATTGTCCCGAAGATGCCCCATCTCAGCAACTACGTAATTCCTCAGTCTTTCTCAAAATTGGGAAAAGCTTTAGATTGCATTCCTGCATATATTCAAAGCTTTAGCTTACTCTCATTCGGTGCTTTATGTGTAGTATATAGCAAATCAGAATTATAACAATATGGTAATTGTTTAAAAATTATTGTTACCAAAAAGATGGTTCCTTGCCCTTTCACAACTATAAAAAAAAAATGAAATATACTAGTTGGGAAATATATGAAACACTTTAACGTGTAATTACTCAATTTGAATTGGACTTTATTTTTGATTTTTAAGACCAGCCTTTGACCAAATTTGCTGCTCATATATTTATGACCATTTGTGAAGAACTTTTGTGAGCTGTTTAACTTTCTTATCTATGTTAACATTAACTGTACATTGTGGCTTCCATTTATATGTTCTTTAGACAGCTATCACAACATTTGACTTGCAAACAAAAAAAAAATATTCTTTTAGGCAAAAAGTGATCTTTTTACACTAGAACTTTGGGTAAATATAAAATAGCCATAAATAGAGGGTAAATATAAATCACAATTTTTATACTAGAGAAATTTATCTAATGACTGTTTACATATGAATATGTATATAATTTTATTGACTATAAATGCTATCAATCTAATTAAATTATAAGTGTAATTCTTATTAAATCATTTATTATGAAAAATAATTTTGCAGTTAAATTTGTGACATGCAAAATACTTAAAAGTGTTTTATTTTAATCAGATTTTAAATGTTTTAAAGCTCATTTATTATTATTTTTAACAATCAGGACACAGTTGAAGTTTTTATGTTTAATAAAATAAAAAGAATTACCTATCTGATTCAGAGAGTAATTTAAGCAATTTTAAAATTTTTCCTTTAAGTTTAGCAATAGCTTCCTTCTTCCTACAGTTCAATGTTGTATACTCAGAAGATATTGTATTAAATGTTAATATGTAATATATACTCGTATAAAATAAATGTATATATTGTTTCTTTTCAAATAATTTATAAAAACTACTATGTATTACTTAAGTTGATTTCTTAATGTACCTTTCATGCTTAATATACCTTTTGTCAAAAATTGAGGTGTTTGAATGTGTATAGAAGCAATAGTAAAAGAAGATATTACTGGTCCTGGTATTTTACTGTAATATATACTCATTTATTTATTATCATTGTTATATTTATGTCGATGTGATTTGTATTCTATTTATTTTAGTAATTGTATAACTCAACAATTTGAGTTGGAGAATGTAGGAAGGTTTTGCAAAAGCACAAATGTTCATTGAAACATGATGCTTCATGCCCAGAATGAAACTTGTCACAGGTGAGCGAGTCTCATCCTTTTAGTGACATAGTGTTTCTGAAAATAAGCCTAAAGTGAAATTTGAACAGTGGTTTACACATAACATTCAATCCAATACTGCTTAATAGTCTGTCAAAATTAATTCAATGGATGTGCTGCATAGAAGTTAAGGATTTGGAAATGCACAATATTGGGCTGTCAAGGAAGACTTTCATTTTATGTGTGTTATATTTTTATAGCATAATTCTAGTCATTTTTGATTATAAAAAAACTGTGTGATATGAAAGAATTTTACTGATGTCAGTGAACATGATGGCAGCATGTTGCTTCACTACTAGCAAAATAATCCTCATGTTGAATAAAAATCAATATTAAATTTATTAAAGCATAACTGAGTCCTGTCTTTTATTTCACATGTGAAAAGCAATTCATTACTAGAAGAAAATATCAAGGAATGTTAAAAATTCATTCCATTTAAAAACTGATGTCTTCCAATATTTTATTCTTTTTATAATTAGTATATCCATGCATTAAAAACCTCTTGTTATCAAAACTTCTTATAACGTTAGATGGAGCTCTTAATCCTGAATATTAAAAAAAATAATTATTAGTGCATAAAATGCCAAAAATTACAAGTACATAGTCTGTGTATTTATACACTAATGTTAATATTTGCACTCAATTTAATATTCTAAATTGTAAAAATAATTTTTGAAAAAGGTATTTAACATTTATAACAACAATTTCTTAAACATAAAGGTTTTTCTAGTAAACCCAATAAACTTTTGAATAGATTTAAAACTAGTTTGTATTACGTCCTCACATTAATAAGGAAAAAAATTAAATCAAAATATCCTTTTCACCAAATGATATAAAGATATGTTATCTTAATTAAATGTAAACAACTACAAATAAATCACTTATAAGAATCAGAATATCCATAATTAAAGATTTCTTTTTCCATTAAATTGTCAATTTGTGCGATATTTTTTTTTATATAAGCTATGTAAAATAACTTCTGCCACATTTGAAATTATGGTAGTACCAGATTATAGATTTATAAAAATCTTATTTTTGAGCTTTCACTAATCAAGAATATCCATAATTAAAGATTTCTTTTTCTATTAAATTGGCAAGAAAAATTTTTTTTGTGTGTACGGTAACCTCTGTTTACATTTGAGACCATGGCGTTGCCAGATTATCAAACATCAATGCAGTTTTACGAGGGATATTGAAGATAAAGCATTCTAAATAATTTAATGTGTTTACACACATTCTGAAATCATGAACACGACATAAACACTTGAATCCATATGAAAGAAGTCTGATGAACTGTTGAATGCTGAATAAAAGGTTACTGTATTTTTTATTCTAATTCAGTATCATAATTTCCTGTCTAAAGTATTATTCTTCACAAAAGGCATGGTATAATAAATACATCTTTTGAACTATTATTTATTAGGAAAAAAAAATGGTATGAATTGTGGATAATAAAGAGCCGCCAAATTCTACAATGGTATAATACAAGCCTGTTTCAAACCAGATATTTAGTCTTTTTTTATCACTTGAACATAAGAACATTTTGCAGAAAGTCAATTAAAAGTGATACTAATCAAGATTACTGTCTCTATCAATAGCAGGAGGAGTGTAAAATCATAAAATGATTTTTGTAGCAGCATAATTTTTACATTAAAAGTTCATCATATTTCAAGGGAGATACTAATTAATTTTATACTATTTAGCTATTATTATGTTTGGTACAAAATAAAATTAAACTCAATCATTTCGTATGATACTGGAAATTCAATACAAAATTAATTCATTGATATAAACATTAATTTCAAGAAGAAAATTAGAATTAAAATAAAAAATTAACGTATTCTATGTATAGAAAAATTTTAAAATATTTATTTAATTTATATTAATAAATACAATCCGTTACTGAATTGGATACATTTCAATAATGGATATATTTGTTAATACATTTTGAATTTTTTAAAGGCTAACAATTTTTCTTCCAGCTTCGAATATTTTGGAATTCTTAGCAATGAATATTTTTAATGGATTTCTTATAAAAATACGATTATTTAATAAAAAAAATATATTACATTTTCCTCCTATTTTTTATTTTGGCCTTTTATTTAATTGAAATGCGAATTATTTTAAATGAATAGTAAGAAATAATTTTAAAATATCGAATGATAAGAATTTTTTTTTCTTACTCATATATGTTTACTATAAGTTATTTTTATTTATATAAGCAAAAGTAGTGTTTTTTAAATTATAAATATCCAATTTTTAAAAAAAATACAAAATATCACAAAAAAAAAGCAATATGCCATACTTAACGAGAATGAACAGTTATGTAAAGGTAAATGATAAATATTATTTAAGAAATCTTATTTTTGAACATTTTATTATTTCTGGACCTAACATAAGGGTACTTTTTCTGTGTAACAAAAATATGCTCACAATTTTAAAGTGGAAATAAAGATTTGCTTCAGCTTCAATCATAAAATGATTTGAAGTGCCTACCACTAATATGAAGACATAAAAAAAAAAAAAAAAAAAATTCTTGACGAATGTTGATGTAAAACCAATAAATCCTATCACCAACAAAAACATCATAAAAGTAGAATTCTTATCCTATTCGTTAATTCTTACCTCCTCTAGTGGAAATCTTGGTGAAGACTGAGGATTGGCTATTTTACCGGCTAAATCAGAAAGGAAATTTTTTTTTTTTGGCGCAGAAATGCGAAATTTACCATTTATGCAGCAAGGGATGAATTTTGGCCCAAACTTTCCACCCCTGCAATAGTCAAAAATCATTTAAAACTAATTCCAAGAAATGAATAGTTTAAAATTTAAGCTATTCTTAATTTTTTTTCATATCACTGAAATTATACTTCTGTTTTTCAAGAAAAAATTATTGCTTATTTTCCATAGACTAGACATCTGCGAAAAATTGAAAGATGTTAATTTATGAGCTAATGGTTAATGTTAATTTATGATCTTTATGGCAATTGACTCATCTGCATATGATATGGTGTTATGAACTGAAGGCAGAAAATTATGTTAATCCAAAAGTATTCATTTTAATAATTTTTTTTATGTAAATAATCATTCTGAAGCACATAAAGTTCTTCTACAACAAATTGGTTAAATTTTTTAAAACTCAAAACTGAAAAATATTAAAATGTTTACTGCTTCATTATGAATCAAAAATGATTTCAAATACACTTGTAACTATCATTTTAAAAATTATAAACTGATTGTACAATCTATTAAATATACCAAAATACTAACTATTCATCCCTATTCTCATGTAAAAGATGAGCCAAGAAAAATAAATTATATTGACTTTTAATAAAATAATACATATAACTTTATACATATTTTATCTAGTCAATAACATTATGCTTTACAAATTTCATCAGAAATAAAAGCATTTTTTGTAATTTATTTTTTATTAACAAGAAATAATGCCATTACGAGACATTCCTACAAAATAGAAATTCTTAAACAATCATATAAATCATTCTAAAAAAATAAAAACAATCCTAGCATAGAATAAAAACTAAAACAAAAGAAATAATATTTAAATTGTTTAGTTATACATAAATATATAAAAAATTAAAGCAATCAAATAGAAACAATCCATTTTCTTTTGGTTGCTTTAATTTAATTAATTTTTTTTCCATATCTTTTATTTGATTAAAAAACATTTTTTTATAAAAAAAAACATTTTCATTTTAGACCCCAATGACAATTTTATGTTGTGCAGAAAAACTAATGCCTATAAATAATTGAAAGCCTTTCTAAGTTACATTTATAAGTTTTTATTTTTTACATTAATTTTACTTCACTGAAATACCCATTTTTCTAATGAATTTTAATTCATCTTGTTATTGATATTTAGGCTTTCGCGAATAATATAAATGAAATAGCCTATGATTTAACTTTTAAGATATAGAATTCTAAGTTAAAGAATTATTCAAGCTAATTATCCTACAGACGTACAAGACTAGCATTATTTTTATTATGAAAATAAGACTTACAATTTCTAAAATATTTATCTAATTTAATAATACAATAATAAATACATGTTTTAACATATTAATTATAACTCAATGCGCTTTGGCAGGTTTGAATCCTAGTGGTGGCATGGATATTTATTAGTGGTTCAGGATCCACTTTAAAATGTAGGTCCCAGTCTAATTAGCCTTTGTTTGCAAAAAATAACCATACAACACACCAAATTACCCAATCAAGTTATAATTAGAGAAAATATGACAAAAAATATTTAAAATTTGTAATATAACACATAATTTTAACCATATTTAACTGATCAAAAAATTATATAATCTAAAAAAAATAATAATGAAAAATAAAAGGGATAAGTAATCTAACATACAATGCAATAAAATTGAATGCATGAGAAATTACAATACAAAACAAGTGATTAGTGTATAAATGAGTCTTAACAATGTTTAACAAATAATGATTCATAAAATTGAACATTTAAAAAATATTTATTAAAAAGATAAATACAGCTAATTCATCTCCACATATAAATTGTGATATAAAACATAAATCAGCTACCAACTTATCAGAAACTTATAAGTGATTATTGCTTTTCAACTGAACAATGTTTCAACAAATGTGATAATGAATACAACAAAATATACTGTAAAACAATTACTTAAAAAATACATAATCTGTAAAATCAACTCTTTTTAAAAACATTTTAATGCCTATTTTTTCATTAAAACTAGCACAGAATTCAGAAAATCTATAATATAAATTATAGATTTATTTGAAAGTAGTATATTTTAACAGTAAACATACATAATCGAATAAACTACATACATCCACAAAACAAAATATTTCTTAATAACAGAGCATTTAAACAAAACATACAATGCAAATGAGATGAACAACATTCCAAAACATTACATAAAATTTACCCAATACATTTCATTATGTTAAAAAAAAAAATTTTTATTTTAAAACCACACATCTAATAATGACTTTTAAAGTGGTTCACTACACCTTTTTTAAATTACATTTTAATAATTACTACTAACAATGAACAAAAAAGTTTTGTTTTTTCAGGCTGTAGTTTATAACTTTTAAAAACCTTGTTTGAAGAATCAAATAAGTATATTTTCTAAACAAATTGTATCTAGTCTATATATAACTGTTGACTAAAATATCTGCTGATAAAATTTCATTTCATCAGATACATTTTGGAAATTACTTTGTACCTTTTTCTATCCCAAATTATTTACAGATCTATAAATAATAGGGTTTTAAAACATTACTCAATGATTTTTAAAATTCTGACAAAAAGCTAAAATTATACCTTTAAAATACCATAATGAAATTATATACATACACGTATATATGTTTCATTTCCTAAAAACATGAAATTTTCTTAAAATTCTCAAACAAATCAGAGTAATTTATGATATATTGCACCAAGATTTTTTGTTTCCAACATTTTCTTCTGCTACAATTTGAGATTTGGAAGATGAAAGAGTTTCAACTGTTTCTTCATTAACTTCTGAACCAATTTTATCAACTTCACAAACAAAAAATGGATCTTGAGACCTATAGTAAATATAATTTATAGAATACATATTATTTAACTGATACTGGTTTCCACTATTTAGTTTTGAAATGATAAATATAATTTTTAAAACCAAATCTATTATATATTTTATTTTGTGAAATTTTTATAATTTTGCTAATTATCTATTTTATTTCTTGTATACTAATAACACAAAAATGTTCAGTTTTCAGGCTACTACACTTGATTTTATTCTTGCATAAAAAAACATGTTTTAAAATATTAATACACATAGCTTTGATTTTATTTATAATTAACAAGAAGGCAGATGAATTTCTATCTTTAATTAAATTTTAGACTAGATAATTCATGTTATTCTATGATTTTTAAAAAACATTTAGTATTTAAGAAACTTGTTGAGTGGATTTTTTTTTTTTTTTTTTTTTTTCAAAAGTAAGCATGGAGGAGAAATCTGCAAGTTAAAAAACAAAATTCTAACATTTATTACATGGGAATCCTTTTCCAAAGAATTTGGATAAAAAAAAGATCTCATATCTTAAATGCTAATATTGTAACTTAACAAATTAAAAATGAATACTCACGTTTTTTGAGGTGGCTTTGAGAAATCAAAATCCCAAACAATCAGCTGGTGTCCACCACTAACAATGCGTAATTTGTTCTTTGACTGAATCAATGCTAAACTACATATTTCTTGAAGGTCCCCAGTTAAGGTACCTACATAAGTCATTTCAGGTAATCGCCATACTGAATGAAAAAAATAATGTCAAAAAATATGATCATCATATAAAAATTATCAATATATTTTATGAAAATGAATCAGGGGTACAAAGAAAATAGCTCTTTATTAATTAGCTAAAGTATCCTTGTCATTTTAGATTACTTAAGCTGGAAAGATTGATAATTTGATATTAGCCTTGAAGATCACTTTGAGAAATTCAAAAAAGAAAAACCTATCTACAATAATCCCTCTTTAATCCAGCACAGATTGAACTGTCTGTCTTCAGATTTTTTTTTATGTTGATTTGAGTATTTGACCACTTAGTCGAGAGCACATTTTTACAATTTATAGCAACTATCCGTTTTCCTTTTAGTACAGCATACAATATATAAATTTGTGAATAAACTTGTATAGAGTTTTTGAAGAAAATATCCAAATCATGGAAAGCAATGTGATATAATACTTTTTTAAAATGCAAAGCAGGCTTGTGTATTTTTTCTTGCCATAGAATAGCTGGGTAGAATTTGTTTTTAATTATCTATGTATATTAATTGTTCTTTTGCAATAGGTTTTTATTTTTATAAGCACAGAATATTTAATAAAATTAATGTTCAATATTTTAATTGACATTTTGCAATTGCTAGAATGGCAAAATACTTTTGGATATTTATATTATCTACAATGGTTAAAAATGTACATGCTTTAGACATTTTAATTTTTATTCTAGAATGATTAATTCTTGGTATCTCTATTAAAACTATATTGATGCTAAATAATAAGGCATGGCCGTGGTCCCCAATGTGCCATATTACAGAGCACTTACTTATACTGTAGACACAGCTTAAACTCATTGACACAAGAAATAAAAAATATATAAAATAAATTTAATAAAGAAAAACTATAAAACTTCTATTGTTCAATAAAAGCAATCTCCAAAACACGGACAAATCAAAAACTTCCTTGGATGGATATTAAACTATAACCAAACTTTTAAAATTAAATTCTGCAATTGCTTTTACATATATTGAATCAAACATAAAAAAAAAAATGCATTGCAAATCTTCAAATTACATAATTTTTATTATATTTACTTGTAACAATATCTAATAAAATAATTTATGTTAGGTGAATAAAAAAATTACAGCAATGATGAAAGTTATTTGCTTTTATAACTTGTTTTTAAAACAAGATTTAAAAAAGAAAATTTGTAACTTTTAATTACTCATCATTAAGGGATTGAAGAAATATATCACCACAAGTCAACATCATATAATTCATGTTATAAAATATAATTTTTCCTTAAATAGAAACTTAAAATATATTAATGAATACATTTAATCATAATAGAAAAATCAACAATAAATTAAAGAATACAAAAAATATTCATAAAAAATCTATATTTTAATAAATAATAAATATATATGAATGTACAAAAAATGAAATCGAACTGAATAATTGAATATTAAGAAACCAAAAATTAAAACACATAAAAATGAACATTTTACCATTTATGCCTCCAGTATCAGTGGCGGTTTCAAAAAAAGTAGTAAGTAAAATATTATTTTTGACTAAAACAGCTTCACAAATGCCACATTCATCTGGCTGGTTTACAAACAATCTTAAACGTCCTAAAGAATAAAAATCATGGTCATTAACAATAACATCAAAACAATTTACAATTATGACTATTAATTACGCAAATGATTAAATAATTTTATAGCAATGAATTATTGAAAACTAATGGATTCTTCATTAAAGACTTGTGTTTATTAAAAAAGTTTGGAATTTAATGAAAGAATTTGCTATACAAAAATTTGAAAATCTTAACATTGAATTGAAAATTTTACATGCAAGATTTTATACAGATTATATATATATATATAAAATATCTATTTCAAATATTAATTGGTCTTACAGATTTGCAGAATGCAGTAACACAAGTTTATTTTGCAGCAATTTTTTTTTTCTGAAAAAGTTACATTTTTGTTGTATGCATTATTGATATACCAAAATGCAAAAACTTTGCTATTGAGATCCTGGACAGGATCGACGATGCTCACAATTACGAGAATGTGATATTCAGTAAATCACCATTCCCCACATCTGGAATGATAAATCATCACGTTTGTAACTGGGGTTCAGAACAAACCAACTTTGTTCAGGAACATATCAGGATAGTGGAAAAGTGAAAATGTGGATTTGATGATTAACAGAATCTAATTTATCTCGACATGCTTGAGCAGTTTGTTTTCTACAGCTATTTCCTTCGCAGCCAAACGTGATATTGCAGTAGGATAGTGCCCCACTGCACTGGAGATTCGGGCAATCATCATTCCTTAAATGAAACATTTCAACAAAGATGGATTAGATGAGATGGAATCATTATTTGGCCACAACCATCTCCAGACATAACTCTTCCTGTTAGGCTATGTTAAAAACATGATCTGCATTACACCCAAATGTGACGCTTGTTATCTCTGCCACAGAATTGCAGAAACCATCAATTCAATCACACCTGACATACTGCGCAACACATGGATTGAAACATGCATGTTGTGTTGCTATTCATGATTCTGCAAACCTCTAGAACTTATAGTTTCCATACAATTAATATTTGAAATTAGGGAGGATCCATATGGACTTCCTGTAAATATATAAGTAAATCAAAATATGAAAAAACTAAATTTCAAAAATTGTTGCTTCTATACACATAATGAAACACTTTTTTTTTACTTCAATAAGAGTACATTATTCAACTACATACTAAAAATTTATCAAACTATCAATTATTATCTCTGTAATAGTGATTTTTCCATTTTTAACATTTTTTTCTTTATTCATACATATGAACTATATATTATCAGCAAACGCTTAAAAAGCAGACAATGTATAGAACATCTAGCATTTGGAGAAAGCATGATAAGTGGCAATTATTTTATGCATAAGCTTTATAAAAAATGACAAATACTATTATACGATTGATTCTTTCCTTGTTATAATAAGAAGGTTCTTATTTTATTTTCCTCAGTAAAAAAAAAAAAATTTATTTGGTATTTCTTTCTTTTTCATATATGCTTTACATAAAATCCCTTTTAATACTTTCTTTAAGTAATCTCTTTGCTCTATAATAATGCATCGCTAAAGTATATAAAATAATTAGGATATTGCCAATTTTGCACAAAAATGCCATGCATTCATTATATATATCTATAGTGAAAAACAAATCTAAATCAACATTTGTTAATAATAAATATTTACCATATCTCCAATCTAATGTTTTCAAGCGGCATGTATTATCCCCAAGGAGAAGTACATCATTATAAGCAGTTACTGCTTGCCACTGAGTAGGACCAAAATCTGATGTGCCGGAAATGACTTCTTTACGCCTTCTAGTATATAAAGGTTGAAGTTCTTCTTCATCAAATAGCCATACTTTAACAGTTCCATCTTTTGAAGTAGAATAGACGTAACAACCATGAACCTTTTAAAAAAAGTTTAAGTAAATTCAAAGATTATTTTCCTAGTTGATTCTTAAAATTATATATAGAATCCTGCTAAGAAAATTTACTTGGTTAAATTGCTTCAATATATTTATCCCATAGATGATGCACACTGAATTTGAAGAATAATGTACAATGATTGAATATTCGAAAATACCACATGAATCAATCAATCTTGGGACTAATCAACAGAGGGTGCCTCTAAATAAATATTCATACATTTGATTATATTAGCATATAACCTTCAAATTACACATGTCAAAAGTTCATAACATTTAAATCATTCATTGTCAAACTACAGTGGTTTAAGTAATGTTATTTTTGTAATTATTAAAACAATAGAAAAAAAAATGAGTTTTGTGAGATAACGAAACATTGCTTTTAACTGGAAAAAAATACTTTTCAAGCCCAGCAATGACTTGAAAAGTGTTATCTGGACTCTGCTGTGTCGAAAACAATCATTTGTTGGTGGTGTGCCGATTTTAAACATGACACAGACCACACCTGATTGTCAAAATGAGGCTGTTACTCCAGAAAACACACACACACCATAATGGACAATTGCAAAATGAAGTTGCATGAGGTACCTTGCATCCTGTAAATTTTATTCCATGAACATTTAGGTATAAAAAAGCTTTTTTTAAAATGGGTTCTACATTTACTTACAATGGAGCAAAAACAACACATCAATGATTTAGAGCACCATTTAGGCGAAATAAACAGGAATATGTACAACATACATTATAATATGTAGCACTGGATGAAACATGGATCCATCATTACACTCCGCAATCAAATCAAAGTCAGCTGAGAGGAGAGCAATTGGTGAAAGATGTACAATGCAACCAAAGACTTAACTGTCGGATGGAAAGGTTATGGCCACTATATTTTGGGATGTGCATGGTATGATATTCATTGGCAATTTTGAAAAGGGAAAAATTATCAAAAAAGAATACTATATAGCATTATTGAATTGCTTGAAGGCAGAAATCCCAAATAAATGGTCCCATTTGAAGAAGAGAAAAGTGATTTTTCACCAAGACAATGAATGCACTGTGTAGCATGTCGATGGTGATGTCCAAATTGCTTCTTCTCCAGATGCCCCAGTGATTATTGGCTGTTTACAGACTTCAAAAAGATGCTTCAAGAAAAGGGCATATTGATCCCTGTTTTATAATAGCAGTTTCATTTCAAACCAAAATAAAAAATTAGAAAAAGTCCAATTATAAATTAGCATTTAACTGTTGATAAATGGAAACACTTCTTGTTAGAATTTACAGTTTCCCACATTATCTATTTTCAATAAGTTACCTGTATCATTACTATAATTATTCACTTCAGAATTTTTTTTTTTTTTTTAGCGAAAAAAGAAAGGTTCTGTATCATATAATACAAAACATAGGAAAAAGATCAAGGTGACACTTTTTGATAAAGAATTTTGAAGTACAGAGTTGCACAATTACAACAATTGGCTAAATTTTCTCAAATCAAGGAAAGGTCATCCAATAATAACACTGAAAGTATACTTTCCAACATGATACTGCCAAATTTACTTACAAGTTTTATAAAGAGCAATTTTTTATTCTAAATCAATAAATATTACTATTTAAATTTACAACTTCAGTAGGATTTTTATTTCTACTTCTTAAACATTATTATTGAACTATTATTTAATTTAAAGAATATATGAATAGATATCACATCTTAAGCTTAAATTATTACCAAAAATTTTAACGATGAATAATAATTGATTATTTAAGTATTTAGTAAGACAAATATTCATAAAAAGACGTATGAAAGAGCAAATAGTAACAAAAATTAATAAACTATCTATCTATCTATCTATATTTATATGAATAGAATTTTATAACATTTGCAATGCATGCAAGCATATGAAATAAATAATTAATGCCAAATGTACCCAATATGAATAGGGATTAAGAAAATAAGTAATTTAGCTATTTTGCAAGAGATAATTATTTTTCAAACTCTAAATGAAAACTTGCAAAACTTTTCATGCAAAAAAGCAGGAAAAGAAATAAATAATGATTGTGAATTGAGATAGAATAAGCTTTTTTTTATTTTTAAAAATGACAGGTTAAACAAAGAGAAATTAAAAATCAACATTAAAATAAATCAATCTGAATAAAAATCAGTTTAAAAATCAACTCAAACAATAGTTTATTTAGCATCCTGATCCATAATAATAATGCATACAAAATTAATTCCTAAATATAATGAATAAATTTCAATGAACATAAAAATCTTTCATTTAGAAAAAGAATAAAATTGTCGATAATAAACAACTTCTGTAAAATTATTATACATAGATTTTAATACAATTTATAATTACCTTAAGACTTGCTACAGCTGAATCATGAGCATAAACAAAATGGACTAGTTTTGCCAAATGCAAGTCCCATACTTCTAATTTTCCACCTTCTAGAAGAAAGAAAATTTTCTCAGAGTTTTTGAAAATACATCATAATATATGAAGGACAATTAATTGACAGATAAAAATAAAAGCTACTGATTATTTTTCTTTTAGTAGAATAATTAAATGTTCTTTTTATTCTGGTAATTTTGATGTGCCAATGATTTTGTTAACAAATTGATCAATTTTGTAAGCTTGTTTTGATTATGTACAAAATAAAAAAGTCTGTAAATTAAATCTAAATAGAGATTTTTTAATAATATCCAAATAGATTATTTGATTATTACTGTAATTAGGTGAAATAGGCATGTCTGTTATGTAACCAGATCTTGAAATTTTTATTAAAAATGGTTTCTATCAAAAGAAAATTGACGGATATACACGCACAAAAAAAAAAAAAAAAAAAAAAGGTTATTTTTTCATATACAGAAAAGCAATTTTATCAAATTAATAATGTATTATATAATTTATAACCTCTTTAAGTAAAAAATTTTCTTTAATAGGGATACCCCAATGTGTATTAAAAGGAATTTTTCACATATCTAATGAAATTTATCAACATGAATCCTTTAAATATTTATAATTTAAAAATTCAACTATATGCATAACAAATTAGTGAAGTCTTTAGATTTTTTATAACTCATTTGAACTTTTAAAATAAAATGCATAAATATATTTTTAATATTAAGAATAAAAGAAAAAGAGCATATATTGTAATTTAATGCCATAGATGCCAATTTTCAAATAATAATCGTTCATTTAGCATACCTTATTTTAAAAATTTAAAAGAAAAAAAAAAAGTAGGTTAATTAATTAAATTTTTTTTTTTACTGTAGACATTATAAAATCCCAATATTAAGATAAAATCACTAATTCAATGTTAAAAAAAAACAAAGAATAAAACGGTACTTAGGTATTATCAGTACCTTGGCGACAGATTTGGCGGTTTTTAAGTGTTGCCAATCTTTATTATTTGGAATAAAAATATTTTGAAAGCATTTTGATTTTAAATGAAGTGTTTCATATATATTTTATTATTTGGAAACAAAAATTTTAAGAGTAGATTGGCGCCAAATCTGTAGCTGTGGTTGGCGTGTGTGCTCTTTATTGGCGCAACTGTCGTCAAGGTACCGTTAATATGTCAGTACCAATAAAACTTTTCAATCAGGACATTTCAGGAAATTTTTTCATGAATTTTTGTTGAATGAGAATGTCATTAGTTATTTCATGTTAAGATCTTAAAATGAAATGAAAATAGTTAAAGGAACTAAAATTGTTCATAGTGTACAACCAACATTAACAAAGTAGCTATCAAAAAATAAATTATTATTGAATATTCGAACAAATGTAATTTTTAGAGTGTTTTATATTCTTTAAAACTACTTTAATGCAATTACACGTTCACAATATATTTAAACTAGAAAAATACATTAAAAAAATAAAATCAGAAGCAATCCACTTAATAAATAATTATAGATTTTATTTAAATTCTTAATCAATCAAAAAGGATGCAAGAATTAATCACTAAAAAATTACTAAGTAAATACACAGATTACTAAGTAAATCCTTACCTGTTCCAACTACAACATACAACTGATTTTTCAAAATATCCATGCAAATAATACTGTTAAAAGTGTACAAGGCTAAAATTTCATGGCCTAAAAAAAAAAAAAAAAAAAATAATAATAATATTATATTTATAATGTTAAAAAAACATCTCAAGTAAAATGATTTTAGATTATAAGCTTAAATTGAATTAGTATTTTAAAACAAAGAAATATTTAAAACTGTCATTTAAATTTTTAGTATTCTATAAGTTGTAATCGTAACTTATAACAATCAATTCTAATAAAAGAGTATCTTAAAAGATTATTCTTTTAAGAAGTTACAGCTATGCTTTAAAAATGTAAAATTTTAACGAGATCATATTCTAAAAAAAAGTATAAAAAAAAAGGAACATATGAACTCACATTAACCAATCAAATTATGTGATCAATAATATACTTAACACATATAAAGAAATAATATATATATTTTAGTAATTGAAAAAAATTTGAACATAACTTACCATCCAATACAGACCAAAGGCGAATATGACAATCATAGGAAGCACTAATTGCAATTCGTGAAATTTCCGTGCAATTTAATTTTGATCCAAGAGTAAGTGATTCTTCGGAGTTTAAAAGAATCACAGAAGTTACTGTAGCATTATGACCAGCAAAATTATTAATTTCTTTTTCTTCTTCAACATTCCAAACTTTGACAGTTGTATCGCCACTTAAAAAATGTTATATAATAAAATCAAATTTACAAAAAAGTCATCATGAAAACAGCATAATACATCCAATTTGTAATGATATGAAGAATTTAAAAGGATAAAAATAAAGGCAAAAGAATTTACTGATTAACAAAATATATATATGACAATATTTATAAAATATAACTTGTTGAGGTTTAAAAAAATCAATACACACACTTGCCAAGATCAATTTAATTTAATAATAAATCTATCCAATAAATATATATAATGTCTTAGTTATTTAAAGATGAAGCTTTGGTTATTTTCTAATAAATTCATCCATATGTTGCTCAGGAAATTAGGTTATCAAAAAACCATATGTTTGACATAAATATTGCTTAAATTAGGACATATTTTTGACGTACCCACTTATGAAAAGTCTTTTACTACCCATTTATCATGATTCCATCTCTGTATGAATATGCTTTCATAATTAAGGATTATTTAATTTTCTATCAATTAAATACTTACCTAAATTTACAATATTTCTATTTTGAATAATTTTATTAAATAAAATCAGATACACTAAACAAAATATATACTTATTTTTTCAGGAAGCATATATTTGAAATACGGTTAGTAAGAAGATGCATACATAATATTCAGCATGATACAAATAGTAAAAAAATTCTTTATTTATGGAAGCAGTCCTTTCTTGGTGTTAAAAAAAATGTTGAAGACAAGATTTTGAGAAAATGCGAGACACTGATAGAAGTGTTACAGTTCCAAATTATGTTTCTTGATGAAGATTTTTTAAAAATGAAATTGAAACATTTTTTATGTATTAGTATAAAAAATAAGTCTTATAACTTATTAATAATTTAAAAAGAATATAAAATACTTTATCATCTTATTGAATTATAAAATAATGCAGAATTAAACATTGTGGCAAAATAAAAAAAAATTTATAAATAAATTATATAATAAATGAATAAATAAATAAATTATAAATATATAATAATATTTTTTTATTTATAAATTAATTTACAAATTGAAAATTATGAATTTACAAATTCAATAATTACTATAAATACGGAATCATTGTCATAAGATAATGTAAACAAACTGTTAACCTAGTGTCATAACGTCTTTTTTTTCCCTTCCTCTTTATATATCCTTTTTAGAGTTACTATCATAATTAAAAAGAAGTAATGATAAGCAAGTAATCTATTAATATGTAATATGACAAAAAAAAAAAAAAAAAAAAAATTTTTAAAAATTATATTTTAATATATTTCTAATAAATTATTCTATACCTTCAATAACACATCTTTTTCTACCAAAATTACAAATAATCAAGCAATGGGCAATAGCTTATGAAAACACGCCAATTATATAAAAGTTTTTATTTTTGTATGAATTACAAGTATTTTATTTCTTCTAAAATTTTTCTACAAATAATAAACAAAAAGCAGCACATAATTCAGTTTGTTGTATAACAAAAATGCAAGACTTATACTTCTCCCAAATACACTGCCTGAATTGATTATTAATAAAATATATAGATATAGCCTACATAAATAGATGTATTAAGGCTGTATAAAAATATAACCTTAATACGTCTATTATACTCTTTTTGAAAGAATGTTGTATATTCTAACATATGTAAAATTCTCACAGAAATAAATTGAAATTAAAATCCATACAAATAAGAAAAAACTAAAAGACAAATCTTATAAATGTATATCCATTTTTACCTTGATGAAAGAATGAAATCTTCATCTGCATCCACACAGAAGACAACATCAGCGTGACCTTCTAATTGCACTACTTTCAGTTGACACAATGTAATATTTTCAATATCAAATTTATCTGATGTCACTGTTATCTCTTCATCAGTACTTTGAGAATCAAATTCCTTTAATTTTTTTTGATCATTTAAAGGATTATCAATAGGATCCTCTGTCAATTTTTTATTAATACTTTCACACAATGAAGATTTCTGAAGAGAATCTTCCTCATTATTGCATTGTTCTATGATTTCCGAAGGATTATGTCTGAATTCAATATTTTCATCATGCGATGTCCCCGGTTTATTATATTCTTCTATAATTTCAGGGGTATGATGGCCAAGTCCAATGTCTTCCTCATGGGATGTGAGTGGCGATTGAATAAAAGATTGTTTGCTGGAAGTAAAATCTGAATTACTTGTTTGAAGAGTTTCAGACATTTCTGTTATTTTTTCTTGAAAATATGAATTATCATTGTTAGAAATTATATTTGGAGTTAGAGTAGTAGTATTCCCTTCTAAATTTATCTCCTTGGATCCATTTAATATTTTATCAGAATCATCTCTTAAAGAAAGATTTTCATTTCCATCAACACAACCACCATTTACATAACTAGCAGCTACAAGATAATCTACATTTACAAATGAATCCTGCAAAGGAGTATTGGGCATATAATTCTTATAAGGAGAACTTTCTTCAGGTGATGTTGGAATTTTTAAATTTTTTTCTTGTCCATTAACATTGATGTATTCTTCGGTGCTATCACTTCCATAGCCTAAATTAAATATTTTTAAGAATTAACATTCGGAACATTTGAAACAAAGTAAAATTATTATTACAAGTAGAATAGGATATATAGAAGTTGATTTATATTTTAGTCAGTAATCATATGGTTAAATGATCATATTACAATGAAAATAAAAAACAAATATTTTTTACTACTGGAACTTAATAAAAATACTATATTTGTTTAAGGAAAAAATTATAAGCTTTTGCATGCAAGATTAGAAAGTGTATTTAAAAAAAATTTTTTTTTTTAGAAGTAGTTTAAGAATAAATAAATTTTATGTAAATATTAACATATTAAGAAAATTAACATTTTACACACACACACACAAAAAAAAAAAAAAAAAAAAAAAAATTAATTCATTATATTATTAATATTACCTGCTTCTAATTCAAGATTAGAAGAATGTTCCTCTGAAGAGTGATTAACTTTGAGACGTTTACTTTCATTAATTTGAGGTCTCGATTCTTCGCTACTCCTTCTGGGATAAAATGTATTGAATAAACATGATTAATATATATTTATATATGAATGAATTAGAAATCATTAGTATAGCATTAATATATAATATTAATTTCGATGATTTAGTTATATCAGTAAAAATAAAAGAAAAAAAAATCAAATTTCTAAAAACAAATATATAAGAACTCCTTCAAATTGTATTAGGGATACAAATGAAATAATAAAATACAAAGCATAAATGTAGAATTGCAATTTAATCTAAAAATACAAATAATTTTTGCAGCACATAACTGCACAATTAACCTGAATAAGGCACCAATTATAGATTTCAGTTTGATTAATAATTTTTCTGCTATTATAAAACGTTCTTTCTGTAATGTTATCATATGATACCACATTGTTTTCACAAAAATGATATAATTTAAATATTTATTAAACAATATAGTGTGTGTATATATATATATATATATATATGAGTGAGTATATATATTTATACATAATATTTATAAGATTTTATATTTAAAAATTGCATAAGCATTCTAGATTATAATAAAAAGTAAAATTAATAAAATCGCCAAAGCAAAACTACTGAGCAAGAACATGTTATTATTAATATTTTATACACAAAATGTATAATTTATATTTAATCGGCTTTTTTACAATAGCCAATTTGTTTTATTTATAAATTTCTTTTTTTTTAATAAATATTTAAGGTATCAAATTTATCAATAGTAATTTTAAAATTTAAAAGTTAAATACGCCAATCCCATCAAACAAGCATCCACATATAATATAGAAACTTACACATGTATTCAATATTGCAAACAATCAACATCTTACACATTAAATAAAATATTACAACGCATAAAATGTGTGTGCATCAAGATAAATAAATATATGAAAACTGAATGGATCAATGACCGAAGTACGTACCTTGTTCCTACACTTTGACGTTTCATGTCGGTTTCTGTTTTAACTTGTTTAATGAAGTTCGATTCTAACTTCAAAATTAAGAGAAAAATCTATTTCTTTGACAATTCAAATGCAACATCAAAATTGTTTAGTAATGAAAATTTTAATAAAAAAATTCTTATAGCAAGCAAACACTACTCCTTAGCATGTGATTTTAATAAAGTAACAATAATTTTCGATTTTTTAAGACGCCGGTTGAACAGTTGCCATCACACAAGATAAATCGATAACATTATTATTATCCTCCTTCAGAAGAAGGAGAATGATATTTAAACTTAAGAGCCGTGATCTAAAATGTATATAATTTTCATTATTTTCCTATTACATGAAAACAATATAGGAATATTTAGTTTTCATTTAAAAATATTTCGATTTATTTATTTACTAAATATATTTGGAAATAAGGATTTATCAAAATAGTAGGATTACGCTAACAACTATAATATTCGTATAGCAATTAATGTTGCTAAATCTCAAGCCATCATTTTCCGGAAAGGATACGTCAGACAACCATATATTAATCTCTCCCTTTTTGATCAACAAATTGAATGGGCAACTAATATTAAATATCTCGGCTTAATTATAGACAATAAACTTACGTTTCAAACTCATTATCAAAAAATCAAAGAAAAATGTTGGAAATTTTTTTATCTCACTCTACCACACATTAATAAATTTTCTAAATTAACTTTGTCAAACAAACTTCTTCTCTACAAACAACTTTTTAGGCCTACCCTTAGCTATGCTGCCCCAATCTGGGGTCTAGCTGCACAATCTAACAAGAAATCTGTACAAATTATTCAAAACAAACTTCTTCGTATTATCACTGGTGCACACTTGTTTGTCCGCAACTCTACAATTCATCAAGATTTAAAAATTGATTCTATTGACAACTATATTACAAAACTTTCTAGAAATTTCTTCAATACCATTACTACTCACGAAAACCCTCTCATCAAGGCACAAACTATATTTACACAATTGAATGGAAAATACAAGCATCCTTTCTCTACTTCTAAATGGAATCGAAGCCTCAAACCACCATAATTTCCTGCTCACTTATTGCTTTTTATATATTTTACTTCAATGCATATTCAACGCATATTTACTGATAATAAATTTCTTGTTACGTCTTCATCACCAATGATTTACATTTTTCTTACTTTCTTCTTTTTCTTTCCTCTCAAATCATACGATTACTATTATCTATTTATCATGACTTTTCTTTGCTACTACCTTCACATACCACTGAGTAGATGAACGCTTCGCGTCCAGACACTCGGCATCTTTATTCAACAATGATGACTATAATATTTGTTTCACTCTGGTGATAAAGTGACTTAAAAACTAAAGTAAGAAATTTCGTTTTCTCAATAAAAAACATCAAATAAAACATTTAAAAAACAAACATATTAATATTTATTGTAATGTATGAACAGTAAATTTGCACCGGAAAACACTGTTAGTAATTTTTACAATAACTTCTAATTCTAAAACATTTCGTATTAAAGCCTCTACTATTATAAATTATATTTCTACTTTAAAGGTTAATAAGCCCCCTGGATTTGGACAATTTTTTATTGCTAAAAAATTCTCAAAAATCTCCCCTTTAAAATTATTCTAAAAAATTGTGATATTATTAATTGTAGCTTTTATCTCTCTTATTTTCCCACCTATTGCAAAATAACAAGGGTTATTGCTATTCTTAAGCCAGGTAAAGATCCCACCAAACCTAATAGCTATAGACTTGCTTTCTTCTGTATTAAAAATCGCAGAAAATTTTATCCTTAAATTCTTAAAATTCATATGAAAAGAAATAAAATTATGATTCCATAACAATTGGGTTTCACAAAGAAATTTTGGAATACCCATCAACTTCTAAATCTTACTAAAACTGCTTCTGAAGATTTCTCGAATAAATTTGACTCTGAAGCAATTTTCCTTGATGTAGCCAAGACATTGACAGACTGTGAATCAATGGAAACTCATTCATAAGCTTATTATTTTTAATTTTCCGCCGTTTCCTATAAAAAATATTCACTTTTATCTCATCAATAGAAAGTTCTTTGTCTCAGTCAATAAAGCTGATTCTAGCATTTGAAATATAAAAGCTGGAGTCCCTCAGGGATTTCCTAGGATTTTTTCTTTGCAACATTTTTATTAATAATATTTCTTAATCTCCTGACTTACTCTCTTACCTTATTACTCTTTACGCCGATGACACTAAAATGAAAATAAAAACTTCTGCTACATCGCTCAATTACTTCAATTACGTCTATTTTCTTGAAAATTGATTGGCTAAATGGAAAATATGCTTTAATATAGATAAAAAGGAAGCTATTCTTTTTACAGGCAAGTTTTAAAAAAAAATAGCTTATTCTAGTAACACTATTCCTTATAACGTTATTAATTGGTTCTCTCATTAAATATTTAGGTATCACTCTAGATAAATTTCTCATCTATCTCACTCATATCAATAACTTCAGGAAAAAATTTAATACTTCTATCCGTATCTTTTACCCACTTATATCTAAAATTTCTAAATTTCTGTCTCGAATTAAAAAAATAATCTATCTGGATTATATACGTCCCGCGATGACATAAATTCCAGTTTGGGGCTTTGCAGCCAAGTCTAATATGACAGTCATTCAAGGATTTGAAAATAAAGTTCTTCGAATGATTATCGATTCTCATAATACTTCACAAAGGTGGATTTTAGAAAATCCCTTAACCTCTCATTCGACAGTTCATTTTTAGTATTTCTAAAATGTTCTATGATTCTATCTCTTTTACTGGCATTTCCTTTCTTAGATTCCTCCTTATTTATGATAATATTTTATCTGACAATAAAAAAATGACTTAGAACTGTTCTCAGGCCGGATTTTTCTATAGGCTAACTAGGCTTCAGCCTAGGACATCAAGATCAAGAGGGGCCTACATTTAAATTGTTAGCAAAATTAGAATTACACTATTCTAAAAACAGTAAACACTAACACAATGAATCGGAAATAAAGAGAAATTCTACACATATGACTAATAAACGAACATAAAAACGTATTGGTTAAGATCAAAGCGCTCGGCTCATTGGGTCTGTTCGTTTGTATATACCAGATTGCACCAAAGTATAGTTCATACGTTCACTGATTGCTATAGCAAATGATGAATGAATGATGTGGTATATGGGGATGTGAAGCAACAAGGACTATAATCCCCTAGTCACTATATATATGAACAGTTAGTTTTTTCCTTATTTTTAATATGTCACTCTCCACAACGCTCTACGATCGTGTTAGACCGGGACCTACGGTTTAAAGTGGATTCCGAACCACTACAAACATCCATGGCACCGCCGGGACTCGAACCCGAAATCTGTGGTACCGAGCGCCAGAGCGCTAGCCACTCGGCCATTCAGGCAAGTACTGACGTGCCTTATGCTACTAAGCTCTGGTTTGTTCTTGCATAAATGAAGTGCAGATTGTTGTAGAATGGAATAAACAAACGAACAGACCTATTGATATCGCGACGTTCGGTTATATTCCTTATTATATTATATTGAAACCTTCAGAAAAATAGATTTTGATGAACTTATAGAAGAATTCTGTGTGAAAAAGTTTAGAAAGAAATTCTTCTAATATTCTATTTCGTTTTAAATGTATACTTGGATTGAATCAGTTCTTAAATAAAATAACCATTAGCATAAAATTTAATATGATATACAATTTGATATATATATATTTTTTTGTGATCTGGAATTTGTTTGAATAAACCATTTTTGGTTTAGTTTAAAAGTTAAAATTCATAATAATTCATACTTAAACTTTAAATGCGAATTATTATGAAATAAATTTATCTGAATTGAATTTGATTTAATCTTCAATGTATTTAATATATTTAATTTAATTTGATAGAAAATATGATAATTTTTATTGCATATTTTATTTTCAAAGATTTTTATTATTTGAATTTTGTTTCTTTGTAAATGTTGTGTGTTATGTTTGATTGGTTATTGCTACAAGTAGTATATAGGGTGCTGAGAATAAATGTCCAAATAAGTGTTCTCGAGTTTTTTTTTTATTTATTATCCGTGCCATATTTTTTATATTAGTACCAATCACAACATGTTTCATTTAACATATTGACATTCACAGTAATGATGTATTTTATTATCTCTCATGTAATTTACAAACTTAAGAATGGAAGGTGAAAGGGCCTCATAAGTGGAATAGCCTAGCGCCTCTTTTCATCTAAATCCGGCCTTGACAGTTCTTAATATTCTAAATTAATATCCCTCCCTAATCTTCTCTTTCGGAAGTGTAAAGATTTCAAGCTCCATTTATTGGTGGCTCATTCCTTCTCTATTTTTTAAAATTTAAATTAATTTCTTTTATTTGCAAAGTAAATCTTTTTTATTTATCTTATTTACATTATTTGTATTGCAGCCACGTTTTCTCTTTGACACTGGCAACAGCGCCTTCTGTGTAATTCAGAAGAAATTATCAGTTGACCTCGAGACTCTCACTCGAGAGGAAGCAGAGAGCATCCCTGTGCTTCCGTGAGAAACGTTTAGTTGGTCTTCAGTCTCTCACTCTAACAAGAAGTATATTTAACTCAATCCTGCGTATTATTCGGCCTACAGACTCTCACCCGGAGAGGAAGTATATGTCGCGTAATTCTGCATATAACCGAGTTTCGGTTTTTTCGGTTAAGAAGTGGAATCCTTCTACAAAGCTATAATATGTCTTTGACCTTAAATTTTTTAAATATTGTATTGTGGTATTTGTGCGTGTGTAAATAAAAGGAATTAAGTTTATATAATCAAGGTTCAATGAAGGTTATATAAGATTAGGATCAATATAAATAAAAGCCGCATTAGAAATATATTCAGTATAAAATAACAATATATTTTCTTATGTAATGGAAACTAACTAGAATAGTATATTACTAATAACTACAAAGAATATTAATTCGACAATAATTATGATAACATTATCACACACATATATATATATAAATATAATTGAATTAAAAAATTTAACGTTTTCATTATGTGCAGATTAAAAAAAAATTTTTTTTTTCTTCAATGGCGCCAGCTTTAAATTGTGATAGATTATAAACTGTAGATTTCTATAGATATAAGTTTTTTTCTTTCTGCTGATAAATTAAAAAGTTATTTTGTTTCAATTGTGAAATTTTTTTTTAAATATTCGCATATCTAGGTTTTATTTGAAAATAAATCAATATTAGTAAAATATCGAAGATACTCTTCTAAAAAACTATTATACTAATGGCAGCTAAATAAGTGCTGATAATATTACTTTTCTTCTTTAAGAAAGAAGACAAATCTTATTGCAGTTTCACAATTAGTGTTTTATTCATATCCATAAATGCAACACGAATAATTTTTGTAACAATAGAATGATAAATAGCTTATTCAACAATAGAATAAGAAACAATTATTGAAACAAATTATTTTGTTCGTTTAAGAATTATTCTTGCATTCTTAAACAATTGTTAATTAATAAAATTGTTTTCATTATGTTAAACGTGTTCTAAATTTTTTTCAACCTCTCGTTATAAGTTTAGTTAGTCAAAATTCTGAAATTAAAATGAAAAGACCAAAGTATTTTACACGACGTGAAGTTTCTTTACACAATAAAAAAGATGATCTATGGGTGATACTATTTCAAAAAGTTCTCGATGTAACTCCCCTTTGTAAAAAAGTAGAAAGTATGACAATGAATATTATTTTTGTTTATTTACATTCTTATGTAGAATGAATATATAAAACAAGTAATATAAAAAAAAATAATAATTTAAGTCAATTCCTACTTTTTTTTCACTATATTGCAGAAAGTCCTTCATAAATAATTTTCTTTCAATTTTTTTAAGTTTATCTGGCGCCATCTGTTGGTAGATATATGCAACTTAAATCTAAAAAAAAATTAAATTAAGTAATTAAATTTATTTAATGAATTAATATTTGAAAATACTGTATTAACATCCAGTGTCATCCACTACAAGTTAAAAAAAAATGTATTTGAACTTGAGTGAATGAATAAAAAGTATTTTATTAACGATTGAAAATTTGGACAAGATATATATATAGGGAGAGTGTGAGCTAATAGAAGGAATTGAAAAATAGGGTAAAATAAAGGGCCTTTATATGTATTTATAAGTCTGAAATCTTAGGCTTCATTCATATTTAAATGAAGGAGCGCCTCATGCCAATACTCTTTCCCAGGATTTCAGTGTGACCTTGGAAAACAAACTCTTTTATTCCTCCTTTCCATCAAGTCTTCTCTCTGAAGGTCATAAATCTTTTGAGTGGCAACTGTCGTACTGATCACAAAGATTCCATTAAGAGTCAATGTCTCTTAATTTTCTCATCAGAAATAATGTTGATTTACACAATCAACGTGACTGTATAATTAATAATTGTAGATTATAAAAATAAAGTTGAATAATAACAGAAAGTTTTAAATAATAAAAACTGTACCTCGGAAAACAAACACTTTTATCACCCCTTTCCATCAAGTCGTCTGTCTGAAGGTCGTAAATCCATTGAGTGACAACTGTCGTACCAATCACAGAGGTTCCATTACGAATCAATGTCTCTTAACTTCCTCATCATAAATAATGTTGATTTACACAATTAATGTAACTGTATAATTAATAATTCTAGATTATAAAAGTAAAGTTGCAAAATAATAGAAGGTTTTAAAAAATAAAAACTATAGATAAAAAAAAAAAAAAAAAAAAAAAAAAAATTAAAAAGTAGATTTTTAAAGATGAAAAAAAGATTTAAAAAAAAAAAGAAAATTTTTTTAAATAAAAAAAAAAATTTGAATTAAATTAAAAAATTCGGTTCAATTAGAATAAATACTTTGAGGAGTGAACAAAACCCGACTCTATCTTGTGCAGATATTTTATTTTCCAGAGAATTAGCAAACTTTCACGCGTGCATTGGATGTTTTGTTTAAACTGAAACAAACCGGTTTGGAGAGCTTTCGCGAATGATGCTCGCAGCTCAAGCATTCAAACGTGGACGAGGCTTTATATAGTGGCCCATAAGCAAACAGCATTCATGTATATATGTAATGTATACATGAATGCTGCTGAATAAAATAATTCAGGAGTACCTAAATTGCTAAAATTATGTTGATATCAAATAAAGGGTAATATATGATATTGTATATATAAATATTAAAAGATCGACATTTTATTTGATACTAATATAGTTATGAAAAATTAACTTAGGAATAAATAAAAAAAATGTAGAATTAAACTTTTTTTTACTATGTGTCAAGCTGGATTTTTGTTTTCTTTATATAAAAGAAAAAAAAAAAAAAAAAAAAAAAAAAAAAATTCTAAAATTCCCTTGTTATAGATTTATTTTTAAATTTGCATCTTATTTTAAAACAAGTTTTTTGTAACTAAATTGTCCCAATTGCATAACATTATTTTATAATTATCCCTGACAATGAGAATAATTAAAAAAAATAAACCTTTACTGTTACTTAAATGAAAGTTTGAATGCATATTTCAAAGTTAAAGTGAATAATTAAAAGTTTCTAGCAGCACTTTTTAATTGCAAAAAATAATATTCCCTTTTGTTGCTGTTTTGAAGAATTTAAAATAATTTTTTCCTGGTATATCCCTATTTTCTTTAAATTTATGTTCAAAAGAAAAATATACCTCTTGAAAATTCAATCAATGAATGTTTTATTATAGGCAATGAAGGCATTTTCCCTCTGTTGGCGTTTGGAGGAAAAGACATCGGTCACTTTTTCGATGATAAAAGAAAGGTAAAAAAAAATTTAGTTTAAAATATTTTGCTTATGATACTATTTCCTTCATATGAAGTTAAAAATAACAAAATCTAAATCCAAAATAATATCTGTGGATTATAAAACATTTTTTATATTACTTTTGTTTACTATATTCCTTTCCAGAAATTACATTCCCAAATTAAAATCTAATAAAACGAATAGCATAATCTCATTTCTAAGAAGCAGTAGTCAATTTGCAGATGATTAGTCAGTGTTGATGTATCTTTAAGGACCCTTGAGTGGAAAAAATCATTTTATTTTCATTAACCTCTAAATAAATTATGCAATAAAAACAAGTAATAATAAAAAAAAAATATATATCTATAGTCAATTCCTACTGTTTTTTCACTATATTGCAGACGGTCCTTTATAAATCATTTTCATTCATTTTTTTAAGTTTATATGGCGCCATCTATGGGTAGATATATGCAACTTAAATTTAAAAAAAAAAAACTGAAATAAATAAATTAATTAAATTTAATTACTGAATTAATATTTGAAAAAACTGTATTAACATCAAGTATCATCCACTACAAGTTCAGAAAAAATGTATTTGAACTTAAGTGGATGAATAAAAAGTATTTTATAACGATTGAAAATTTGAACAAAGTATATATAGGGAAAGTGTGAGCTAATAAAAAGAATTGAATAAACAAAGGAAATATAAGTTGTATTCTTAATTATGGCTAGATATCACAGATTATTTTCTATTACAAAACAATTCCATTCAAGAAAAGCAACATGTTCGTATTGGCCTGTATATAACAACAAAACTTAAATAATAATTCATTTAATTTTTTTTTAAATGTGTCTAAGAAAAAATCACATGCAATATGACTGCATCATGATTTATATTTGTTTTTAATATAATCGAATTACTTGGATTTTATCTTATGCGTTTAAATTTACCATTACGAGAAAAAGTGGGCTCATTCTTTTTGAAGCAGTTGAATTAAAGAGGACATTGAGATTATGGTGTCTGTCATGTAGCAGAAAACCCCATTTTTTAAAGACATATTTTATTATACCACACCACACAAGATTCATAAAAAAATAACACGCAAAACAAAAAAATCAGCTACATTTTACATCGCTACATGGCACCGTGGCATCTTTTGTTTATTTTTATTTCTAATAATTTTTAACTAATTTTTCCTCTAGTACTATTACGATGGCCTGTGCAATGGACCCCTAATTATTTCTTCACTCTTAATTATTTAATATTTAAAAATTTTTATTTATTTTTTAATTTTTATCATTAATTTTACCTTTATCTATTTATTATTTCTTTTTTCCAGAGTTATAACTCTAGTAATTATTATCACGTTAAAATTCTTATTTAAATTTAATTTTAACCTCTAGTGCTGCAATATATTTTTATTCCTTAATTTTATTTTATGATATGGAGTTTTAGCGACAGTTTTGTTGCATAGGTACTCCTTGAAGAAATGTTCGTTGCCATTGTCACGCCCCCTGCTACACCCTGACTGGGACGTTCTGACACTCTCTACGAGGAAACCCATCTAAATGAAATAGGCTTGACATGAGCCGTTGCTCGGTAACAAAAGCCCGCTCGAAACTTCTGCTAGCTTCTCTGCAATAAATCATAGGCAATACATAACTCAGTTCCTCAAGGCCTACTCGCCTACTCATGATAGTGCTGCACAATATTAACGATTCTTCGTTAAAAATCACCTATCGAACTTATTGTGTTAAATTCGATTAATGGCGCTCGACGACAGCTGTAATTTGAATTTTTCTGTTCATTAATGTCACAAACTGACAAATAAAACTATACAATAACAATATAAAACTATACAATATATAAAACTATACAATGTTCACCAATCATTTTGATAAAAAAAAGTCCAAAGATTCCTAATGCGTAAAAAAAGTCCAAGATTCGATATGTTGCTAGCGATGAATGGTATACAAATTGAAAGCTGTTAAAAACATAGCTGTTGTAAACATAGTTTAAAAAATATATATATATATATATATATATATATATATATTTTAAAATGTATTTCTAAAAGTATATAGATACTTTTCGGAATCCTGCATAATAATAATGATAATGATAATAATAATAATAATAATAATAATAATAATCAGAATCGCCATTTATTCTGTTGAAAAAGTAGTGCTTAAATGTTAATATGGTTTTACAAAATCGATTTAATTGTTTGATTTTATGCAATAGGTAAAACATCATGTTAACCCTGAAACGAATAAAATAGATGCTTTTGCACCATTCCGAGATTTTATTGATATCCCTTCTCAAAAGAAAATTGAAGAAACTTATTTAAAAAGACGATTTCAAGATGAAAGTATGGTTAGCAAACTTATGGAGAGAGTTGCTACGCAAAGATTTAGGGATCCTAATAGTACTGACGTCACTACAAAATTGCCCAAAGAAGATAAAGAATTCAACGAACATTTGCCTTGGTGGCAAGATGAAAAGTATATAATTGGACAGTTAACAAGTAAAAGTCGGTGGATAAAAGTTAGAAATATGTTGACCAAACAGTCTGTTCTTCTAGAGGTATGTAAAAGTTCTTTAATAATAATAATGATAATAATATATACTTAAAAATATAAAGATAGCAACATTATTTACTTATAAATGATTAAGTTCTTCTAATCTTTAAAAAAATTATGCGCTAGTAATAGTAGTAATATTGATCCAGATGATAATATATCATGATTGGCGCAATAGCCCCATGGTGAGCCAAGGCCGTCTGCCTATTGGCAGATTCCGAAACATGAGATGTTCTCTTTTGACGGGGTAGGGTTGTCAGTACGCCCAAGTACAGTCATGTTAGACTGGGACCTACAGTTTAAAGTGGATTCCGAACCATTACAAACATCCATGGCACCAGATAATAATATTTAAGTGACAAAAATGCGTGGGTTAGGTCTTAAAAAGTGTTTCAAATGAATTAATTTGGTCTTATTTAAATTTTGGCGTTTAAAACATGTTATATACATGGAAAAATTATTCTTGGTATTTCTGCGTGGTTTAAAATAATTATGTTGAATTCATGTATAGAATACATTAGAAAATATGTCCTACGTCCTTTTCTAAATTTGATAAAAGTTTTAAATTAAGATGTTATTTAGAATTACTAACATATTAAGTCAATGTCCTCAATTAAACTTTGCTACTTGTCATTCAACTTCAGAGGTCAAATTCGAAAGGAAAAAAGGTAATATATTTGAGAAAAAATATTTTATGTTATTTTTTTTATTTTATTTTTTATTTAATCATGTTAAAACACTTTTTTCCTTAAAATACTTTTGTAAGTATGTGCTCTAAGATTAGTTTAAAACATTCCTTTTATTCAATTTAAAAACATGTTTTTATTTATTATTGTTATTATCATTTTATTTTTCAAAAAAAAAAAGTTGTTAATTTCTTAGATTCATCACATAAAATAACAGAAATAATTTTTAATAGAAAAAAATATTAAAATTTCCTTTAAATTTAGGCGTTCCAGCGAAATATAAAGTACGTTGAAGAATTGCAATTTTTTTGTTTAAATTAAACGTTTTTTTTATTTTCTACAGTGTCGAAAAAGTAAGACCAATTTTCAATTTAAAATTCCCAGGGCTTATGGAGTTTCAATTTTTTTTTTTTCCTATTTTAGGTTGCTGGCACTGTCCTTGACATCTGTGTGAAATTTCACGTCAAAATATTCATTAGTGTTTGAGTTACGTTTGGCCTTGGGAAATGTTAAATCTGATTCCGGCGATTTTTGAAATGTCTGAATTAATTGAGCAAAGAACTTGCATTTAATTTTGTTTACAGAAACGCATAGAATGATGCAGAAGTCATTTGGTGAGCATTAATATATAGGAAAGAAATGTTTAGAAGTGGTATAAACTGTTCAAAGAAAAAAGAGAACGCGTTGAAGACGAAGAACACTGTGGTCAACCATCAACCTGAACCGACGAAGCTCACGTAAAAATTAAAGATTTGGTGCTTGTAAACCGTCTATTTACATTTAGAGACCTTGCTGAGGAAGTTGAAATTTCAAAAGGATCGGTCAATTCCATTTTGGGCCTCAAACACGTCAAATCTCGATTGGTACCGAAAACACTGAATGCACTGCGAGTTAGAAAGACAATACGAATTAGAAAAATTAAAAGTACAAAATAGTAATAGAAATGTAAATGAAATTTCTAGAGATTGCAGGATAACTAAAATAATGCAACGCTACGAAATGAGCGATGGGGACATAAGTTTTTATTTAATATTGTTTGAACGACAAGCGAAACGCTTAAATTTAAGTCATGAGAATTGGGTTAGTCATTTAGTGAATTTATTGCCCTATGAGATTAACCAAATTATCGCAAGAGTTCCGGAAGAACTTTCGAATGATTATGGGTATATTTAAGATTTGTTATTAAGAAAGTTTAAATTAAGCGCGGATAAATTCAGACAAAAGTTCTTTGGGCACACAAAACTACCGAAAAATACATGGGGAGATTTCGCGTATGAGTTACAAAATTATTTCGATGAGTGGTTACGCGGCACTAATGTGAATGACTTTGATAGTCTTAGAGAATTAATTATAACAGACCAATTAAAAAGAAAAGTTCCTATTGTAGTAAAAGAACATTTTGTAGACGAGTGGGTCAGAATAGTTAAGTCATTCGAATTAGCTGATAAACTTGATGAATATGAAAATGTAAGAAATGAAAGCGAATTGCCTAAATTTAAGAATTTAAATGTAAGAACTGAAAGCGAATTGCCCAAATTTAAGAATTTAAATCAGAATAGAATATGTATGAAAAAGAATTGCGATTTTAGGCCTAGACAGAAATTCCTGCGGAATGAGCCGAAGGGGTGTAATAAAAGAACAGACCTCCAGTTTCAGGAACGAACGTTTTACAACCGGAAGTTATAATAATAAATACAGCGGTCACACACAATTGCGGCGTTCCATGCAGATAGATAACAATAGATGCTTTGTTTGTAACGAAAATACACATTTTGCTAGAGATTGTCCAAAACAAAAATATAAATTTGATCGAATGAATAAAGAGCAGAATTTTAAGACTCGGGGAGAGGGAATTAAACGAAGTGAAGAAAGCCATGTATCGAAAAGAGATCATAGCCTAACGACGACTAGTGAGGACGGATTGAGTAAGGAATCATCTTACATTAAAATTGTTAGGATAAACAAAGCTCTGATTGATACTGGGAGCGATTCCGTCATTTGTAGGGATTCCGTAGTTAAGAGTCTAGAGTTGAAAATAGATCCAGCTTCAAACGTAATGTACGGTTTTGGGAATATTAAGATATGTGCAGCGCGTGCACTAGGAAAGGCGAAAGTAGATATTTCTCTGGATAGCGTTAAAGTAAAAGGGGTCGAAATGCTTATTGTTTGAGACGCCGCCTCACCGCACGATTTGTTAATTGGGAGATCCCTTTTAGATCGGGAAGGCATATCGTTTGCTCGCATTGGGAATAAATTTCGTGTTTATTATGCAGAGGATAACCCTTTTGTTAATATGGAATCTGAAAAAAATTCGGACATAAAAGAATTGAAAACATCTAGTAAAGTAATACTTGAAAGAAATTCAGTGAATTTTGTTAGAGCTCAGACAACTTTGGTGAATGACGGCTTAGTAATTATAGAGGGAAAAGAAGGGTGCTGTGATTCCTTGTTAGAAATAAAAGATGGTGAAACCATAGTTCCAATTATTAATATGGGGGATGGAAATGTATTATTGAAGGAAAATCAATGTGTAGGAACTGTAATTGAGTTAGACCCCTATTGTTTGGTTAATGAGGAGAGTTGTTACGTGGATGTAATAAAGGAAAATAAGCGCTTAATCGAAACGAGCGAAATTAAATTAAATGAAGAAACACCAATTGAGGATAAAAGGGAAATTTTAGAGTTAGTCAATGAGGGTTAGGGATTGCTTTGAAATGAAATTGAGTGAATTAAGATGCACGACATTAACTAAGATTGATAGAATAGTTTCTAGATTAACTAATGCACCAACAGAGTTTCAGAGGTTAATGCACCATGTCTTAGGACCACTATTGAATATTAAAGCTTTGATTGAAAAGAAGTTTGATCTGGAAGTTCATGAAACGATGTCCGTTGACGAACAAGTCCTTATTCAAAGAGGTGATCCTTTATTGGATAACATCATTTCCAATTTTAGGAAAATAAAATTTGAAAGACACAAGGACTGGGACTTGAGAATGAAAGAACTGGACAGAAATCTGAACAATGCTTTAAGCAAAGCAACCAACAAGAATCCTTTTCAAATGCTACACGGTTACTCATCAAGATTCAACGATGAAATTTTAAGAAAACAAGCTGATGAGAGTGCAGAAAAAAGGACTGATCCTGCAGAGATTCAAACATCGACTCGCAAGCTGATAGAGAATGTGCAGGAAAAGATGAAGGACGCTTACAACAAGAAAAAGTGCGGAACTACCACTTACAAGTCAGGACAAGCTGTGGTTAGGAAAAGGACTCCGATACCGACAGGAAAACCAATAAAGACCCAACCATATCGAGGTCCTGATTGCTACCAGTCGATACCTACAGAGTTACTCAACTTGGAGAAAAGAGTAAAGGACATTCTTACTCTACCACATGTAAGCCAGCTAAAGGCATGGCCGAATTTAACTGATTCTGATAGAAAGGACTCATCAGGTGAACTTTTTAGGTGATTTTTCAGGCAATGAACTTAGTGACTCTGACCTAAGACGTAATCCAAGACGTGCCTGTATAAAGACAATTTTCTACGGAAAATGATAATTCAATATGAGTGACTTGATATAACTTTAACTTATTTGAATTTACTTGATTTAATTGCTATTTACTGATTTTTATGTATATTGAATTAATTGACTTATTTAGTCATTGCTGAGTATGTAGTTAGATAATTATGGCATAATTTCTTTAAATTTCCAATGATATTTATTATGATGATTACCTTATTTTATAACTTTAGTAGTTCATTCGAGGGCGAATGATCGTCAGGAAAGGCCGAATGTAAGGTGTAATTATAACCGCGAGAGGTCGCGGTTATAACTGGTAACTGTGACCAGTAACTGTGGTCCAGTGCGGTAAGTAGCAGTTGCGGTGAGATCTCGAGACGACGAGGTGAACGCTAGGAGCGTTAGGCGTCAGATAAAAACAGACGGTCAGGGACCGGCTTTGGTTTTTAGATATTAATAGTATTGTAGAAGTGGCACAGGGTGCCAAGTGTATGTATGTATTCATAGTGTAAATAAAAAGATTAGTATTATTAAAAAGAGAGTATTCCATCCTGACACAAAGAGCTGCTAATATAGTAGCTAACAGAAGAATAAATAAAGAGTTTTGAAAAAAAAAAATTGGTCTTACTTTTTGGGCACAGTAATATTTTTTCGAATAATTTTTTGTTAAAATAATTTTTTGAAAATAATTTTGTAACAATTTTATTTTATTTTAATAGGTTTGCAGTGAAGAAACATTAGATGAAATTCTCTTGCGGTACCTTAAATTTAACAGACATGCAAATAGTTATACGTGGAAATACTTCGGACAAAAGTTGATGATGAAACAAACTTTAACAACGAATGGAATACCGGACAAGGATTTCAAGGCTGATAGACTTAGATTAAACAATGAAGATTACTACCCAATAATCGACCTATATTTCAATGATGATCTAACAGAAATGTAATGACAATGAATGAAAAAAAAAAGTTAAAAATCGATTGCTTTAATTTTATTAATCATTCTTTAATAATATTCACCTTGTATAGATTAATTAAGAAATGAAATTTGTATTTCAAAGTTAAACATACGCGGGTAAGGTGAAAAGTTCTCAGCCTGACAATGAAGGACTGTGACTTTCAGTTAAAAAATGATTGTATTTTTCTACATAATCTCCCTTGATTTCAAAACACTTGGTCCAACGTTTCTCCAACATCAGTATTCCATCCCGGAAATGAGAGTCTGGAAGGTTGTGAAATTATTCATCTACAGCTCTCTCAACTTCTTCATTAGAATCGAAGAGCTTCCCAGAAACAAATTTCTTCAAGTTTGGGGACAAATGAAAGTCAATCATGGGTGGGTGCCAAATCAAGAGAATAGGGGGATGGCCGAGAAAATCGTACCCCAAATCCCGCAGTTTTCCTATCGCCAACGCACCCTTGTGCACAGGTGCGTAGTGCTGATAAAAGGTGACTTTTTTCTTCTTCAATCCAGGCCTCTTCTCACAAATTTTGGCATCCAGCTGTTCAAGAAGGTTGATGTAATATTCGCCTGTAATTGTTTTGCCTTTTGCAAGGTAATCAATTAACAGGATACCTTTCGCATCCCAAAACACGCTGGTCATGACTTTTCCGTGCTTTCTTTGACGCTGAACCATCGGCTTCCATCCACTGCTTGGACTGCTGTTTTGTTTCTGGCATGTAATAGCGGACCCATGCCTCATCCATGGCGACAAATTGCCGCACAAAATTTGTCGGATCCCTATTGAATTGGTCCAAAGATTGCTGTGATAATCGTTTGCGCATTTGCTTTTGATCGGCATTCAGCAAATTTTTCATGCAAGATGTTTCGCACCCTTTCTTGCGATATCCCTACAGCTTCAGATATCTCACTCGCCTATCGTCCAACATGATATCATCCACTTTTTCGATGGTTTCCGCTGGGGTTTCGGTTTTTGGCCGTCCTTCACGTGGGCCATTTTCGAGGGATGTGCGACCAAGTTTAAATTCAGCTGCCCACTTTTTAACGGTTGACATGGAAGGAGCAGAGTCCCCGCATACTTTTGTCAACTTGGGATGAATTTTCTTAGGGGTTAATCCATCCAAAACGAAGAATTTTATGACCGCACAATATTCAAGTTTATCCATTTTAATGAAAAACACGCAAGTCGTCTACTGTAAAAATTCGTGTAAGCAAACTAATTGAGAGAACAAGTTGAAGCTTGTCATTCGAACTAATGACACGTGCACCCAGGCAGGAAACTTAAATTTTTGCTGATTGAAGCGCCATCTCTGTGTCAGGCCGAGAACTTTTCCCATTACCCTCGTATTATGACGCCTGTGGGGATCCGAGTTAGAATAGCTCCTCTGTAACCCATGCATGAAGTAAAAGGCGACTAAAATGGGTACCCAGTGCCCGTAGATATAACCGGGTGGAGTAAAGTTATACATCTCCCTTTGGGTGCCCCATTTCTTTGTACCACAAGATTAAGAACAGATAGAAACTGCATTCTTTACTCTTTATCATGACACGTCGGCTTAAGACACACGGATCCATCGGCTTGGTCTAGATGTTGCTAACGGCCAAGTGGGATAAGAAATAACAAACACATTATGACCCCTCTAATTTCCCCCTATATATTAAGTAAGATAGTTAAAATATAGCGCCGAGTGATTAGCGCTCTGGCATTCGGTGTCACACTTTTGGGGTTCGAGTTCCTGCAGTGCCATGGATTTTTGTAGTAATTCGCGACGGTTTAAATAACTTTAAACCGTAGGCCCCGGTCTAATATGACTCTAGAGCGTTGTTCGTAGCGCTAACAACCGACCCCTTAAAAAGAAAACATCTCCTGTTTCGGAATCTGCAGGCGGCCATGGTCCAACATGGATTTTAGTGCTAGGGAGTAGTTAGTTAAAATATGTTTGATAAACTAAAGCCTTTTTTTTTACAAAAATTTAATACCTCAAATGCCTAGTACGATTTTATGCCCTATAATTGCATAATTTATCATTTTAATAATATCTTAGTAAATAATATCTATTTTAATAATTAATTATTTAAATTATTATTTAATTAACAGCTATGCAAAGGAACATTAATTCTAAGATAACTTTTAGCTCAATATCAAAATTCTGAAAACAGATCAAATCTTTTCTCAGCTCATTACATATAAATGAACCTATAGTGAGAAATTTCTTTAGCATAGGAGGAATGGTGAATAGAAGATTTTGTTGAAAATGATCAAGTCAATTCCTAATTACATTGTGTAGTTACAGTGCAAAAATTTAAGATAACTTAAGTGAAAATGTACTTACTACATGAATATTGTGCAGAGTAATACAATGCTTCTAAACAGATGCTATTTAATCAGCTTTCTAAAATAAACTGGAGTTATGGAAATGAAACTAAAAATCTTGAATCTGGATTTCTTAAAAATGATTAAGCTAATTTCTAATCGTATTGTAGTTACAGTGCAAAAATTCAAGATAACCTAAGTGAAAAATGTATTTAAATGAATATTGTATAAAATAATACAATGTTTCTAAACAGATTTTGTTTAACCAACTTCCTAAAATAAACTGGAGTTATCAAAATGAAACTGAAAATTTTAATCTGAATTTCTTGAAAATGATCAAGCTAATTTCTAATAGCATTATACTTACTTACAGTGTATAAATTCAAAATAACCCAAGTGAAAAATGTGCAACACTTAGATGAATAGTGTATAGAATAATACAATGTTTCTAAACAAATATTATTTAATCAGCTTTCTAAAATAAACTGGAGTTATGAAACTGAAAATCTTGAAACTGAATCTGAATTTCTTGAAAATGATAAAGCTAATTCCAAATCGCATTGTGTTGTTACAATGTAAAAATTCTAAATAACCTTAAATGAAAAATGTACTTACATGAATATTGTATAGAATAATACTATGTTCCTAAACAGATATTATTTATGCAGTTTCCTAAAATAAACTGCAGTTATGGTTAGAGAAAGGATAATTTTTCGACGTAAAAGTAAATAAGAAAAACGTTCTCAAGCTTTGTGACATTTGTTCTAATTTTTTTTTTTTTTTTTCAGAATAAAACACATCTTTAAGTTATAATCACTTGTATTCTTATTTTATAACGTAACTATTAGATATGACCCAGAAGTTCCGTGGTATATAAAAGAATATAAATTGGTAAATAAAGCAAAAATTCTTATCCAAGAATTCCTAATAACTTTTTTCTCGTCTTTCATCAGTTATCTTTTTTAAAAAGTATGTCACAGTGTTCTTAAAGTAAATCGAAAACTAATATCATCAAAACAGAAAAAAAATTTCAGCCTTAATTTTTAAAGCACTTTATCTAATGACGCTATCAGATGGCACCAATCATTATTTAATGATTGGACCATCTGATGGCGGGAAAATCGAGTGATAATAAAGAAGCAAATTTTTTATATAGTCAAAAAAAAAAATATATATATAAGAATTTTTTTTTTTTTGTAAATTTTGACTGAAAAAAATAATAAATTGAATGAAAAAAAATGGACTTTTAAGTTTATAAATAAATTGGATTTATAGTTTTTATGTCTCTAGCGCTCGGTGCCAAACGTTTCGGGTTCGAGTTCCACCTGTGACATGGATGCTTATAGTGCTTCGGAATCCACTTTAAAACCGTAGGCCCCGACCTGACTGTAGAGCGTATGGCTAACAAATTTACCCTTTAAAAAGAAAACATCTCATGTTTCTAAATCTGCCCTGGCCCACACTGGGGCTGTTGCACCATTGAAAAAGAGTTTTTAAGTTTTAGGAATTACGGATAAACAAATAAATATCTCGTTTTATGCATAATATGCATAATTTCAAGTGATATTGATTAGTTATCGTGAAATTGAATATCGCGTTCAAAAATCAAAATTCTAAGGAAAGATTTGGTTTGGTTTGTCTCTCTATGGTCATTTTATGCACACTTCGGGCTAATTAGACTGCGACCTACAGTTTAACGTGGATTCCGAATCACTAACAAACATCCATGTCCCCGCCAAGATTCGAACCTGAAACAATTGGCCATCAGGCAACTCAAAGGAAAGAGGAATGTAGAGTAAAAAGAAAAATAGATGCAAGGAAATGAATTGACATTGTTGAACATTGCTTTTATAGATATTGCTTTACGATGAATTTTAGAAATAATAAATGAAACATTTCAAATTAATTCTTTATTGATATCAGATCAAAAGAGGAATTTTTCTGCATAATTTTCTTAAATGCTATGTTATACATGTATGCGGTTTGTTACATGATTAAACACTATATATTTTTCTTAATAAGTGCGTACTAAAAGAAGTATATTTCCAAATATATTTCTAAGGCACTATAATTTTTCTGTGTAATTTTTTATTTTTAAATGCTATGTTGTGTAAACACATTGTTTGATAGTTCAGAAAATACACTTTTATTTATACAAATAAAGAAAAGTTTCATGTTTCTATAATACTTAAGAAATAAATATATAAAAATCGTAGAAGTGGGACATATTTTTTTTCGTTTTTGAATATAATTAAAAATACAAAAAATATTGTTAGATCATATAATTGTTTTTTATATGATTCTTTTTTTTCTAATTACTCTCTGAAAAAAAAATGTACACGATAGATTTCAAGTGAGAAAATTAAAAATTTTCTTTAACTAATGCATTATGACGTTGGAAGAAGAAGCAGCATTTTAAAATGTGTGACATTTTACAATAATATTTTTCTTTCTTTCTAAAAATGATGAAAACATCAAGCTTTTCAATATTATTTATCTATCTCATCATATTAGGGATTTAATAAAATTTTATCAGATATTTTATACTAATGAATTATGTTTATATATTATCTCTATCAAATTCCCTAACATATGGTTAAATATTTAATTGAATTGATTAGCGTATTTAGGACTTTTAAGAAACATAGTACTCTAAATTTGTTCTCAAATGTTGTGAACAATTTAACCCAATTATTTTTCTTAGTTAAATGATTGCTTCTTGAATACATTTTTCTCCAATGCCAAATTACACAATCTTTTTTTTTTTTTTCTTAAAAATGCTAAAATAATCAAACTTTTTTGCATTAGCATCATATAAGGAACATATATCTATCATATGATAATCATATATATATCCATCTCATCATATAAGGGATTTAGTAAAATTGTATCATATTTTTTATGCTAATAAACTATGTTTACGTATTATCCCTATCAATTTCCCTAACATAGGTTTTGAGTAAATTAATGCTTAGTTGAATTGATTAGGACTTTTAAGAAACATAGCACTCTAAATTTCTCAAAATTTGTGAACAATTTAACCCAATTATTTATCTTAGTTAAATGATTGCTTCATGATAACATTTTTCTTCAATGCCAAATTACACATAAGTAAATGTTTAAGACAGCATTTTCCTCAATGTATCGAAAAATTGTAGTTTACAATTCAAGTTTGTTATTCAAGGGACAAATTTCTGATTCTTTTTCTGTAGAGGTTATACCGTGTTTCTTGATCTAATCTCAGAGCTGGAAGCCTGTACGAGGTTGGGTAGTTGAGAAGGTTTCGAACTCTGGCCCTCGTAGCATTGATGGACATCAAGGCTTTTCTTGTGTACATGTCCTTTGAGTATACTGGTGTAAGTGTCCTCGAATACAAAGAGTAAGGGTATTCAGGATACATCTACAATAAATACAGACAAAGGGATTTGAATACACTTTATTAGTATACAAATACAGAACATTGAAAACAGAGTGCCTTAACTAGATAAATATTTATTTAAACGAATTGATAAAACAAATATAGGCAAGTAATTTGTTTATTTTTACAAAAATTTGTAATATAACTTATTTGTAAAAGTTGAAAATAAAGTGAAATTGTATATGATTTTGTTGGTTGGTAATCTAGCATAGTAATTCATCTACGCACAAGAAAATTTTGCATACAAGTTCAGGTACTTAAGAACATAAATTATTTCAATACACAAGGTGATTATAATTAAAATCCCCCTTTCAAAATGCTGTAAAAAAAGAACCACTCGTCACAATGAGTTCAAATTTCCACTGAAGATACTTGAAGAAGGGGGAAACGATACGTCAATAAAAAAAATTCCAAACTGTATTAACAGATGGCGCTGTAAGCGGCGTAAAGAAAGTGAATTCGGCTGCCAGTGATATTTTGAATCGAAATTATAACGTATTTGGCATGAGTTGCACATCATACCAACTGTAGTGTTCAGTGTGTTTGATTGTTTCGGTTTTTTGACGAAAAAAAAAATGACTTCCAAACCATTCAAGGTATGGCTTGGAACGGTTAAACTCAGTGACATTGTTAGTGGAAAGCCCATCCACCATGGCATGGTTATATCAAATTGGATGGGAAAAATCAGTCGAACTTTTTTTTTGATGCCATATCGTTTCCTTCTTCAAGTATCTTCAATTCAAATTTGAATTCATTGTGACAAGCGGTTCTTTTTTTACAGCATTTTGAAAGTGGGACTTTAATTATAATCACCCTGTATATAAAAAATTACTGAGCATAAAATTATAGGGCAAAGTTTTTTGATCTGCTTAACATATGAGTACATTTTATTATGCTGAGAAATTTTAAGAAATATTAAATTATTGATAATTACAATATACATATTATCATCACGAACAAAACATTTCTAAACAATATAAATTTTTATAATGATATGAATGCAGTTTATATATATATATATATATATATGAGCATAAAATCAAATAACTTATATTTAAAATTTAGAATATATGGTTCCATAACTTTTAAAAAATTAAGCACAATTGAAATATATTGAACTTATTTTAAATCTGGTAAGTAAAAACTCCGATTTAGTTATTAATTATTAACACTCTCCTATTATTTCAGAGATTCAAACTGATTAAAACGTGCAGACTAATATTCCGTATAAGAAAACTGGACAAACATAATATTAAGAAGAGGTTTCCATTTCTTCTTCATTTAAAACAGAGCTCTCAACTATTTCTTGATCTGTTGCAAAAGCGATTATTTCTAATTGTTCCTAGAGAAAAATGAAATTATAATTTAAGACGTAAACAAAAACAGATTACTGTTAAATTTCACTTATACTAAGTCAATGCTTACAAATTTTTTATCAGACTATATATTGATATAAAATAGTGCATTTTTATTTAAATTTTTCTGCTAAATTTTATGAATACATTAACCCCCTCCCCCCAAAAAAAATTACATAATGTAACAACAACGTATTTAAAACTGCTTAAGAAAAAAATAACATGTTTCCTTGTCCCATTTTATCCAAGTTCTCCGAATTAAATATTATTTTTACAATGTATATATCCGTATATTAGTGTTATCTGTCGTATTTTTCTATCTCCGTCAGGACTCGAGCCGAAACCCGTGGAATCCTAAATTGACCCCTAACAACGTTACATCGACCATTTTGGTAGTGACTGATCTCGATAACTTCACTCAAAGTGAGATCGTCCTATACTTTTTGAGAATTAAAGGCAAAATATTTTTTATTATATTACGAAATTTCAGAATAACTACAATTGTAGCATATGATTAGAAACCAAATTTGAAGAAGTAATTTTAAAATATCTTTTGACAAAAAAATTTCGATGTACTTCTTCTTATGCTAAAGCAATGTTCAGTATCAGAGCTTGCTGTTCTTCCTATTATTTAAATATTCCTAAATTCTTAATTTTCTTACCAAAAATTAGAAAGCTGATACTTTTTAAGGGCCTGATGGCCGAGTGACTAGCGCTTAGTACCACATGTTTCGGGATCGAGTCTGTAGGTGCCATGGATGCTTGTAGTGGTTTGGAATCCATTTTAAATCATAGGTTCCTGACTAATATGACTAAGAACGTTAGGGGTGTAGGGCTGACACACCATACCAGCAAAAATAACACATCTCTTGTCTCGAAATCTGCCGGTAGGCAGATGGCCAAGGCCTACTCTGGAGTTATCGCGCCATTGATGATGGGTAAATAATACTAGATTCGAGAAACTATAAATCATATACTACCTCGATTGAAATTAAAATCCTTATTTCAAAGCTATAATACTTTTTTGTTGAATATCGGTGGGCCTCGTATAAAAACAGCATTTCATGTTTCGGAATCTATCAGCAAGCAGAAGAGCTTGGCCCACCATGGGGCTGTCGCACCCTAGGCAGAAGAAGAAGATACTTTTAAATTGCAACAGATAATAATAAATTTTAGTAAATAAAATAGCATCAGGTTGACCTAACATTTTTCTGGTTCATGAAGAATAAAACCACCAACGAGCCCATACAGCACTCATCTTTTTTTAAAGACGTGAAAAACTAGTTGTTTTAAAACAAAGTTTTCTAAAGGGAGAATACTTTGGAAAATAGTGATAGTTTATGAAAAGAAGGAGTTGCAGAACAGAGACTAAAACGAAAGTTCAAAATGTATTCTTTTATTGGTTATTTCATCTTAAAAAAATATAGAACATTGCATATTTTATATTTTTATTACTATCGTTCATTATAAATTTCATAAATAAGATATTTCCTTTCTGTGTCATCTTCATTTATGGTTCATGATTTTATCGTATTTTATTTGTAGACCACAAAAAAGTATAGATAGTTAAACAAATGTAATTTTTAAAGATTTTTTTCATAAATTTGTTTTAACCATTTTTTAAGAAATTTGTTTTAGCCTCCTTTGCTACCTTTTACCTTGCATTCTCACGATAATTATAAAATGGACAGCCCATGGAGAGAAAAGAGAAATGCTTAAATAAACTAGATCAACCATGAATTTGCGAAAGAATTTTGTATAGGACCGCGTGCGGAGTGAAAAAGATAAATGTTTAAATAAATTGTATTCGAGATGTGTGGCAACGGTAGAGTGTTCTATCGTTTTTAAAATTAGAAGTTAGTCATGGGTTTATTAATTATAGTTTAGACTTCGCATTGTAGTATTGCTTTGTTAGTTAGTAGTCTGTTTTGCCTTGTAGAAAATAAATTATATGTCTGTGGACGAATTACACCTATATTTCTCCATAATCTGTAATTCTTTCATAAATAAATAATGGTCAGAAAAAAAAGAAACTTAACTGAATGTAAAAGCATTGATCTCAATATTATTTATTGAATGAATAACATGTTTTCTCATAAATTTTTCAGCGTTCCTGAAGATGTTTGACAAATATTTTTAAAAAATATATATAATTCCTAAAAATATTTTTTGGGGGGAAATTAATTTTTATTCAAATATTTATAATAAAAGTATATATATTTGCTTTGTTTACTTTACGTTTTTATTATGTTTTAGTTTATCTCTAATGAAAAATCCCCACCGCCATCATTTTTTAACTTGTCATTCGGCTGATAACATTTTGTAACTTCTTTTTGTTGTTCTTTTTTTTTTAATTTGTCTCTCATAAAATGTTAAACGAAATGACTCAATTTATGTCAGAAAAAATTATTCCGTACCTTCAGTTGAGAATTAGCTCTCTCAAGCAGTTCGATCTTATCTCCCAGTTTTTTGCTCTCAACAGCCGTGTGTTGTTCCCAATCTCTTTGCAAGGCATGCCGGGCTTCCTGTAGCTTCAGTTGCTTCCGTAAATCTTCATTTTCGGCTGTCAGGAAATCCAGCTGATAAAAGATAACGAAGTGGCACAATTATTTTTGAAGGGAGCAGGGTTTTTTTTTTTTTTTTTTTTCAAATCTCTAAAGCTACATAAGCAATCAACTTTAAATTGCTTGATAAAAATATTGTTAACAGATAAGAGCAATGACATCAAAGTATGACTTCGTTGCCTACTTTCAGTTTTGACTTCACTTATCTATCCTGATAAAAAATAGTACAACATTAGGTGAAAATGTTTAATACATCTTATATAAATAGAATACGCAAAAATTATTTTGAATTTTTAAAAATATATTTGTGATACAGAGGAGAAACCTTTAATTGAATAAGAATCAAAATCAATGGGCTTCGTATTTCACTTATGTAGAATGCCACTTATGTAACGATGGGTTAGCTTATGGGTGCTAGAGGGAGGACATTGCCTTTCAGAAAAAGTTCTAGATTTTTTTTGGTTTGTCGCACTACGGTCAATTTGTGCACTATTTAGGCTAATTAGACAGGGACGAAAGCTTTTAGGGGTAGCTGTCTTGTATTTTTATATCGCAGGGGAAAAATTAACACTAGGCAATTTGTTTATCAAAGCAAGACATTAACCTTCTTTCTCACAATTGCCATCAAATCGCCTCGTTTTTGAAAACAGCAGCTGAAACGGACACCACCAGAATATTCAAATCTAATCCCTTGTACAAGTTAGTTAGAAGCTGGGTTCAAAATCTTGTTGTAACGTAAAAAATTAATTGTAGTAGTGTAGCAGTGCTTCCTCCTACACACCGGCAAGAGTGCCCCTATGGCGTTCAGGAAAAATGTTCAGTGGACCTCGAGACTTTCATCCACGAAGAATAAGAGAGCAACCTGAATTCCCGCTGAGAAATGTTTAATTTATAGTCTCTATCCCGAGAGGAAATATATTTAGCTCATTCTAGCGCCTTAGTTGGCCTACAGACTCTCACCCAGAGAGGAAGTATATTTCGTGAGCCCTGCGTGTAGCGTAGTTTCGGATTTCGGCTTAATAATGGAATCCTTCTACCAATCTATACTTGTCTTTAAATGTGTTAACTATTGTCTGTCTCTAATTGTATGTGTGTGGTGTTTGTGCGTGTGTCAATAAAGCTGTGAGTTTTCAAATCTGTGCCTCAAATATCTCAACCCAACCAGTTTGTCCAACCTACACACTACAATAGGTTTTAAATATAAAATAAAAATATATAGTAGCTACAGGGAACATTGCTTATGCAATATAATACTACTTTTGTTTTATTTTGTAATATATTTTTTATGTTTTTGATTATATTTGTCTGCAGTTCTAATTTGCATGCTCAGGTAATTTTAATTTATTGAAATTTTCAATTAACAGTCTCGTTGATGAGAATTGTTTTATGACTGAATACAAGATTCGTTGATTTATTAATTTTACAAAGTATGTAAAATAATATTTTAAGTAGAATAATTTTTATTTTAAAACATTATCTTTATTTTAAAATATTATTTTTGTAATAACATTTTTATTTTATCCTTCAAATATTTAATTTTATCATACAGTAATGAAATTTTTATTTTTCCGTTTTGAAATATTTTTAATTAAATAAAATTCTTTGTCTTTGTTAATTATGATTTAATACTGTATTTATTTTCTTGCTGATATTAAAAAGGCAACTAAGTCTTGGGAATTCTTTTATTTTCTTTGCTTTTCATGTTATTATCTTTAATAATTAATTTTTTATTAGGAATCGTTAAGTTTTATCAATTTCAAAATAAATCTTATGATAACATTTTTTACATGTTTTGGCCTTTTTTATGATTATTTACCTACATAATAAGTTTAATCATGTATTATTTTAATATTTATCGTTAAATAAAATTGTACTATTTAAAACAGTTATTGGACTCTGCAAGTAAAAGTCTCGTGTCTATGTAAGGGAAGTCATCTGTTAAACTGGTTTAATTAATGATAATTAAAACTCTAGTCTATGATTACAAAGCTCTACGTATAAAAGTCAAAATTATGTAAAAATTTACAAATTACAAAACCTATTTCAAGTTAAAATGGAGTATGTCTTTTGGATTTTGCAAGAAAAATATAATTTTAAAACTCCCATGATAATGGGCAAGGACATTTAAGTACAGTTTTGCCTCATTTTTTTTAAAGATATCCTTTCTTTACTTCTTAAAATTTTAATTTATTTTTAATTACTATACAAATTCTTTTTTTATTTTTTTAAGTACTTTTCAATTATAATATTTTTTCTATTTCTTACGATTGTTAAAACATACACTAAAAAGGTTTAAAAGGTAAAATGAGCGTTTTTTACTTTAAGGCAGTAGACAATAGTTTTATATACTAATTTTCTGATGCTTTTCATTTAAATCTGAGGATATTAAAATTTTTTACATTTATGAATAAAATAATACATACATATCCGGATTAAAATTATCAGAAAATAAGACTTTCATTCAAATAAACGTAATGAGCAAGTTAGTGGAAAAATAAATAATAAATACATGGAGCAGTTATTTATAATTTTGAGAAAAGCTTATATTTATTGTTAGCACATAGGAAAAATAAGTCGAAGTATTTCTAAAAGCAAAAAGTTGGTAAGAAGCAATTTTTACCCTCTCCACTATGTCGAGCTTTCCCCTTTCGGATAGAAGAGCTTTTCGAATTCCAAAAGCCACGCCACTGTCATAAAGATTTTCGTAAGCAGCCAGGCTCATCCTCAACTCATCCCTAATTCGAACGAAAAGCAAACCTCTTTCCATGCAGTTGAGCGTCTCTTGGCGAATGAGTTCATCTGTCGGAGATAGGCAATTTAAAATTACTTCAATAAAAAACATGGTGGTATAAATACCACCCTGTGATATGGATGAGCAAAACAATAAATTAGTAATGAAAAACTATATTTGAATGAAATAAAAGAGATAAAGTAATAAAACAATCTTCATTTTTTTTTTTTTTTTTTTTTTTTTTTTTTTTTTTTTAGCCATTTATGGAAAAAATGGTGATTATTCGCCAATGAAATGGCGATTACTAACTGACCACCATTTCAGATTATGGTAGTTCAGATTAAGATTTAGATTCATTTCAGACCACCATTTTAGATTATTAATCAGTCATCATTTCTGATTATTAATAATGATTATTTATCACTGAAATTGTTATTATTTTAATGAATGAAAATCATTGTGGTGAGTCAATACTATTATTTTCTGCATACGGGGGAAGGTATTATTTTCTGTATACGGGGGAAGGTATTATTTTCTGTATAAAGAATACGTTCAGAAGGACTTTTCAAGGGTACTTCCCATTTGAGTATTGTGCAAGAGAAATAACGGAAAGACTATCTAAATTTAAAGACAATCTAAATGGAGAGATACCTTGTGGTGTTCAAAACAATGGTCAAATCTATAATTCAATTTCTTTTTGTAGAACTTATCTTAAAAATAATAAGAAATATTAATGGTTATTTTATTAAGAAAGGAACTTTGATAGAGCAACGCATTAATCGACCGCTTTCATTTCATATGATTAAAATGTTTGCTAACTTGACTCTTAAGAAAATTCTTAAACAAGATATGATTCAACGCGCATAAATAAGGGACGGAAAATTCTGGGGGAAGTGAGAATTATTCCCAGTTTTCCAAGAAAGACATCGGTGGCTCTATTTAGACGTTTAGCTGGTCATGGCTGTTTACGTGACCGTCTCTATATAATTGGAATGGTGGATTCCCAAACTGTGTTTTGTGTGACTCTAGTCGAACTATACTTTTGAATATTTAAATAATCGTAATGCACTTTCTCGGTATGAAGACATGGCCATAAAGTACTGGAGAACCTGTGAACTAATAGCTTAGGCGCCAATGTTCGGCATTTGTAAAATAAAATGATTATTTTAAATACATGAAATGATGAAAAGAAAAAAAAAACCATATTATTTTTTTCATAGATTATACATTTTTAAATTTATACAGTGTAGGGCATAATTATTCCTAAAACTGGATATTTCTCCAATAAATTTATTTTATTCTCAGAAAATACCACAATGTTTCGTAATGCATAATTTGCAGTTTATTGATTAAAAAAAAACCTTAGTATTTCCTGCTGAGGATTATAAGTTATCTGTCCACAACCATTACTTGAAACTGTTTTTTTTACAGAAAACGTTCACAGAATTTTATATAAGAGAAAAATAAACAACCGTTCTAAACATAAGGAAATATAAGTTGTGTGGAAGGTAAAAAGAAGCCGAACTTTTGCAAAAGTAGACAAACTGCAATGCACTTTATTCATCGGTGTGTGCTACTGGAAGAAAAAGCCCTTAAATGAAGTTATAGATAATTAAAAATGCTTTACAGAAGTATTTAAGTATAAAATGTCTAAATATGAATATTACAAATTGTTTGAAAAATATATCTCTTGTTTACATATGCATTGTTCAGATATATGTAGTACAATCAATTATTATTGTTTATTATCCCACTTAGTAGAAAGTAACATTTAGATCAAGTCTAAGAATCCTGTGGTCTCATGGAAGGAAGGAAAACGCGGAGGCAGCTTATGTTGAGAAGCAGCATCCGTAGGTAGAAGTTTAACTTGGCTCCGTGATGCTGACTTCTTATGGGGTAGGGTTATCTGCCCTACATCCAAAACTCATATTAGACTGGGACCTACAGTTTAAAGAGGACTATTATAAATATATATGGCACTGCCGGAACTCGAACCCGAACCCGAAACTTGCGGTACCGAGCTCCAGAGCGCTAGTCACTGAACCATCAGGCCCACCACAGTTCTTAAACACATATCGTGTTTCTGTTATCACTATTTTAATTAATAAAATTATTTTTTTATATAATTGAAGCATCATAAACTCTCTTTAAAATAAAAAAAAAACGTTTTGTAGTTTCATGCCATGGCTAGGAAAACAGAACTTGTTTGGTATTTGCATCTTAAAGGATAGGCACGAATCATCCCTGGATTAAACAGGATATTTTTTTTTTAGAGATTACACCAACTGGTTATACCGAGCTAGGGATTGTCGATAAGGAATTACGGTACTTGAGAGTGTATTTTGTTGATAGACGTACAATATAAAAAGAAAATTATAAGATTGCTTTTCAGACCAAAACACTGATCGTAAAGTTCTCTTCTAATAGGACAAATCCCAATCTCTCTTGCATTCCGCTCAATTAAGCGTGCGTCCAATTTTTCAGCTAGATTCACGACATCCAGTCTGGTGGCAGGAGTTCTTGACACTGGTTGAATCCAGAGTTTTCCATCGTCTTCAAACTCTCTAAAATTAAAAGATTACAATAAAATATTTAAAAAAAAAAAAATTACAAAATACACTATCTGGAAGAAAGTGACGGGAACCCCCCGAAAAGTAGAAAAGTCGACAATACAGCTCACACATGCGCAATAATAGGTATCACGTGTCAGCCATATTCTATAAATACTCTGTGGAGTCGATTAGAGTTGTTTTTTGTCAAGATGCCGCCACGGGAAGAGTTGTCTGAGTTCAAAAAAAGTGTGTTGGTTAGATTGCATCTTACCAAGGTATCAATTAGGGAGATATCCCGTCTGCGTAACTGCTCAAAATCAACTGTAGCACGTGTTGTGTGTCGCTACAAGACTGAGGGACACTGTCAGAACAAACCCCGAAGTGGACGACCTACAGTTCTCACCAGCAGTGACCGGCGGGTGCTCGGCAGGGAGATTCGAAGTAACCGTCAAACATCCATGGACAACATCGCTAATGAGCTTAGACAAGCCACAGGTGTGGCCGTTTCGACCAAGACTCTTCGTATCGAGGCCCATAAGTTAGGTTACACTGGACGTTCGGTGGCCCATAAGCCTTTGATTACGAAAACCAACAAGAAAGAGCGCATTCGATGGGCCAAAGACCACCGTACTTGGACTCTGGATGACTGGAAACGCGTCCTTTGGAGTGACGAGTCATTATTTACCCTTTTCCGTTCCGATGGACGTGTTTGGGAATGGCGTTTACCAGGAGAACGCCTTTTGCCCGAGTGTGTCGTCCCAACTGTAAAGTTTGGTGGAGGAGGATTGATGGTATGGGCCTGTTTCTCCTGGTATGGGGCTGGCCCACTGGTGAAGGTTGATGGTGCGATGAATGCCGATAGATACTGTGATATTCTCGACAATCATGTCCTTCCTACCTTGTGGGCAACGTACGGTATGAATGATTGCTGGTATCAAGACGACAACGCAACATGCCATGTTGCAAGGAGGACTCTTGATTGGTATGTGAACAACAACGTTAAACGCATGGAGTGGCCGGCGCAAAGCCCTGATCTTAACCCAATTGAACATCTCTGGGACGAATTGGACCGTCGGTTGAGGGCCTGCACCCCACTCCCCAAAAGCAAGCCTGAACTATGGAACTTCCTGTTAAACATTTGGAAGGAAATTCCTCTTGCCACTATGGCTAATTTAGTGGAAAGCATACCCAGAAGGGTTGCAGCTGTGATCGCAGCCAAAGGAGGCCCTACCTCCTATTAATTTTAATAAATATGGGTTTATGTTGTTATAGTGTCGTGTCCCGTCACTTTCTTCCACATAGTGTATGTTATACTTTGGTCGGATTAAATTTACACAAGAATATATACTTTTGTTAATTATATTTATTTTGTCGGAAAATTAAACCTTTTCATGCACAAAAATAAGATACTTTTTCTCAATAAATAATTTAAAACCGCAATATTATAACCTGCTATTAAATCTATTCCAATCATGAATGGCATCATGTCAAGTGCTCGGCATTTGAAAACAATGTTTCTTAAACTAATAATTTGTAGGGTGTCTCAGTATCAGATTTGCAAACTTTTAGGAAGGATAGGGTACTCCTAGACGATTCGGAATCACATGGCAATACAGGATTAGAAATGCTTTCTAGACGTAGTAGTGTACTCAGAAAACAATAGGAATGAAAATGCCATTCAATGTAAAACTATGGATGAATGCAGTTTTCACGCAGTATCCTCCTGATTCAATATATCTCGGCATGGTGCAGTGCACTTTGCTAACTAAAATATAGACTGCCCTTCACTAGATGTAGTGCAATCTCCTCCATCCAAAGACTATACCTCTTGACAACTATCCGGAACGAACCATTTTCAGATAACCGCTAGTGCAAGTATTTAAAGAGACTAAGCTGAAAGTCGCTCTGGCGCTCGGTGCCACACTAGTCCCGGCGGTGTCATGGATGTTTTTAGTGATTTGGAATCCACTTTAAACCGTGTTCCCGGTCTAATATGACTACAGAGCGTTGGGCGTAAGGCTGATAACACTACCTTATAAAAAGAAATAATCTTTGTCTCGTAATCTGCCAGTAGGCCGACGGCCTTGGCCCATCATGGGGCTGTTGCGCCATTGAAGATGAAGTTGAAAGTATGCATGAAAGTATGTTGAAAGTATGAAAGATATTGGTTTGCATACCAGCGTAATACGGCTAAGAGCAGCGCCGTAAGCTAGATGCTTACATTTGAATTCTATGTGTCATGTGATCAGCCATGAAATGAAGAATCTATGAAAGAACTCTAGGTACATTACTATTGACTGAATCTAGGTGTGCCCGATATCACACCTAGATGTTATTTTCAATAATCTAAGTGCGCCCTACCCCGCTTAGAAATTTCTACATCTGATGCCGAAACATTGTGCATAAAGCAATAACCTATTATAAATATTTAGTTTAATCATGTTATTTATTTGCTTTTAAGGGGATAGAATATTTACAAAATACGAATCACTGTAACCGCTGAATTAAATAAAAAAATTACCTGGGTGGAAGAATGGCATCAAGAATTTCTGCAACTTGAGGATCCTTGTTCTTAGAATCTTGGCGACTTGATTTGGCTGACGATGGCTTATCACGTATATTGGGCAATCGAGAATCTTTCTATAGAAAATATTTGTATTTTTGTAAGAAATTATTTGAGATCTTTAAAACGCTCAAAACAAATCTAATTTTTATTTTATAAAAATAAGAAAACCTTATTATTACTATCTTTATTTTTTTAGTTTCTTATTAAAAAATATTTTATTGATTATAAATAATAATTGGAACACAAATGATGATAGAGAGATATCAAGAACAGAAAATATCACACCCTATTATTAAATTAATAAGGAAAACTAGTACGTAAATGAAAGATGGCATGGCGTACATGACATAAATCAAATAAAAAAAATTAATAAATGAGATATTATTATCTCTTAACTAGGAAAAATAACATTTTTTTGACAAGGAAGTCAATTTATATAGACCTGATTACAATTTACACAAATCGACTGTCCATCCTGATGGCCAGACGACTAGGTCAAACTGTTTCCGCGACAAACTATTAATAAATTATAGGCAATTTTCGCCTCGTTATGTCTTTGGATGGCTAGTTTCGGACAAAACAATTTTTGTCTCGCTTCTAACTTCAATGAACCATGGCTCATAATTTATTGGTACAGAATGGGGTTTTTTGCTTTTAATGTTTTTTTAGATTGTAACCTTGGCTGACTATTTTTTCCTTCAACTTTAGAAGTGATCTTTTTTCTGATTGCTTGTTTCTTTTAATTTTATTCTGCTTCAGATTGTGTCTAGATAGAATTAAAAATTGAATTGATTGAGAAAAATCAATGCTTGTACAAATAAATGTTTTAATATTCAGCATGTTAGCTTGTTTTGATATAAATGGCAAAATACATTTGTTTATGAAATATAACGTTGGGCTTTTTTTCTCTAATATTTGTGTTAAAGAAGTATTTCATGCAAGGAAACACACAAATAAAATTCATATTAAAATGTTAAACTGCAATTAATTAAATTTATTAAATTAAACAAAATTGGACGAAATGTCTGGTCAAACACTTTTCAGATATAAAGAGTAATTTGATAAACTAATATTTTTACTTTTCGAATATGAATTCAAATTTTTGAAATTAATTTCATGGTATTTTTCTAAATTAAAAATATATATTTTTTAATTTAACAAAAATTACTCCTTTCTTATTAATTTTGAATTATAAATCGTATGTATTTTTTATTTTAATATTTATAACTTATTATTCTCGAAAATGAAAATGTCATATTAATATTGATTTCTGAAATTAATTAACATATTCGCATAATTTTTAAGAAATATACCAAATAAAAAATTGGAAAAATATTTAAAACTTTTTTGTTTAAATTTTCAATTGTCTTATACAACCAGTGAATTAAACCATTATTTGTTTTATACTTACTGAAAAATTATTTTTTAATTACGTAACAGAAATATCTGTATATTATTAATTTTTCTTCCTTTTTTTTATTGTAGACTAGACGAGCATATAGATTTTCAATAATTTGCTAGCCTGGATGCAGAATAGTAACATATTTGATTTTACTGCAAGATATTTTATTTTAAAAAAATATTTTTTGCTTTTAGATATTTTAGATTAATACATTTTAGTACCAAAAACATATTCCTCTTTAAAATGGCACTCAAAAAGTAGATGCAGTTATTACTAAAAAATATATTAAAATGTGCGTTTGTTAGAATGAAATATATTAATAAAGAAATATTTTTAAAAATGGATATTAGGAAAATGAATCAACAAAAATCGTTTGAATTGATTACTTTCATCCTTGGTTATTACAAAATAATAATAATAATAATAAAAATGTAATATTTCGTACTTAAATTTTGTACTATTACACATCAAATTCTTGCTTTTTTATTATATAAATGTTATGTTGTTTCTGATCCCCGATAGGGTCTAGCTATTAGATCATATCCATAAATTTCTGAAAAGTCCAAGAATAGTAGAGGTTCAGAAAAAATCTTGTCCAATGTAAAATCGACAATTTAAAATATGAGTAGGCGATGTTCGAGCAGTTCTACAGTGCAGGTCCAAAAATCTTCTGCTCTTGTTCATGGGTGAGACTCCTCAAGTGTCCACTGGAAAGGTTTGTTGGCTTTTATCACCCCCTCCTCCCAAACAGGGCCATAGCAGGCCGATCTTTCGAATATCAGTCATGTGTTGGAGGGACATTACAGAGATCTTTAATTGTCTTTCCAAACTCGTAGAACACCTCACTGTAAGTTCTAAACATATCTGACTGGGACGTTTCCTAAGAAGCAATCTTTGCTGGAGAATCCGTGATCTCGTTGTAATTAATGCAGATGTGTGAAGGAATCCGTTAAATGTGTACCTCGAATTAAATGTGTACTTGAAACCATTAAATGTGTACTAGAAAGTCTAGAAAGCTATTTCAGGATGATAATGCCAGTCCTGTCTCCATCGTTACTTAGATGCCAAACTGAGGATCGGAATGAACCCTTTTTTTTGGGGGGGGGGGGAAGGTGGTGGCCTGCAATGAAGTTACAGTGAGTACATGTGGTCCGCGACCTTCATAAGTCTACATATCCCTGGTCAAAGGTATAAAAAAAAGGTTGTTAAGTAATTTAATTTTCAATTTCTTATTAATTTTTTAATTGATTCTTTACAGAGGCAAATCTAATTATTTATTAAATCTAATCTATTATAGCGACAAAAAAAAAAGCAATAAATGAATACGATGTTATATGTCTTTGAGAATACAATTAAATACTCGCATCGTCAGTAATAATTCTCGTTAGTTTTTCGTACAAGATTGTGCAGGAGGAAGGCTATGAATCTTTCCATGAAATGAAGACAATTGGCGATTCCAAATAATTAATTTTGTACTTACTCGTGGAAGGCTCTAGTACAGAACTAACTCTAATTACTCACTATAGAGTGATTTCTCAAGGTATGGATTATTTAATTAGGATCGATCTTATAATTAATAAGTAAGCAATAATTGAAAATCGATTATAAATTATCTTTTGTAAGGTATTTTTCATTATAAAAAATCTCATTCATACGAACAATTTTACTATAGTTAAAATAAAGTATATGTTAAAATTAAATTAATATTCATTTGCTTAGAGTATTATTAAGTTTTGGATTCCTACGTAAAAGAATATAAACAGTAAAATTCAGTTTTAACAATATATTATTTTGAATATTATTTCTTTTCGTATACCAACTTCAACGTGATTAGATATAAAAAATATTTCATTTATATATTTGATAAATCTATAAAAATAAAGGAATTTTAAGTCACTTGATTATTTATCCCATGCATTTTATAAAAAAATAAATTATGACCATTTTTTCATATAGAATACTTCAACAATTGCAGAGGCATATTTCTTGATTATTGAAAACTTTTTGTGCATTTCAAGAATTAAGTTTGTACTGATTGTTACAATGTAGGCATGAAAGTTTATCAGCTTATTTAGTCTAAAAATATTTATTAATTTTTAATATATTCATATTTGAATACAATCATTTGATAGCGGAATACTTTTGTATCTTGGTTATAATTTTAAAAAGTGTAACATAATATTTTTTTATAAAGTTCATTTAAGAATTTGAAACAATGCTTTTTAAGTCTTACCAAAACTATCTAAAATTGACCCAAAAAAGAATTTTCTTGGGTATTTTATTAAAAGACTAACATACTTCCCTGCAAATGATTAGTTTGGATGAATAAATAATTTTTAATTTTCATCTGTTTTGTTAGTTGTATGGAAAAGTTGGCAATTATAATTTACTTCACTGCAAAATCTATAACATCTTACCTTCTGGGATAACTTATAATTAATTTAATAGGCAGTTTTTTTAACTTGACCATAAATTCAAATCTATGAACTGCTTTTCAAATTTATAGGATTAAATTTTACATCTTAAAATTCCTATATTAATTAACTGGTGAGATATTAACTAACATGAAATAAACTTACTTTTTATTTGAGTTCTTAAATATTACACTGAGGAAATTATCAATTACTTTAAAAATAGGCGAAATTTAATGTCGGTTTCAAAAAATGTATGATTTCATAAAAGTTTTATTGTGATAATAAATTTTAATACATTTATGGTTTGAAATAATTTTCCTTTTCTAAATAATTTATGTTAAATTTAATTTACACCATAAAATGAAAATGCGAAAATATTTTTAATTTTATAAAATTATATTGAAATAAAATTGACTTACCCGAGCTTTTCCATCTATTTCTCTTGTTGTTACCAAAGATGGTGTTTCGTACTTAACCAATGATAAGGCTGGTGCAGCAATCATTTCACTTAATGAAGTAGCCATATTTAATTTAATCAGGAATTTTTTTCAACTGCTAAATATAGTAGGCTAACCAAACTCTTCAAAGATTGAACAGGATGAAAGTATACAACTAAGCAATTTTTATTACAATAAATATATTTTGTATATCGTTTATATATTTTAAAAGAGAGCCTTAACCTTAATATCTGTTTGTGGGAGTTTTGTGTAACTTATCTGAGTAGGAAGGACATTTGATAGGGAGAAAGACATCGGCAAAGCGAAAGTTTGCACCCATTTTTTGTTGTCATCTGGTTACCTTGGTGACATGCGAGGACAGCTTTCTACTTCATTTCTTCTGAACTTGGCATGAGATCCATCGCATGAGAAGATATGACCTTGTTGTTGCATAAATTTTAATTAAGTATAGCGTATGAAATAATTCTTCCTGCGTTCTCTAAGGCCCTCAGTTTGAATAAGACGTTTCAACTGACCGCATAGCATATTAACAAGATGAGTAGGTGGATGTCGTAGTAACATTTTGGCAAATAGGTTATGAATAATTTATAGATGAGTGGTTAACACGAAATGTCCATTTCATGGCTGAGTATAATTTGACTAAAAAAGAGAATAGAGTTGATGCCAAATTACTATTAGAATTATTCATTCAAGAAATAAACTCAAACACGTAACTTTAAATAATTTTACTAGAAGCATACTTGAAGAAAAATTCTACAATGAAATAAGATTATTATTAATAAGTTATACGCTATTCTAATTATAAATATTATTGGTAAAATTACGAATTTAAAATTTAATTAAGTGCAAAAAAGACTCATTAGTTAAAATGAAATTGCATTAACTGTGTTTATTTATAAACATTCAGGATTAGTAATTTGAGTTCAAAAATATTTTTTAATATTTTTATTTCGGTACTGTTTTAGTGCAATTTTAATTTACTTAGTAAATTAGAATTTCTGCAGAGTTAGTATTTCGATCTATCCTTTTATTAATTGTCCAACAATTAATATATTCGTTATTCAACTTCTTTGCACAGCTAAGGTGTGCATCGAGAATATTTCAGATATCTTTTAACACATTATTATTAGTAGGTAACCACAGGTTTATGATAAAACTTTAAAAAAACATCGTTATTAAAAATATTCGTTTCTTAATTGCAGTTATTATTTTTATTTTCATATTACCATTAAAATATTTTTAAAATTCGATAAAGGGAGTGAAAATTCGTTTTGCTATTGCTAATAAAAATTTTGTCCCGAACATATGTACACAAATTGTGAATAGCAATCTAAAAAGCATATTTAAAGAAAATACTCAATTGTAATATTTGAAAACCAAAAAAAAGTTAACTATTAATTTAAAAGCATTAATTTACAATAATAAAAAACAAAGAAAAATACTTTTCAATAACTTTTTTTTCTAAAATTCAATCTCATATATAAAAATAAAAACTTTATTAATAGATATTAAGCATGCCAAGTTCATAAAGAAATTCATTGCATTGATTTAATAAAACCATTATATTAATTTAAATATACAATTTAAGCATCCAAAACATCCGTATTAAACATCAATAAAGCAGTTCAAGGATAAGTTGAATTAAATTTTACATAAAAAATTTTTTAGCATTTGTTTAGAAAAATCTAAAAAAAAAAAAATATGGCGATGATTTTATTATTTTTCTGAAAAAAAAAATCCTTTTAACAAATCATGTTCTTAGTTTCAATTCTAACTCTCTGATATATCACAATTATTATTTTTTATTTTTTTATAAAATCACACTATGAATTTGTGAATCACAAATTCTTAATTTACCTTCATTACCTCCTATTTTTTTAAAAAAAATACTTATTACTACTTACTTCTTTACTACTTTTTAAAAATACTTATTACTTATTACTTACACTTATTTATTCAATTATTACAGTAAATATCCTTATATGTTTTCATACTAATAACTGGTAGTTGAATAATTTTATTCTTATACTTTGATTAAATTTATAACTATATTTTTATTGTTTGATTGAAAATTCTTTTAGAAACGAGTCAAATTTTAAGATTAAATGTAATCGTGGTTGTTTCTTAACTTTGATCAATTATGTTTTGTTCTTGATTAGTTATAGAAATGCTTATAAAATACATTAATTATTCCAAAACTATAAATATTAATTAAATTAAATATTTTTATTTTTAACCTCTTATTTTAAACTGTTAAGTGCAAATATGTACATAAAATTAATATATATATATATAGATATATATATATGATATATATAAAATTGTATATGTGATATAGATATTTATAAATAATGATAAATAAAACAAACAATAGAGTTTAACTGAAACGTTTATTTAATCATGTATAAAGAATTGCAAAAAATCTCTTCAGAAATCAGTGCTTTTAGGAAAAGAATGAATTATTTTCACAAGTGCCCATTAGTTAAGAAAGAAGTATTTCAATAAGATTAAAAACCCAATAAAACAATAACTCCAACAATTTTCAGAAAGAGTAACATGGAATTCTCTTCATTACAAAGTTGGAGAAAACTTGTGCCAATACTGACAGTTATTTTCGCTTGGCACATTTTATAAACAGACCAAATTCGAAGAAACTTTGTAAACTGTTTCAAAAGTTAAATTAATTGATGCCTACATTTTAAAAATTAAATATAATCATGTATGAAGATAATTTTATTAATTAACTGAACTACTAGAATTACTATTAACCAAACTGTTTTATTTTCATTATTATTACAATATATTCTAATTAATATATTTTACTAAACTTGAGTTATTAAGACAACAGTAAGTAAATGCTGCTCTCAGAATCGCATGCAAATTCTTCGCTTGAAAATTAAAACATGTTGTTTCAATGAATTTTTTAAAATTAATTAAATAGCTACATACTTTGTTACACGGATTTTATGTTGTATAACTTGATATTTTACTATTTTTTGCAATATTTATTTGAATGTGTGAAATCATATTACTAGAGTGTTTTTTTACATACTGTAGATTCATAAGAGCGTTCAATTATCTCTTCGCAAAGAAAACAAAAATTAAATAGCAGATAAATTAAAAGCGTCTTCGTTTTTATTTTTCATATTTTCACTCTCTTCAATATTTTTTTTGTTGTAAGCTTGCTTGGATAAAAGAAGAGAGAGAATCAATGAGAACAATGAATTCGTTTTTCCTTAGTTAATGGGTTTTTTTTAACCTACCTTAGTTAACCAACAATGGATTTTTTTAACCAACAATGGGTTTTTTAACCATTGCCTTAGTTAATGGTTGATGGCGTATTTCAATGATAGTTTTACCACCAGCTAAGTGTGTCCTATTTCGAGGTTTTTTTTTTAAATGCAGTAAGTAGTTTTTTTTATTAATAAATTACTTATTTATGGTGTACCATAGAGTTATTCGTATCCTGATATTTTGTAAAGTCATCTTAGCAAATAATTCAAATGACTTTATTTCTTAAGGCTAAAATTGAAACAGAATAAATGATTTAAAATAATTCATTTATTATGCTTTAATTTTAGCCTTAAAAATAAAGTTATTTGAATTATTTGTTAAGATGACTTTTGAAAATATCAGAAAAACAATAATTCTTTGGTATACCACTTTATAATGCATGGAAACTAGGAACGTGGATCTTATTAATCTCACATTGACCCTGATCTTATTGGGCCCCCAACTTTTTAGCACCACAGCGATATCAGTTTATTCCATGATACGTAGATCTTATGTCTTCTTCATCCGCGCAAGAGCCCCATGGTGGGCCAAGGGAGGTCTGCATACAATTAAATTAACAAATTTATAAAATTTATAAAGAAACCGTATGAAATTTATTCCAACTAGTACATTAACTTTAAAATACTGCAGTTTTGAATTTAGTAGCTATTTTAAAATTTTTAAGACTATTATGAATGCTATTAAATTATAACTTTTATAGTAAAATTTCTGTTTTTAATGATTAGGAAAAATAAAAAAAGTTTTACATCTCCTATATCATAGGAAAGAAATTATAGATCAAATAATTAATTATAGATCTTATATGATTTTAAGAAATGTGTTGTTGTTGTTGTTTCTTATCCCACTTGGCTGGCCAAGCCCACGAGCCCCTACGTGCTCATGATTGAAGGGGAAGGAAGCAGCTTCTGTTGTGATGGAGCACCCGTAGGTAGAAGCCTGACTTTTGCTCCGTGACGCTCTTACAGTCATAGGAGACCGGGACCTACGGCTTAAAGTGGATTCCGAACCACTACAAACATCCATGGCACCGCCGGGATTCGAACCCGAAACCTGTGGCACCGAGCGCCAGAGCGCTAGACACTCGGCCATTCAGGTCCCAAATTTGCCAACGACACGCAGTGTTCCCAGGTGGTCACCCACCCAAGTACTGACCGCGCCCAATGATGCTTGACTTCGGTGATCTAACGAGAACCGGTATATTCAGCATGGTATGGCCTAGGTATCATTAGCATTAAGAAATGTATATTTGTATATTAAAAATAAAAACTGCATGGTTTTGTATTCTATTCAGAGCAAGTAAATATTTTAAAACCAGTAAATAATGTACTTGGAAGCAGTTTACAAGTTTCTTGTTGGTCTTGCAAACAGATAAAACATTTGGCATGCGAAAGATTAGATAAATGCAAAGCTAAAAGCTAGATAGAATATGGATCGGCAATAACTTCGTATATTACAAAGATGTCTAGTTTCAAGAGAAAAGGCAAAATTTTTCTATATACATTTTTGATGAGAGGTGGCAACAGAATTTAATGTTCGCTCAATACTTTTTTGGAACCAAAGACGCAAAATATTTTTTTGTCTTATATGAAGCATTAGATTGATGGAGAATCGTCAATTTTTTCAAAACTAATGAAATTCAGTTTCAAATAAAATTTTTGTACAAAGTCGTGTTTGTTTACATATTCTGTCCTCATGGTCCCTTATAAATCATTGGAAAAGCAAATTTAGTTTTAATTAACAGATTGTATTTGATAACAAGACTCAAATTCTTTTCTTCTTCCTTGAGTATAGGTTAGTTAGTATGGATCAATTTGAAAATATTTTATTATACAGTCCTGAATAAGAGAATTGAAAACATTTTCAAAATTTTTTTTCAATATGGTAAAATTGAACAGTCAAACCCAAACTGTACTATCAGGTTTCATATTAACATTTCTGAAAAAACAGGCAGTGAAAGTGGACAAATATCATGTATTGTAATAACAATTTCAAATTTCATTGCAGATTTTACTACACAGTGCTACACGAATACGTTAAAATTAAAATAGTCGAGAGCCCACATAGTAAAAAATATAATTTAAAAATATCCTCATTGCAAGGAAGATGAAATTTCACATCATAAAGTGAGAAGTATATGAAACACACAAAGTGCTGAAAACAAAACAAAAAATAAAGTTCATACTCAATATATATCATTTGAATATTATATACAATTTTTACATCTGAATGTTCAGCATCTTTCGTATAGAATGTATGACATAAAAGATTTAAAGCAAATTCGAATATTTTACACGTTCTGTACATTTGAGTTAATACACAAAAAGGGTCACAATTTCCACAAGCTTTGATTCATAATTGCATAGTAATTAGTCAACTGTAGAAATGCAGTTTAATAGTTTTGAATACGACAAAATCTGAGGCAAATGTAACAGTCTGAATGTTTCTCATATAAGGATTCATTTGATAAATATAGTTCATTTAACATGGTGATTTATGTAACAACTATATAAACATTTATTAGAAGTTATCTCAATACTATTTAGTAAGGAGATGTACAAACTGATCTACCAGTACCAACAAGTGAAACATACATATAATTTTAGAAAACAATAAATGCAGTACTTTTTATCACCATCTTCAAATACAGAGTTCATTAAAGTTTTATTGAAAATGATCATTGATCAATCAACACTACATAAAACAGAATTTAAATTTAAATTATAACAAAATGCAATGCATTTAATTGATCAATTTAGATTTAAATAGAATACATGTACGTTTTTAGAAATACAATGTAGGAAAAATATATAATATTCGTAAAATATTTGAGTTGGTATAATAATAACAACAGGAAAACATATAATTGTAAAATAATATCAACACGCTTGCAAATTATTAATCAATTAAATTCTTATAAAATGGCATTTTTTTTTAAGTTTAATAAATAAGGTTAAAATAGTCATAGTTTTTATTTCTCAAAATGTGAAATCAAAACCTAACACTATGAAAAATGATAAATATTTTTTTTAACAATTAAATATACTTTATTTAAAAAAAAATCCAGTATCTTTTCTTTAGTTAAACTTTAGTTTTAACTTAACTTTTAAATGAGTAACGTCGATGCAGCCCTTGTTTATGGCATAAAGATAACTGTCTAAATATTTACCAGCTGCATTAGAAACAAACAAACAAATATTAGTTTATTGTATACCCACTGTTTCTTTTTCTATAATTGAAAAAGAATATATATTCTGCAAATTTAGTATATTTTTTCCTTCTTTTTAAAAAGAATATTTATATATTTCTATATTGTGGGAAAAAATGCATAACTTTTAATAAAATACAAATATTTTTTTTTAGGATTCAACTAAAAAAAGTTTTAATTTTTAACTAAAGAATATAGATTTTAATTTTAAGTTTAAGAATAAGTTTCAAATAAAGAATAAATTATAAGTTTCTGAATAAGTTTTAGGTTTAAGTTTCAACTGAAAAAGTCTCAACTATTTTACGAATATCGTGACTAAACGAAGAATATCTAATGCTCTGCTCCCAAAATTTCTGAATTCATCAGTGATAACAAACATTAGATGAAACAATTTAACATCGTGAAAGACAAGGTAGTTCTTACAACTAATTAAGGGACTAAATTTCGGCAGAAGAATATTTCGTTCACACAAAAAGATAATTCAGAAAACCAACAGAATAGATCAAACATCGTAATTTTCTTCTACTAACAGCTGCACGTATGCAATAGACAGCATATGAAGGCACTTAAATGTTGGGCAACTAAAGTTACACGTTTACTCAAAAGTCTCAAAAATATGTTTAGTGGTCGGATTATTGCCAGCTGTTACATGAAGATTTAAATAAGATTACTGCCACGCTTAAATGCACGGGTGAGTGAAGAAGCACTAGGTTGATTTGATAATTAATTCATATGCAGGCCATGGTTGCAAAAAGCTTTTCTAGTAAAGGTAGCTGTGAGAGATTTTGAAAAGTTAGCATGATAATACTATGAACTATAAATGTTGATAAGTGATACGTTTTATGAAAGGATTTTTAAACAGGATTTCTTACAAGCAATATAATATAACTTCATGGACACTTTAAGTAATACGAAATTAATGAAGTGGTAAAAATTATGATCAAATTCATTAATTGTTTTAATTATTTGAGATTTTAGAGTTTCTTTATTTGAGATTTGAAATATAAACAGTGAAAGTATTATCTTCTTTTTCTCATCACTTTAACATTAATAGAGAGAACAATAATAAAATTCAGAAATTTTTTTTTAAGATGAATTAAAAAAAAATCTTCTATATTTTATGTAACAGTAATAATATTTTCAGGATTAAGTGCATTTATTTAAGTACTAATGAAATTTGGTGTTGTTTAAAATTATTATTAGTTTAACGATTGAAAGGTAAAACTAAATGGATAGATAAATAATTACTTTATTTTAAAATAATGGCACGCATAACTGGGCTGCATAACTGAGCTGTATATCTTTGGACTGAGTTGCAGTGTTAGCTGCATACAGGAATATTGGCTACGTATCGGCGTGGCCAATATTCCTGACTATGTCCTGTGTTCTTCAGGCATTTTTATGGATTTTACACATTTGACAAACGAAAATATTTAATTTTAGTATTTATTTTCCAAATATAAATGTACTTTAAATCATAGAATTATTAAGTTATTAAAAATAATTATAAACTTTTTTATTAGATCTAATACTACGCTCATAAAAAACACTTGCATTTTACAAATAAACTTCAATATGTATCACTTTGCTAATTCTCTCCGTATAACTTCAACCACGGCCTGCATACAATTTTTACAAAGAGATTCATTATTTGATGTCTCAATACTATAATGGTGCTATGAGTTGTTCTATTCTTTATAGCCATCTAGGCACTGAAATGATATCAAAGACAACTTGAGATTCTCAGGTATTTCAAAAACCTGTATGTTTGTTTTACGAAGTAAAGTACCACAAATGTACTGTACCGAATCAATTTGAATTACTTCCAAAATGACCAACAAAAGAATGTTTGCGAATCTTGCTGTGTAGAAACTTTAAAATGTTTTTTTTTTTAATATCTTAATATAAACAAGAATTTTTTCTGTTTAAATAAGCACAACAAATTTGCACATAAAATATTTCTGTTGAAAATCAAACGTGAAAATTTTAATATTTTAAATTAGTTGTTTAAAAGCTAATGTCGAGCCATAATAATTCTAAAATTGGAATCGATATACAATAAATGATTTTCATAAATACAGTTTTTTTTCTATCTTGCTAATAAAAGTAATGAATGACAGATATGATATAAAGTCTTAAAGTTTAAACTTAAATGAAAATTAATTATTCTAATAAATTCCATTACAAGATTACCTGAAGCAAACTTTGATGGATTATCTTAAAACTCTTGAAAATTGTGCTCACAAGATGAACTTTTTGCAGAGGAAGCATGAGTTTAATTGAGCATTTAGGAACGCTAGAATATGATGCAATGCACAATTCTAATGATTCTTAATTTGTACATTTGGATAAATTTTTAACTATTCAGCGAATATTTTTTTTATATTTTACACACATTTGTAATCCAATATTAATAGAGAAGCAAAAATGTCAACAGCAAGATTCTTGGAGAAAATTTAAAATTCGCTTTAGAATTATTAATGAAATTTAGCGAAGAATTTTTAAGATGACATTCTAAATTCCAGCGAGGTAAAACGTATTTCTTTTCAAATTTCAGGCAAAGAATGATATAAATTCATGTAATAAAGAAATGCTCTATAGAAATAGTGCTTATGGTTTAATGAAATTTGCTTTCTGACAAATGTGGTACTTTAGTAATCTTAAATACGATGGCAAAGCACCAGTACAGTGTCGGAGGAACAGTATTCCAACTTTTGTCCATGAAAAATCTTCCTCTAGTTTTTAGAACTATGTTCATGGAAAGTCAATTCTAGGCAATTCAAAATCTAATGTAGTGAAAAAATTTCCTTTTCATTATAGTGGTTTCCTATAAAGCCTAGAATAAATTTATTTAAAATCCTGATTTTCGAAAAACACCTAAAATTTTTTTCTCTTTGTATAAGAATCCAAACAACTAAAATACTAATTGAAGAACTAGACTTTTTCTAAAATATTGGAAATTGAATGAGTAAAATTGAGTAATTATCTAGTTCCATGCTCAGACATCTAAAGGCAAATAGAATATCATATTATGCACTTGAGTAGGTACGATTGAAAACTAAGAGAGAGTAATTATCTGAAGCAATAACGTATACATAATGATATATAAATATATTATGTATATCATAGTTCAATGGACATATTCTGGAAGAAACCGGTTTAACTGTGGACAAGTGGAAAGACGGCGCTTTGAATCAATGTTGTCAGAAATAATGCGTTTTGCATATTCTAAAGATGAGCACATGAAGAAATATTTTCTTTCCTTATGAAATATGAACCTTATTCTTCGACAACACAAATAAATATCACCATTCAATAAGCAAACATGCACAATATTCCCTGATAAACATAAAATCATCAATTGAATTTCATATTTTAATTGTTACGAGTTCTAACGCTTTATGATATAAAATGTCAAAATATTCACAAATAAAACACAAATTATTCTTTGTACATACATTGATACGAATGAAGGTTATAAAATACGGAAGACGTCGTTAGTTGAAGATAATACCATGCAAGATTTTACATTTATGCACGAGAAAAGTTTTGTCAGAATGTTATGATATAATAATCATAAAATTACAAAATTTTCTATTTTTTAAACTAATTTTCATTTGAAAGTATATATAGCAGAAATACTAATAGCTTTAAATCAAATTAATGAATAATATATTTCATTTTAAATAAATCTTTTAAAAATATATATTACTTGTAATTAAGAAAAAAACAAATTAATTAAAAGAATTAAAAAACAATGTCCAACAAAAGAAAATATTTCTATAACTACATTGGAAAATAAAATTAATATAAATCAAAAATAGAAAAGATTATAAATAATTTAACATTAATACTGAGAAGATGAAATTGTTTAGTAAACCATTTGTTTTGCATGTTTTTGTTAAAAAACCTTACCATAGAACATACATGAACTAATTGGATGAATTGTATAAATGCAAATTAGAAACACGAAATAAAACCCAGAAATAAACCCAAGCACATAATCGTACATTCTGACACTAACCAAAAGGTCAATTGTACTCCACGTAAAAGAAATAAATTAAGAATACAATCCTTTCGAAACATTAACCGATGCTTACAAAATCCAAACCTGCTCTTATCCAAGAACAATACCCCTTTCCAAACGAAGTACAAGGCATTCAACAAGGTAAAATTCGAGCTTTTTCAAAGCACCGACCTTTTCCAGCGAAGGAAATAAGAACTAGTTCATTGGCCACCCTATAGCGTGGTTCACTGAATGACACAGTTACTGAGAAGGTTGCCGAAGAATCCTCTGTTGGGTTCATTGGCTGACTTGCTGTCCCCCTCGATCCCACTGTCCACCCTAACCACCCCCAGGTGAGTCTCCTCGTTCGCTTCGATAATGGAAGCAGCACCCGCCGCCTGAGGACTCCTTGGAACTGTCAAGGAATCCTTCTGCACCATCAGTCACCTCTGCAGGGGCAAACGGATTGGCTTGTTGTCCAGGATCTTCTCGATTTCGTTGATCAGGCTTGTTGTCAGTCTTGGTATAAGCTGAAAAAGGATCAAGATAATTAAGATAGCATCAAAAATCATCCAGCGCATAACTGAGTATTTTTATTTTCAGCTTAGAAGTGAAATCCCTCCACGATTCTATAATTACATGTCTTTAGTTGTGTTAGATATTGTATGTGTGTCGTGTTTGTACGTGTGTAAATAAAGTTGTAAGTTCTCAAACTTGTGTCTCAAATCTCAAGCCAACCACACCCAGTTATAAACCCTTTGCTCCAACCCACAGCACTACCATATATATTTATTTCCATTAAGGTTTTAAAAGTGCTTTTCAATCACTTGAACATGCTTTAAATGTGTATGTAAATTCTAATTTTAAATGTACTTCAGAGATTTGTAGAAAATTTAAAATATATAAATATAATTTTGATGTGTGCAAAACAATATACATTTTATAAAAAATGATAAGTCATGAATTATAGGAAAATAATGAAGTTTATTTCCCATATTGGTTGTCATAATGGAGGACATAAATAAATTCATAAAGCTAGAGAACTTAATAAGTATCCACCACGCATTCCCAGAAAAAGCTGTAAACTTGAACTCAAAGTTAATAGATTTTTCTTTCAAGGACGGGCTGACTCTTATGTTAGACTTAGCACTTTTTTCTTTGGAACTCATAAAAGCAGAGGGAGAAAGAAAAAAAAGGGAGTGTGTAGAATCGAGTGAAGAGTTCCGAGCAGTACGGAGGGTACAAGGGCCCTTAAGAACATGCTTTTAAGATGATTTTGTAAATATTTGTTATATACTTTTGATTTGTATGTTATGTATGTGTAAGTTAAATAAATATGGCAGCTAAAAATCACATAATTATTTTAAGAAATATTTCAGTTTCAACCATGAAATAATACTTAACCAAGATACACACACATTCGGCCCTAACTTTTAGTAACTCAATATATATTCTTATACCCATAATCGGTTCCGGACATTTCAATTAAACCAAACAGGACATATGCTAAGAGAATTTTTTACCATAAAAAATAAAGGGGAATTGATTTGCTCCCAAGACAAAAAAATTCCATTGTTATTGCAATATTATGCATGGATGGAATTGTGCAAAATAACATAAATAATTTAAGCAACTTCATTTTTGTGCTAATGTGTTAACTAATTTAAGATGTAGAAGTTTTCGTGGTTCTTAAAACCACCTTGCAACTCAGTAACCGGTACGCCGGTTGCCCAACATAAACCCTAATTAATACCGAAATACGTAATTACAAAAATAGTTAGATGCAATACACACATAACTCAAAATGTTCAAAATTCAAAATTCTTTTTCAGTCTCTTTTTCCAGCTTGTCCAGTTTCAGGACCATTAGATTTGACGTTTACTGAAACTCTTTCCGAAGAACTTTGTTTTTACCTTCTACTTAGGATGTTTAGTTAATGTGACATTGCCAAGTCATTCCAGAGAATGTTATCATGGTTATTTGGGCTTGCTAGGTTGGTATTCCTTCCTTTGTAAGCTAAATATTTCGCTTTTCCAAACAGGACATATGTCAAGTAGAACTTATTTTAAAGCGGCAATATAAGTTTATATTTTAAAAGAAAGATTATATATATGTATATATATATATATACCGGGTGATCAAAAAGTCAGGGCGAACTTTAAAAATGAATAATTCGAAAACGAATCAAGATACAAAGATACGGTTTGCACCAAACGGATGGAAAAGAGACCAGGTTTTGTATGGAAATAAATAGTTCTGTTGCCGACCAACAGATGGCGCTATAGTGTTTTATTGCACCAAAAGATGATTTACAAATGAAAAAATGTTCACAACTTACAAGTCAGATTAATTACAGTTAATGAGCACTACAGTAAATGTTCAATGTGCTGTCGAATTTCAGAAGTACAGCTGTGAGACGAGTCACCACACCGTTCACAGCATTTAGTAGCATTTCTTGCGTTATGGCAGACCAATTTTGGCGGATGGCATCTTTCAGTGCTGCTAATGATGCCGGTTGGTCGCGGTACACTTTTGAGTTCAAGAATCCCACAGCCAAAAGTCACATGGTGTCAGATCGAGCGATCTTGGAGGACATGCGTGATTAAAGTAGCGACTGATAACGCGATCCTCCCTAAATGTTGAGCGTAGCAGACGTTGCACAGGCAGAGCAATATGAGGTGGTGCTCCATCTTGCATAAAGGTGACTGTTTGGAGTGCCTGTCGCGCTTGCAGTTCAGGAATAATGTTGTTCTGTAACAGTGCTACACATCGCTGACCAGTGACAGAAACTGTTTTGAAACCCGTCTGTGTGACTTCCTCGAAAAAAAATGGACCAATTATGAAATCAGCAGTGAAGCCACACCAGACTGTCACTTTAGGCTGTTGCAAGGGTAGCTCAACAAATGCATGTGGATTTTCTGTGGTCCACACTCGACAATTGTGGGTGTTAACAGCGCCAGAGAGCGAGAAATGCGCTTCATCTGTCCAAAGTCCAGTGTGAAGCCCATCGTGCTGCTCTTCCATCTTATTGAATACCAAATTCGCAAAACCTCGGCGAGAGTCGAAGTCAGGAGGTTTCAGTTCTTGCTTATGTTGCAACTTGTAGGGATACCGTTTCAGAGATATTCGCAATGCTTTCCAAACACTGCAGTACGACACTCCTGTCTGCCACGAAACTTCTCTAGCACTGTACTCCCCATGTGCAGCAACCGCCGACATGGATTGCACCGTTTGCTCCACTGTCGTGGCAACAGCAGCGGCTGTTGAGGGACGTCCACTTCTTTGACGTGACGCCAAAGAACCTGTAGCTTCAAATTTCTTCATCATTTTCTTCAATGAAGAAGACGTTATTGATCTTTCGCTATCACGCATATCTTTCATGTAGCGATAGGCTCGCAATGCCGCAATGGCACTTTCCGAATTCTTATAATAAAGTTTAACTAAGAGGGCTTTCTCAACTATGGACAGCATTTCGATGCATACAAGCTACGACTACCATTACGTGCTGCAGTTGCTCCTTTTTATATCACTTGTTGCTTTGCATAATCCTAAATCAGAAATCCGACAGCGCCATCTGTTGGTTGCCAACAGAACTATTTTTTTTTGTTTTGCCACAGAAAACCCGGTTTCTTTTCCATCCGTTTGGTGCAAACCGTATCTTTGTATCTTGATTCGTTTTCGAATTATTCATTTTTAAAATTCGTCCTGACTTTTTGATCACCCGGTATATATATATATATGTTCGTGTGTACAACAATATTTGCTATGTTATGCTTTTTATATTTTAATATTTTCTCGCATTTTATTTTTATCTCTTTTTTAAGTTTTAATTTTTTTATATGTTTTATTGTTTTTGTAAGAGTTTTTCTCATTGTTCAGATTCTGCACTACTAAAAGTGAATTTTGCGAAACTTTTTCCACCTCCATCGTGTGTTCATTCAATTTCATCCACATCATTCCCAAACAGTATATGGGCATCTCAGCTCTAGGCACAGTGATGTGGTGCGGTGCGGTGCAGTGTAGTAGTAGTAGTAGTAGTAATAGTAGTAGAATATTGAAAGCAATAAATGGTCGTACATGGTCTTATTTGTTAGCTACTATACTAGCAGCTCGTTGTGTCAGGATGGAATACTCTCGTTACAATTATTTATCTATTTTATTTACAATATGAATATATACATGCACATGGCACCCTGTGCCTCTACTACAATAGTATTAATATCTAAATGCCAAGAACCGGTCCCTGACCGTCTGTTTTGCTCTGACGCTCCTAGCGTTCACCTCGTGGTCTCAAGATCTCACCGCAACTGCCACTTATCACACTCGACCACCGTTAAGGACCCAGTTACTGGTCACAGTTACCAGTTATAACCGCGACCTCTCGCGGTTATAATTAAACCTTACATATTGGAATACAACTTCTGAGATGTTCGGCACGAGTGATACAAATTCGACCTCTATACCTCCCAGACCTCTTCACCCTACCCAAACTTATAATGTTTACAATCAATTTTATGCACAAAATTATCTCATATGAAAAGCACAATCATATTTCTACAATATGATGATCTAAATAGCAGAAAGCACGAAAGACAATGATTTTAAATCCATTTTAAATTAAGATTCATCGAAAAACACTATCTAGTACCAATCTGTACGTCATGTCCTCAGGCATTCGTCATAATTTTGCCTTGCTGATAACATGAATAAGATAATCTTTTTTATAATTTCCTTAAATTTTATTTAAATTTGACACGAAGTTGCAGTTTTCTTTAACGTGAGTGAATCATGGTTACAAGACTGTAATGCAAGCATATTTTATTGCTTTAATAATTTAGCTCCCATCCCCAGCCCCCATAATATATAATTTTTTTATTATTAACAATGGGAGCTGGAGTATTTTGAATGGAGCAATTATTACGTACTTAATTACCTTAAGTTGATGAGCGATATATAATTTGAAATGATATAACGATGGAAACAAATTCCACTTCTTTTAAATTTCAAAAGTAATTTCACACCTTGATTGTTAAAGAATTCCATTTTTATATCCAACGTTAAACAGTCATGATAATATATTGCTGAAGACATGATCTTATTTATTTGTCCACAAATCAAAAAAACTTGTAACGATTTAGAGAAATGTTTGATAATAGCATCTTTGGTACAAAATATCATTAAAACAGGTCACTCATTTCTTTAATGATCCATGAGATTTAATTGTTTTAATATAGTTTTTATAAGAAATTTAATATCTAAGCAAAATAAAATGTAATTAAGATATGTACAATGCATATTATTATTGAAATGCCATAAAAAGTTTGCAATAAAAAAATAATAATACACGAACTCTTTTAATTTCAATCCTTGTTCAATTTGAACAAAAATAATTTTTTTAATTGTGACATGCATTTAATTAGTGAATTAATAATTCTACAGTTAAAAATTGCTTCTATTTCACAAAAGAAAAATACCTGGATGGCATGTATATGTTCATATAGCTGTTCAAGAGTTGATGCTCCTACTAACACACAATGTACATTTTCGTTTTTGAGGCACCATGCTAAAAGGAAATAAATATATAGATATAAAAGTAAAATATAAGTAAAATAATTCGAGTATAAAAGAAAATAATATAAAACAATTATAAACATAATTTATCATTTATTTTAACAACGAAACTTAAGTGATGATTAAATTATTTTGCATAAATTTAATTGGTCCTTAGTAATATTTTGAGAGAATTAAATCAATAATGACTCCCCTCTCTAAATTAACAACATTGTTTCTAAAAATATATAAATGTCAGTTATTGTACCATACAAATCACCATATATATTTAATAAGGACATCAATACTGAAACCATTTGGCAAAATTTACGTCACACTTTCTAGAGTCAATTCTCAATAATGATTATAAGGATATAAATCACTTATGTTGTGAATTATATATTGGTTAAAGATAAAAAAAATACAAGTAGTAACTACAAGTTACAAGTAGTAACTAATATTTTAAAAATTTAGAATTTAGTATAGTTTGAAAAAAAAAATAAACGTTAAACATTACAATGTATATAACAAACATATGGTCAATAGCGATTTACATTTGCTGAAATTTAACTAAATAAATATATAGACAAAATTAAATAATACATTGAAATATTTGAACTGAAGTTTCAAAATACCTATTGTAAGTTGCGTGTATGTGCAGCCAACTTTCTCTGCAAGTAATGAAAGTTCATGTATTTTGGTCTGGTGACGCGGGCTTCGTCCTTCTTCCGGACAAGCTTTCTCTTGTAGCATCGTGAAATTCTAGATAAATGCAGTACAATTGTAAAATAAAGGTAATGTAATAATTCTCATTTACAATCAGAAATATAATAATGCGAACCTATCTAATATTGCGAAATTGCTTTTGAAATAAATGTTTTTTGGATAAGGGAATGCCATATTTTAAAAATAATACAATTTAAATAGTTCATCATATTTCTCGATTGATAGAGACTTTTAATTTTAAGGTTTATCATATATTTTAAGGTTTATCATATATTTTAAGGTTATATATACACAATCCAGTCCCATTAATGTGACCACCTGTCAAAAGCCAGAATATACACTCTTGTATATTCTGGCTTTAAGTGGAGTGTGAAATGTGGTATTAAGTGGAATTCTTGATATACACTCCACTGCAATGTGCTGCCACCTGACTTTTGTGATTGGTTATTTCACGTTGACGTCGAAAGTAGGCGGTGGTCACATTAATGTGACTGGACTGTATATATATATGTATGTATATATGACATCATATCTAATGCATAAAAAAATAAACTTCAATAGAAACTGGATCATCGGTAATTGCATATGGCATTGTGTTTACATATGAAAGATCACCATGCCATGTGTTTACTTAAAAATGATCACCATGCCCAAATGATAACTTAATGATCACCATGCAGATGAGAAACTGTCACATTTCTTTAGGAACTGGAATTCGACAAACCAATTCCTTCAGATGCCCTTATAGGAAAAAATTAAAAGAAATCAGATCTAGAGATCACAATGACAACACAACTGTTCTAACCTGCCGATGCATTGGCGTGAGATAACATGAGGTATAGCGATAAGTATACCCACCGTCGCAATGTGTAATGCATTGTGCCACTACACTTATTGTACGTAAAGTACATTTGACAATATTCACGTACATTATCACTGTAGAAAGGTTGTCTATAGTTTTAATCAATGTGAACCTAATGACAGCTGTTTCGCTGCATAATAGAAATATAGAGTTCATCGAAATTTTAACTGATACTGGATCACAATTTTTAATAATCTATTAATTATAGACATAAAATAGTGACAATTTAATTATATTTTTAAAAAATACCAAATTAGATCCTCTATTTACAATTAATTTCAAAAGTAAGAAGTATTGTTGTAAATCTTTACTTTGTTGACTATATGTTTTAAAATGGGCCTGATAGCCAAGTGACTAGTGCTCTGACGCTCTATGCCACAGGTTTCGAGTTCGAGTGCCGGCGGTGCCATGGAAGCTTGTAGGGTTTGGAATCCACCTTAACCTGTAGGTCTCGGTCTAACATGGCTGTTAGACGCAGGACTGACAACTCTACGCAGTAAAAAGAAAATTTCTTCTATTTCGGAATGTGCCAGTAGGCAGATGGCCATGGTCCAATATGGACTGTGATGCCAGGGTTTTAGTGTTATATGTTTTAAAAAATTCTTTTCATACAAAAATTTTTTGAAGCAATTTATTTTTGCTTATCAAATAAAAATTTATTTAAAACTTACCCTTACTTTGACAGAACCTCTTGATAATAAATGAACTCCTTCGTCAAATTTTCCTGTGAACATTCCGAATGCTTGCGGTGACCACGACATAGTTCCGATACCTTAACAAAAATGTGATTTTTTATTTTTGTAAATTTTGCTAAATTGTAAGAGTTATGTGTATAAAAAAAAGAAAAAAAAATTATTCGTTTTTGAAAAGAAATGGAAACAGGAAACAAAACCTTTCAAGATGCTTTCATTTTTCTTTTTTAAATATCGGATAAAATACATACTTATTTATTTAAGTACAACGTACACATATTTATTTAAGGACAAACTAAGTAAGCATACTTAATTAAATGCAAAATTACTTAAAAGTAGGTATAAATAATTCATCATAAGAGTTTCATATTCCATTACCTACAGTGCTAAAAACAAAAGTTGAATAAACTACATACATCATTATTAACAAAGGAATTTATTCATTTTTTTTTTTTTTTTTTTTTGTAATTTTATTAGTAATTTTTGCAATGTTTATTATGGTTTTTAAAATATAAATACTTTTTTCATGTATAGTTAAGTAATTTGAAATAAATAATTATTTTATTGTGATAAAAATAGTTTTTTCATAGTTATTAGTTTACCAATATGATATCTGTATATTATGAATGCTATAGTACTTACTGTTTATTACATTCTAAAAATATTGAATTGTTAAGTCAGTTAAACAATATTGTTAAACAGTCTAGAAAAATAAATCTTCAAATTTTTAACTTGACAAACAATTAAGATACACATAATTTTTGAGCCGCTACAGTAATGTATCTACAATAACTATATAAATAAATATTTATACACAAATGAAGAATAGCATATAAAAGCCAGTAAAAGAAATAATATTAAAAAAAATTAAGGCATTTAAAAATTTTAAAGTTTAAATCAGTGTCATTACGTACCTATTTTGTGAAAGAGCTCAGGTAGATGAATTTCTACTTTTTCTCGTTGAAACATATGGTACTCTGTTTGTTCAACAAGAGGTGGAATGAGGTTAAATTGGCGAGCCACTGTATATGCTTCCTGCAAAAGGAAATGATTCATAAAATACTTCTTTGTTACTAACTCAATATTAAGTAATTTAAATGTGAGAAAAGTGAACAATGTTTTAATGGTTAAAAATAATGCAGGAAAAGTTCGATCCTCTTCATAAAATCATTATAAAATGATTAAAATCTTCTCGTTAACAAGGGGAGCATTAAGCGTAATAATTATTGGGGATTTTTTCAGAGTTATATTCTCCCACGAATTTCAATTCTTTTTGTAATTATATTGTTACTACAGGACTAAAATGAATAACGACAGCGAATGACTAATGACTAACAATGAATGACTTATAATGAAATGAATAACGACAGACCATGTAGTGTGCGTTTCCATAATAAAAAATTAAGTCCTAATTCTTCTACAATATAGATTACTTAGAAGCAGCTATCCTGTTGTTGTTGTTGTCGTATCCCTCATGGAAGGAGGGGAGAGGGGTGCAGCTTTTGTTCTGATGGAGCACCGAGCAGCTATCATGAATGTATTAAATAAAAATAAAACACTCAGAAATGTTGAAGATTTTATAATAGGGGAAATATATATCGTAGAATTAATGAAAGAAAATGCAATATTGCTGAAACTTGTTGGATGACACAGGCCTGCTATTGTCCTACCAGAAAGAAATGTTTTTGTGCATGTTTACGGGAGGGCGGACTATGTTCACCATGGAACCACGACAGTTTTTCGGCTGGACGCAATACATGTTAGGTAACTACTGAGCTTAATCATTTCGATAGAATAAATAGAATGGGTACTGATTGGTTTACTAAATTGCCTAAGGAGAACAGAAAATGTTCTAATAAGATGCCTTGTTGCAAGACCACAAATGGGTTCCCCTCATGATAAACAAGAACGAATAATACTTGTTCACGAATTCATTGATGCCAGCGCACTTCAGACCAGATTTTCAAAATTGCCTGCTACAGGATGACTGGCACAAGGATTTATGAACCGACATCACTTCATTTAGATAAAAGAAATCCAGAGTACATTTGTACTATATTGTAGGAACTCATTTGCTATGTTGACGCTGTAAAAAAGCTGTATTCGGAACACTCAGTTGACAAAGAGTGTGCATGCTTGATGCACAGAGAAGAGGAAACTGAATTTTCCAATGATCCTTTTAGCTTGAGAGCCATTAGATAAAAACGAGACGTTGCTTATATTACATCTATCTCTTCATCATAGAGGTTATTGTAAAATCATATCATGGTGTTATTGTACACAGATAAGTACTAGTAGAGTAATGCATGATGAAATAATACACAAAGATGATAAATTAATTAGGAAAGAATATTAACAATTTGGTGATGATTTTTTCGCCTATTGTCTGCTTAAGAAAGAGTAAAGGGTTGCAATCTGGAATACTGTACCCCTGAGGAAGTCGCCAATCTTGCAACTCGGAATATTTCGCCAATCTCCCGCCAATTTTTTTAGGGTTGCAATACTCTAGAGGAATTCTTAACTTTTTCTTTTTCCGAACAATATAATGACTATTTATTTCTACTTTGATAGTTATTTGCAGAATTTTTTAATTATAGTAAATAAAGAACATAATTATATATTCTTTTAAATATTTATTCTGAGATTGTTTTTATAATGTATGTTTACAGTATATAATACAAAAATAATCAATTTTCATGATGCTGCCACTCATGAAAATACGAAACAAAGAAGAAAAACGATTTTTTAATTTATTAATAACTTTATTTGATTATCAAATTATTTTCTTTTTAATGCTGCTGAAATAATTAAAGTTTTATAACAACTGTTATTTGAATTTGCGCGAAAAAATGTAATTTTTTGTTTTTAGAGCGTTAGTTAACGGCGAAAAAGCCGATCGAATGTTTCTTGTTAATGCTGTTGACATAATTAAGGTTTTGTGGCAACAGTTATTTGAATTCGCGCGGAAAAATGTAACATTTTAATTTTAGAACTTTAATTTACAGAAGATAAAGGCGTATCAATTTTTCAGGCAGAATTAAATTTTTCTGATGTTGTTCTTTTTGTTTTCTTCACTCATTTGATAAGAATAGGTACGGTATCCTCCAACAAAGGATATATCAGAATAAAATGTAAGTTATTCTTTTTCTTTTTAAGTAATTTATTATTTCATCATTGAAATTCAGCATCGTAAACAACATGAAATCGTTTTTGAAATAATAGTAATAATAATAATAATAATAAAATGGCGTATTAATGAATAATTTTGCGTAATTTTATCATACCAGCGATTATTATCTTTGTCTAAATGATACATTTATGTGAGTTAACAAAATATAATTCCACGTAATAATTTGGCGTTAAAGCGATTAAATTTCGCGTAAAAGCATTTTAGGAATAAAATTTTGCCATAATAATGCTAAATTTCGGCGTAAAAGCGATAACATTTGGCGCAAAAGTATTAGTATATGTAATAATACATCTAACTAATTACACAAATAAAGAAATAAATAAAAAGCATGTGAAGTTATTTTTTTCTATTTAAATTAGTAATAAACGGATAGAAATTTCCAAAAGTGACCGTACGCATATGAAAATATTGCAATTAAATGAAAAATAAAGAAAAAATAAAAATAAATTGAATTCGATTCCTTATATATCTTAAATTATCATATGCATAAAACATTGCAAACTATCAGGTAAACTTTCTAATCAGTTTCGTGAAAATATAACATCGTAGTAAAATAAAGAGAGTTACTTTTAGGCTACTAGATTTCTTAAAATAGCAAAATATATTTTTGGATTTTACATAAGTATTTATAGAATATATTATCCTTGTAAAAGCATTAAAGTTATATGAAATTTGTGGTAAATTATTAAAACAATATAAGTGATTTAAAAGTAATTTGTATCTATAAAGCAAACTTTTATTAATATATTTAAAAATTAGGAATTTATTGTTTTCATCATCATCATTCAACGCACGGAGTACCTTGGCCGTGTATGGCCTTAAGACTCCTAATCTTGAGGAATAAAGTTCATTGGAAACAAAAAACATGAATACAAACAAAAGCAGTGAGCATGATTATGTCCATTGTTAGTACAAAAAAGAAGAGAGTAAAAACAAAACGCAGAGTAAATAAAAGAAAGGCGCAATTAAAAAATAATTAAATAAGAAGCAACAAGCGCAATTACTTAATGAATTTAAAAAGAAGCTGCATTTTTTCAAAGGGGTTAGTAGCATTTTTAAATTGTGAGTAAATATTGTCAAGCCCTCCAAACGATTTATTGTTTTATGAACCAAATACACATATTAAATCAGCCATACAAAATTGCATTAAAGTCTATAATGAAGGAAAAGGTTATTCATTTTTTCTATAAATATGTATAGAATAAAAATATACATTTAAACATGTATGTGTATTTGACTTACCATTATTTCCATGGCTGTCCATCGAGACGTACCCCAATACATAGCCATACCTTGATTAATACAGTGGGTAAAGGCACGAACAACCTCTGAAAAATAATTTAAAAAATTAAAGCATTAAATTATTTAAATTAAAACTAATAACGCATTTTTAAATGCAATTTTAGTTTGAAATTACCTTTCCTACATTTTCTTTCGACAAATTAATAATATTGTTTTTAAAATTAATACTATTGTATAGGAGTCTTCAAACTTTTTAGCCTAAGGTCCCTAAGGCCTTTTTAGCCTCCACTAAGTCCCAAAGGTCAAGACATGCTAGCTCATCATACCAACATATTGCAGTTTTGAATTATGAGAGAATTTTCGGTTAGGAACTAACCGGCGAGTGATGTATCTACATTCGTAATTTCAGTCATTACTTATGGGCAAGTATCAAAGACATGCCATTGAGGCGAAGATGTTATCTTGTCGTACAGTAGCACAGTAACGTCTTCTGGAAATAGGCTGAATTACTCAAAAACGCTAATTATGCTTGGTTAATCGAAATACACAACGCCATTTTGTAGCTAGTAATAGAGCTAGAGTACAATTGTCAGTGGAAAATTATAGTTACATGAATTTATTAAAAGATTTTGTGAATAATTCTCCTACAGCATTTTGCATCTTTCAATTTGAATAAATTAAATTTAAAATGAAACTAATTGTTCAAATATGTATAATATATTCTTACCTTCCATTGGACACATGGGATCAGCTTTATTTACAAAAATTATATCAACGTAACTTAATTGTAACCTTTCTAATGATGCTTGTAAACCTGCAAAAATATAGGAAAATACAGTTAAAAGCACTTCTTCAATCAGCCTTCGATAAATAAAGAATAATTTTCTGATAGAAAGCAGTAATATAAAAAAATTAAAATTATTTTCTATAACAGTGGTCCTAAGTAAGCCTAAGCAAAGTTTATTTCAGATCCTTTTTTAAATGAAATAAAAAAAAAAGGATTTTAAATCAAAAGTAAATTAAAGGGATTGCCTTTATTATAATTTTCGTTAAATATGCCAATATCTTCACGGCTACATTCCAAAAAGAAGAAATAATCTAATTCTTTGCTCATCAAAGTATCTATTAACGAATATTTCCTATAATTTGGCAATTATAAAATTAAAATATCCTTGAAGACTCACTGACATTTCACCAAATTTATGAAACATTTAAGGCTAGGTTAGGATATACACTGACAAAATTTCTATATTATAATATAAACTTCTTTAAAAACAAGAATTAAATATTCATCTATTGCTTTTTTTTATTCTAAAATTATAGTTAGTGGAAAAAAATAAAATATTAAATTTTATTTAATCTCTATTAATTCGCTTTTTATTAAACTTTTATAGACATTACTTAAATAAAATAAATTATTAGATAGATGGCAGAATCTTTTTAAGTTCTGGAAGACAGAAATCAGAAATAAACTTTGAAATCCACTATTTTAAATATAAAAATTTTATATTCATAGTTAGTAATGTGAACCTATGCATTTCCTTCAATTAACCTTTCTGTTAATTTGAGATACAAATTTATATAATGTATAATCAATCTCAATTTCATTCTTAAATGCTCGCCATTCATTCATCTAGTATACATATTTGATAGATATTGGGTATTATAACTGGTTCATGGCAATTCTACCATTTAAATTTAAAACTTTATTTTTTCAATTACATATCAGCCTGGCTAAGTACTGAGGCTACACATTTCTTTATAAAGTTACCTTCAGGATATTAAAAATGTATACATATTCTCTTTTTGATCTGCTTTTACAGTTTTTGCCATTTACCCTTTAATGTATGTACATGTCTGATGATTTTCATTTTTATCACTGCAGCTTTTGCACATCTCTGATTTTGAATAAATTTTTTTCCAATTTTTTCCGCTTTGGTAACTTTTATTTGATGACACTGACTTAGAAGCACATAAATATTTATGTATAATGAATGCAATTTTGATGGATTTGTTATACATATCGATTGTGATTCTGACAAGCGCCTTGCCTAGTTCCCTTTTGCTTTTGTGTTGTGTTTTTACTATATATATATACATAGGTTGATTAGGGTGATTATATAGCGTGATTATAAAAAAATTTTTCTTGATATACGAGTTCTCTAGCTATCACACCATTCACAGAAATTTAATGAAATAAAGCATTTTGAAGTATGCGCTCAAGAATATGAAGAACATCAGTTAAATTCTAACAGTTACGGTTACAATGACCAAATTTTGAATATTTCATATGACAATACCTACTTTTTTTAAATTGGAATACGATCACCGTAATGAAAAATCATACATATCTTTAGAGCTATAACTGCATCACGAAAATCACAGGCTTAGACAGACTAAGAAGAAAAGGGAAAACGACCAATAATTATCTAGAGAAGCAATATATGGCAAAACATTTTAATGTTTCACATTTTTTCCACATGACCTCCTTCACACACGATGGCACGGCACTGTGCATATGGTAGATAGTGGATAGCACTGACAAACATACCATGGTAAAAGGAATTTATCTGAATTTTGGTGAGCGTCTGATGGTATCTTGAGAATTAAATGCATAACACTTCAGATTTCAGCTATCCCTACAACCAGAAATCCATTGGAGTGGGATAGTAGGACTTTGGCGGCAACGGAAATGTGAAATGGCGGCTGATAATTCTGTCACCAAACTGCGTGTTAAGAAACGTTTGATAGAAGACCTCACAAATAGGGGAACGCCATCTTGCACCCACACGACGTAGATAAAGCATTTCACAGTTGGGACACTTGGAATCTAAAATGTATGCATTTAATCTGCAAACTGTATCTGATTTGAAACATGCCATCAGACGTCAGGTTCGGCAGATTCCTCTTCCCATGGTATGTTTCAGTCTATCCACCATCTGCTGTATACACAGTGTCATGGCATGTGAAGGAGGTCAAGTCTAAGATTTGTGAAGCACATTGAAATGTTTTGCTTTCTGTTGTTTCTCTGTAATTAGTGGTTGTTTTCCCTTTTCTTTTTAGTTTGGTCTAGGACCAGCGAGTTTCGTGCTACAGGTACCATTACAAAGCTATTTATTGCTTTTCGCTAAGGAGATCATATTCCAGTTAGAAAGAAGTACGTCTTGTCATTTGAAATTTTCGAACTTTTATCACTGTAACTATTAATATCAGAGTTTAACTGATGTTTTTTTTTATGGTTTTTGAGCACATATCTCAAAATACCTTAAACCGAAATTTCATTCTATTTCTGTGAATGGTGTGATAGCTAGGACTTATATAGCGAGAAAGCTTTTTCATAGTAACCTTGTACAAACAGCCCCATATATATATATATATATATATACATTTATATAATAAATGTACAGATATTTTTAAATTAAAAAGTACCAAGGGCCAATTTTACCATTTTCGAAATGGTAAAATATAAAGAGGATTATCGGGGACCCCAGCGTTATCAAGAGTCAGTCACGACTCTGTGTACTGAAACACGGTATTTTTGTCAATCAAACGACATAATCTATAAAAGTTGACTGGTTATATTGTCATAACCTAATTATAGCTTTTTGATGGTTTGGGACTCTACATCTTTCTGGTTTTAGTATTTCTTTATTGATAAATATTCGTTAAGAATCTATAGTTTTCTTTCAATGGAGAACGTAAATTTTTTGTTTGTTTTTAATTTATTGTTATTTTATAGTGCATAAAAATATTTAATTTTCCATAACATTTCAAATGAATATTTTTATGTAATTTTTCAGTTTATATTTAAAACTTATCGAAGAAATAATTTATTTTTTAATAAGTTAGGTAATTCTAAAAATAAAATAATTAGTATTTTAATTGTAATTTATTCAAAAAAAATTACATTAAACAAACGAGCAAAGACATTTTCGAGCAGACACTAAATAAAGTTTCTACAACAATAATTTAAGCTAAAGCATGCTTAAGCGAAAATTGTCAGCATGGTTCATTCACAAGAACGTTAAACACAGAACATTGAGCGTACATCAAACAACGAGAATACTACAGAGATTTCTCTACAACATGAATTTACATTGGGCACACCACATCAAAGCAACATGGAAAACAGCATTAATAGCGAATGAAAATACTAAATTATGTACCATTGATTTTAAACGCATATCTGCATTCCAAACATAATTGAAACCACAACAGAACAACTGCAAAATAATCGAAAATTAGCTTTACCCAAACTTGCCTTCGATTATGTATTTCCGAGATAGTCCCCTTTCGTTTTCTCCTCTGAGTCGAACAGCAGAATAGAAAGAGATATAAAAAATTTGAGAAAAAGAAGACATTTAAATAGATAAAACACTGGCAAATATTCTAAAACATTTTCACTCAAAAATTTACAAGTATAATATTTTAAAAGTTTATTTATAAAAAAATTAGTTTGAAATGTATAAAAGGTAAACCCAGTATAACACTGATTTTTATAGTGCAGTTTGAGAAATTTAATATCAACGTACAGCTAAAGAACAAGCACCATTTTATTAAACGTCGTGTAATACATTTAAATACCCTTTCTTATGAAATATATGATAAATTTAAAAATTTCAGTTTCTTTTTTTTTTTATTGTGTATTTGCATGTATTTAAAATTTTGATTCGTATTAGTATCGAAAGTTTCTAAATTGAATTTTCTTATGTATTAATTTTTAAACTAATCAATTAATAATTATTAAAGTAATTTATTTTTAATTAAGCTACATAATTTTCTAATAATTTTAAAAACTAAAAACACATATATTGCATTTCAACCGTGCTTCTTCCTACACAGTGACAAGAGTGCTCCTCTGTGGCGTTCAGGAGAAATGGTCAGTTGACCCTCCCCACTCTCACCAAAGAGGAAGTACAGGCCTTCAACCACGCGCTTCTGTCAAGAATGTTTAATTTATAGTCTATTATCCCGAGAGGAAATACATTTAATTCAACTCTGAGTATTAGTTGGCCTGCAGATTCTCCCTCAAAGAGGACGTATATTTCGAGCACCCTGCGCGTGTCAGAGTTTCGAGTTTTCGGCTTAGAAGGGGAGTCCGTCCACGAATCTATAATTATCTGTTTTAAAATGTGGTTAATATTGTATGTCTCTAATTGGCATGTGTGCTGTTTGTAGGTATATTATATTATATTACGCAATGTCATCATTATATTACGTACTAGATGAAGAAAACTTTTGAGTATCCACGAAATTGTTCCTTGATCTTTCCTTGGATCAAAGAAGAATTTATTTGGAATGGGAAATTCTTCACCATAGGGAATTTGTCGCATAACAAATGATACATTCGGATACTGCACTTTAAACTTTTTTTCTTTTTGATTCCGTCATGAAGTGGTTGGATCGTGAAGAAGTAGTAGTCATTTACTTGAATAATTTTCAACTCCAAATTATACGAAATCCAAATGGTATTTTCATTTTATTTTGTCCACACGGAAAATTTCCTTCAGCAAGAACTTTGGCATGTAAACTTGTGAACTTTATAAGTAAAGTTGTGAGTTCTCCAACCTGTGCTTCAAATATCTCAACCCAACCCCACTCAGTTACAGTCTGGTTGCCCAATCTGCACACTACAGTATGGTTTTAAGAAGTATAATGATGATTAATTAACAAGCATTACGAAATTTTAATAATTAATTCTTCTGATTCGTTTCTATTTTAATAAACATATTTTTTTAATTAATGAAATATGGGACATTCATATGGAATATATCCTAATTTTGTATTATTTCTTTGTTTTTAAAAAAAATCACATATTATAGAATTATTTAGGCCACGTTGTACAGGAGTTATATTTTTATAAAAACCTAAAAAAATTTATAAGTGGTTAGGGAATTAGATAAATATAAAAAATTAAATTTATAAAAATAAGATTAGGTAAACCAAAGTCATACCATAAAATAGGATTCAAATATTCACTAACAATTTTTCAGAATAAGAAACTGTTTTATAAATTGATATTTTAAGGTCATATATTATTCCACCAACCTAATTAAGAGAATGGGAAAGGATTGAATTTGATTATTTAGTTAGTCATTGATTGTATTTTCATGTGCAAATTATAATTTTAGAGTGAAATCGTTTGAAAATGATTGATTTGTTCATTTTGGGATGCTTAAAAAATATTAAAAGTTGGAATTTAGTTTTATTGTATTTTAATTTTCAACAATATTATATTAAATGTTCAATATTTCAATCAAATATATATTAATTTTTCAAGCAATGTTAATACAATGCCATATTAAATAATTTCAATATAATTTGATTTTATAAAATATGATTCACAATAAAAATTCAACATTTTTTGTATGATAGTTAAAATAATATTCAAGAAATAGGAGAAATTAAATTAAGTTAAATATAAGTTTGAATAAATAAAATGCTACATAGAAATTTATTTCAAGTGATACCTTCCACTCCAGAATAGCTTAGTTGCGACGTTATACGAAGATCTCCTGCAAAATGAGAATTTTTACTTTATTTCAACACGAAAAATCAAAATTCAAATTTATGAAATATTCATTTTTTTTTTTTTTTTTTTACTTTCCAGTCTTTTTTCTTTAGTATTTTTCCTAGCAGAGCTTCTGCCCTGAAATAAAAGTAGTTCTATATATTAATGAATAAAATATATTTTAGAAAGACAATAACCATGAAAGAATTTTTTCATGACTATTCATAATATTTGCTAGTATTTGTAGCAATAACGGACATCCTCTCCGTCAAGGAATCGTAACTTATATTTCGTAAAATGTATGCTTATTTTTTTTCAATTTTTAAAAAAATATTTCCTTTGTATATTTTTTCCGAAAAATGAACATTCGTACAAATCTTAATCCCCTCATATTTTTGTGCATCTTGTGTATCATTACTTAATGGTTGAGTTAACGGAAAAACCATGACACACGGCATTCGCAATTTCAATGGTATAGAGGAAACCAATATAACGAGTTCCCAATCCCAGCACAAAAGTAAATTTTAGTTTACATTCAGAAAACTCTGGTGCTGAAGATTTACAATTAAGTCCAAAAAGAGATTTTGGACGTAACCAGATTTTGCAGGAACGTTTATAGAACTTCATAGAACAATCAGTCTGAATTCAGTTATCTAATTGATGATCTAAACTTGTCAAAGAATCAGGCAGAATTGTTGGAATTCTTATTAAAGGGTTTTTCGTATACTAGGCGAGAGATTTAACCCCACACATTTTCTATGAGATTTAGGTCAAGATACAGGCCAATATAAAACATTATTCTTTTACCTTTTAGCCATTCTGTTATTTATTTAAAAGCATGACTGGGATCATTATCTTATTGGAACTTTCATTTCTTCCCTCCTAGAAGTGTTCCAAAGAGATCAGATTTCTATAAAGCATCCTTTGATGACTGTAACGTCTCGACCTATATTAGACCAATAACGGCTTCAAGATGAGAGCTACTTTCAGGTTCTTGGGGACATTTTAATTTTTATTTACAAGCACTATATATATAGATAGATATTTTATATATATTTAAAAACTCGTCGATAGTGTTATTTTTTAGTTTCTTTTAACAAGTTACTGTAACGAATATTTTTTTTTTAAAAGCGTGTTTTGTTATCCTATATATTTCTACAATATAATTTCATTTGGAGATCTAGTTTAAATTATATAAATTTTAAATAATTATTCAGTTATTCCTGTGAAAACGTTTATGATATTATATTAATGGTTAAAACATTTGAATTTATAGTTTTAAAACTTGTTAAAAATAAATTTTTACTTATATCAAGGAAAATTTCTTTAATGAAGGAAAAGTAAAATTTATGTTTATGAAAAGCTTACTTTCCACCAGCATAAACATCTGCCGTGTCAAAAAGATTGATTCCATTTTCATAAGCAACAGAAACTATATCTTCGGCCATCTGAAATGAATATAACCTTCTTTGAGATGGAAAACTATTCAACATCAATACCAAATTTTTCAATGTTAATTGACAAAACAACTGAAGCAACTCAATTCAAACATGTAAAAATGGTTTTAAACAGGAAAGTTTTCTATTCCCATCCCTCTTCATTCGTCATTGTATAGAATTTCCATTCTTCTCTGTCTTAATTATGCAGATGTAAGAATAACTGGGGATCATCATAATATTGCATAAGTAATAAGAAAAGAGTGAACGTATTATTATAACATCAAATTACTTAATAATTTCACAGGTAGAGAAAAAAGGTAAACCAATCATTACATACATCGAAACAGATTAAAAATATAATTTTAATTATATTTAATACTATTTAAAAGCATTTACTCCGTTTTAATACTTTTTATTTCGTTGGCTTTTAATACTTTAATTGTAGACGAGAAAATTTCTGTCTATGTTTTATAAATATGCCTTGTTTTGCTACTTCGCTAAAGGTTCTACTACACCATTTTATAATTAACACTTCTGTGGGTCATAGTTGCTCCATAGGACATAAGATACTTTTTATTGCATTGTCCTCTAATATTTTAATTGTAGACAAGAAAATATGTATCTTTTGTAAATGATTTAGTAAATATGCCCTGTTTTGCTACTTCTAGGTTCTGCTACACCATTCTGTAATTGGTAACACTTTTGTGGGTCATAGTTGTCTCATAAGAGGAAGTAATATTTATTTTCGGGATGACTTTCAAGGGTAACCATACTAAAAGAAAGCATAAGAACGTAAGAAAATGTTTTCCTTTATAAAAGTATTCGATATTTTAATTATTTATTTTTACATTATAATGACATTTTAATAAATTTAAGTTAAATTTGATGCGTTCATTTCTGATTCATAATATGCAAAGTTCTAAATATATCATTAATAAATAAAAAAATTAAGAAATTCTCCAGCTTTGATTAGTCTAAAAATAAAATAATATATGGATAAATATTTAATTCGAGATTTAATCGATTAGCTAGTTAACTTTATCAGAAATTTAAAAAAAAAAAATTAAATATTTTGTAAAATTTAAAGGTAACACTTTTTGTATAGTTTTGTACATATTTATAAATAAACTCTTAACACACCTCTAAAATCTTAATTTGGCAAATATTTTTTATGTGTCTGCCAGATATTTGATTGAAAGAATTTCACTTATCACTTTTTATTAATTTTATATTATTTTTCTTTATCAAAAATATTTTTACAGAAACAATATAATATTTAAACACATTTTGGCAGTTTTCCAATGGTCACATCTACTTTTTTGCTAAATCATGGCATAAGATTTTCCTATTCCATCTCAAAACGCATGAAATTTCACTCTAAATGAATAAAAAAAGGTTCTAAAAATTTCATATCAAAAATATTTTTTATGAGATTCTTAATCATTTTTAAGCTACCAAAGCAACATCTACGTTAAGAAAAATTTGAATATTATAATTGCATTTTCGTTTCAAGTAAAATAATTCTAAATTACTCTAAATATATGCATTATTGTGCATTAAAAAAAAAAAAAATCCCGGGCGTATTTGGAATAAATAATTTTTTTTACGTAAAACTTTTAGCAACGCATGTATCATGTAAAAAATTTTTTTCATCGAATAAAATTACATACATGAAATTAAATAATAATGCAAAAATAAAGGTAGGTTTCCTAATAGATTAAATGGTACAAAGTTGATTATATTCTTTGACTGCAGTGGAATTTCGGTGGTATATGTCAGAAAATATTTTCTTTCAACTGTATATGGCTGTCATTGAAAGAGATGACGTAAATTAAATTCATATTTTTTTCGAATTAAACAGCGATAAATTGCAAGCTGTCTGGAGAATTTCCACTGTCAACAATTAATACCAAAATTAATACCAAATTAATACCAAATACCAAATTACATACCAAATTATAATTAATACCAAAGCAACATCTACGTTAAGAAAAATTTGAATATTATAATTGCATTTTCGTTTCATGTAAAATAATTCTAAATTACTCTAAATATATGCATTATTGTGCATTAAAAAAAAAAAATCCCGGGCGTATTTGGAATAAATAATTTTTTTTACGCAAAACTTTTAGCAACGCATGTATCATGTAAAAAATTTTTTTCATCGAATAAAATTACATACATGAAATTAAATAATAATGCAAAAATAAAGGTAGGTTTCCTAATAGATTAAATGGTACAAAGTTGATTATATTCTTTGACTGCAGTGGAATTTCGGTGGTATATGTCAGAAAATATTTTCTTTCAACTGTATATGGCTGTCATTGAAAGAGATGACGTAAATTAAATTCATATTTTTTTTCGAATTAAACAGCGATAAATTGCAAGCTGTCTGGAGAATTTCCACTGTCAACAATTAATACAAATCGGATGTCCGATGTCACACACAAATGTTTAATATCGGCGGTAATTAACAGTAACAAACTACTGTTCAATGGCATTTAAATTCGTACTATGCGTTTATGCGTTGACATTTATGCACAAAATCGGGAATATTTTAAGCATTCCTCAAAAATAATTTCGATTTCAGGTCTGTTTTATAGAATCATTTCAGCGATATTATTTAAGTAATAATCAAGCTGATTATTGTATGTCATTTCTATTTTCTGTTATATATATTTAAGCAATCATTATAATTATGTGTTTCTATTAGCGTTTCGTTTTAAATTATGCTATTGCATAAAAACTTTGGTTTTATCATTTCATTTACTTTTGTGATTACCAAGACTTTGATTTTTCTATCGGTGATTATTTTGCAAAATCATTTCTATTTGATGAAAAAATTACAGCTAATGGAAAAGTACACATGTTTTTGATAATCAAATTACTTAATACAATTTATTGTATTAGTCATATTTATTTAAGAAGATAGTAATATAATTCCTGATAAATGCAAAAACCAATTCAGGAAGAACATTAGTCTTCTCTTACCTGTTCTGATATATGAGATCCAAACGTTACCCATGTTCCTGTTGAATAACAACATTTCATGATTATTTATTTATCATTTATGACGTTTAGAATTAATAACAAAAATATCAGAAAATTAGGTTATGACTTACCTAAACCCATAGCCGAAATCCGTAAACCTGATTTACCTAAGTTTCTGAAAAAAAAGTCCTGCAGTTAGAATTTTATTTAAAATCATCCTAAGTAAAATAATAATAATAATAAAAAGGTTAATACAAAAATAAAAAATGAGATACAGTTAATAAATTTATTATATGCACTTTTAATATAAAATAACTATATAATATGCGTTACTAACTAACTCAATGGCACTACAACTCCATGGTGGTCTAATGCCACCTGCCTAATGGTAGATTTCGAGACAGGAGATTGTTTCTTTTTACATGGTAAATTTGTCAGCTCTATGCTCAACAGACATATTAGACCGGGATCTATGGTTTAAAAGTGGATTCTAGCCACTACAAACATCTATGACGCTGCCGGGATTCGAATCCGAAACCTGTGACACGGAGAGCCAGAGCGTTAGCCACTCGGCCATCTGTCCTTATAATAAACATAACACCACATTTAATATTTTAAATGTACACTGCTGGCCATCGAAAATGTAATATAAAGAAGAACAAGAGTACAAAGATGGAACGATTCAAAATACAGTTCCTTTTCAAGTTGAGGAACACGCAGTAATCAGTATTTTATGCAGCGGCCAGAGTTGGGAATAACTGCTGCTGCATTCCTTAGCATTATATAAAAGAGGCTTTGCATGTGTTTTCTGGGTAAATAAATGCGTACTGTTTCCATACGTTGACAAAGTTGATCTAGCATATTAGCAGGTGATGCTTGATTAGTAATTTGCCAGTCATCGATCGACAAATCAAAGGAACGGGGAGACGACAGTGTAATCAGGTGAGTGAAGTAGCATTGGTAAACAATGCCAGTTACATTAGGTCTGGCATTGTAATGTTGAAATACAGACGACAAATATTGAGTATAAGGCAAAAGAATAGGTTCCAAAGTTTTAAAGACATAATATATTAGAGACTGTTCAGTGCACAGTCAATAAGTATTAAGAGGGTGCCAGAGCAAAAGCCAATATCACCCCCTACCATAATGTCAAGTGAAGGATCAGTATGGCACTGACTAATGGGAGAGTTAAATAACTTCTAGCCCTGATGTGGCTCGACTTGGATACAACAAAAGTTTTATAGGCAAGATGATGATTCGTCTGTAAAAATAATGTTTTGGCATTGCAGACTCAAAAATGTGTGTGGTCCAGTCTCAAAAGTAATCGCAGCAATGGACGCCTTGCTGAAATTCTGTATTGCAAACGATGTCGAATGGTACATTCTGACACATATTACTGTAAAAAAGATCCTAATTCTAGAGCTGCTGCTATTTCTGATTCTGCAGTGCGATCCTTCGGTGCCATGCGCTCGTATGGTGGAGTTCCTTACGTATGGTAGAGTGACGGGGCTACTGCAATTGTTTCTATCTATTCTGGTTAGTTCCTTGTGTATCCATAGATTGCATATCTGCATTACTGTGGTTTGATTACGTTTGACGAATACCAATAATATAAAAGATCAGCCACAATCACAATAAGCTACAATTATTCTTCTGTCACACACAAGTTTGTGTACGATTGAAGCCGTATTCTTCTGCGAAGCATATAATTGAAACAACAAAAAACAATTTTGCTACTTTAAATGGATTTCTGTTCTCTCTTTATATAGCGCTTGTAGATAGCGCTACAAGTGGCTATGATGCACTTCAGTTTAGAAATGCTAATTATTAGCATATGCTGTAGAGGCATGAGCATGGTTGAAATTTCACTTCTATTGCATGCTTCCGACTTAGTGTTGCATTTTGGATGCGAACAGTATATTTGCCCAAATGCAGAACTATAACCTTTTAGATCTTTATTTAATGAAAACGAGCCTAAATTTTAGAAATTGTTTATTACATTAGTTTTTTTTATACAGTATAATTTAAATGTTAAATTTTATCAATTTTTTTCCAAATTTTAAACATGTTATTTTATGAACTTAATTTATTTCTTGTTGATGAATTTAACTAATGCAAGAGACAGCGACTCACCTATATCTCATGGGAGCGGGGTAGGAGAGGGAGACCTGCCGACTCATGGGGTTCGCAGCCATTGAGGCTTCACTTGGAAGTAGACCCTCCTCCATGCATTCCAGGATTGCGATAGGTGCTCGGTTGGTACTGTAGAGAGAACCATCCACACTGCATTAATTTCTTTCAAAACAATTGACTGGACAAAGAAACATTACTGATAATGGATGATTTCCTTTCATTTCTAATACAGCATGGTAGTTTTCTAATACCCATTTCTAATCCCAATTTAACTCAAATTCGCTTAAAATTCATGTACTCATTGTAGAAAGTAGGTGAACTTTCTACAAATATTGTTTGTGTGCAATTGTACGTCTGTGGGGTTTGTATGTGTGTGAATAAAGCCGTGAGTTCTCCAACCTGTGCCTCAAGTATCTCAACCCAACCACATCCGGTTAATTTGTTTGCACATTAGTTACAATTTGTTGCACGTTATAAGTTACAATTTGTTGCACGTTATAAGTTACAATGTGTTGCACGTTACAAGTTAAATTAACAGTTAATTTATATTAGCATTAACAGTTAATACCATTAACGAAAATTAACAATTTTTCTCATCTCAACTTTCTTTATTTACAAATATCCAATGAGATTAACAAAAGTATCCAGTGTTTATTATTATTATTTAACAATTATTTTTATAGTAAGCCTTTTTATATTACATTCCTATGAGAAATATTAGATTTAATACGATTAGTGAAAATAAAATTAATGAGGCTTTTTTCTCATTTAAGAGATTCATTGAACTAATCCTGAGGACCATGCATTAAAATGCTACATAAATAAATCATATCATAATACTTTTGTTAAAAAAAAGTATTTTTCTCACTTGTTTTTAATGAGGGTATTAGTTTTATTGTGTTCGCTTTTTACACTCATGAAGATTGTTTCTTGGAATAACCCTCAAATATATGACCGGGCCAAAGTGCCACCATTCACCTAAAAAAAAAAGAAACAATTCTTATTTTATCAAAAACATGAGTTTACATTATTAAAAACATTTTTGAAAATCCACACATGCTTACAAATTTTAATTTGAAGCATTAGTGTATCATACATATATGAATACATATATAATTAAGCCACATTTTGAAAATGGTAAAATTGTTACGTATTCAATTTTTAACCAATCAGAAAATTATTCACTCGAACAACTTTCATTTGGAACTTTAAGCAAATTTTATACTTTCTAAACACGCTAGAATGACTTCAATAAAGATTTCTTTTTATTGAGTAACTTGTTTTAAAAACGAAATTATAGTTTCATGTAGCTCAGCATTTCCTTAGAAATGATCTCGTTTTTTATCTCAGCCAGTAAATGCTGATCATGCTGAAATTATAAACTACTACTGGCTCACTTATTTCTCTAAAACGTTTACTGCACTATTTCTTTTCGTTCTCGGTTATTAATTAATAAATAATATTGCTACTTTCAAAAGAGAATTACTTACGTGCATTTGGTATCGAAAATTTGTTTCAATAAAGAATAAAAAGAATGTGCTTTCGTCACAAATGTTGAAATGAGCGACTTGAAGGATTAGCACAATTTGAAAATACTAAAAGAATTCATTGTAATTGAGCTGAGATATTTTATTTATTTTAAAAATTAAAATTATTTTAAACGTAAGATTTACTATTAACAACGTGTAAGGAATTAAAACAGGAAAAACAATAAAAATGCCAGAATAAAATTTCCGGTCCTTCTGAAAATACGCTTCTTCAAAGAGGATGGTTTCTTTTCGTAATAATATCATGCTAATCTTGCAGCTTATCTACGTAGATATTTTAATTTGCAAAAGCGTTTTATTTATTTATTTTCAGTTTTGAAACTGTAAATGAATAATCTTTTGATCTCGTTTAATATTACTGTAAAAGAAGTGATTGAATATGAGCTTTTAAATAGCTTTCTTTAATTATTGTTGTTTCATGTGCATTATTTTTTTAAATCATTTTTGTATTTTCTGAAAAATAAAATCTGTCATTTGTACTGAATTAAAAATAAATATACTTAAGTTAAATAAAAAGTTAACAGTAAGTCTTAAAGGGTAAAACTTATTTCTTCTGAATAAGAAAAAATTATCATTCAAATGATGTATTAATGCTGTTTTTTTTTTATCCCACTTATTGGACAGCAACATCTAAACCAAGTCCATGAACTCGTGTGTTCTCAAACAATGAAAAACTTCTCCAGGATTTGAGCACAACTGGTTTTTCTGGCTACCAATGCAAGTTAAAGTGGGCAGGAGTGGCTTGAGTCAAGTTGCAATTCGGGTAAAGCGGATAAAAAGCCTTAAAGCCTGACGCATGACGTTGAGCACGACGATAACCACTGCTGAACCGACAAGTTTGGTTTGAATTGTAGCTCTACGGTCATTTTGTAGACACTTTAGGCTAATTAGACCGGGACCTACAGTTTAATGGGGATTCCGAATCACTAACAAATATCCATGCCATCCCCAGAATTCCAACCTGAAGCTTGTGGTACAAAAGGCCGCTGAGCGTACAATACTCGTCTGATCGGATCTACTGCCTGTAGCAATTAAAGCAGCACCAGGACGGTTAAAATCACATCACTCATGTATTTTTTGGCCTTTTACCAAGAGGAATTATCTAATTTGACTCTAGAGGCAAGTTTCGAGAAAGAGAGACAGTCACCATCAGTAGAACTCTTAAGGCTGCACTCCTTGGCCAGTTCATCTGTAATCTTGTTCCTGTAAACATCTACATGTGACGGAACCCGCTGAAAAAACGTAGCATTACGATGGGTACTCAAGCAACCCAAAGGCTGAACAATATTCATCATCGCTCATCCACCATTCAGCCAGTTGCTGAAAGGAGCTTTGCTGAGGAGCTATCGCTCAGAATCCAAATGTCTCTATCAACACCTTCATTGACACAATAATTCAGAACCTCCTCAATAGCTATGAGTTCTGTCCGGTACACTGAGCTATTAATGCTTAATATATTTAATTAATTAATTAGTGTTTTATTATGCCTTATTATTTTCTGGCGAAAATATTATTCGAGAGAATACCAAAAATATACGAAAATATTCTTTCGAAATTTATCAGGTATTGAATTAGGTAAAATTTTGAAATCAGATTTCTCAATAGCTATGAGTTTTGCCCGAAAAACTGACTAATTAATGCTTATTAATTAGTGTTTTATTACGCTTTATTATTTTTTAACGAAAATATTATTCGAGAGGATATCAAAAGTATTTGTAAATATTCTTTACGAAATTTATCAGGTAAGGAATTGGATAACATTTTGAATTCGGAAGACTGATTTAAAGCTTCTGTTTAATAAGTAAAATATAAATTTATCTTAATTTATCTACAAATGAATTAAAAGTTGAAACAGAATAATACAAAGAAAATATTGGAGCTTAATGTAATAGATAGGATAATTATTTTGAAGAAATATTCAACTTGAGTAATGAAAATGAGACAGACTTTATAGTATTATACGTTTGCAAATAAAATAATTCAATAATTTTCATCAAAATTCCCAATATTTTTGAAATTGAATATTATCTTAATAAACATGAATGTTACCTTAATAAGACACAATGAATTATTAATCTCAAATAACAAAAATGAATATAAAAAAAGGAGAGAAATGTTATGATAAAACAAATTCATTAAAATAAATCTTTTATACTAAGAGTTGCAATATTTATCATTTGTTTATTCAAAATTCTTTTATTTATGAACTAATGTGATAACTTATGAAAATCAACGATTTCTTTTATCAAAATATGGTATAGAAAACCTTTTAATCTTAAATATTTTTTAAAAACAAAGGCGATAAATGTTAATTTTCACTCTTACATAATTTCGCGATAAAGAAAAATAGTTATCACCATTGTCAATTGTTCTTGATATTGATTTTAAACTCTTTATCTTTGTTGACAATCTGACACAAAAGAAAAAAAAAACCTCTTCAAAAACATTTATCAGTTATTTTCTATTTTCAATGTTAGTGCATAATTGTTTAGCTACATTTCTTGTTTGAAAACATAATTTTTCAATTTAACTTCTCTATTTCAGTACTCAATATTTGTAATTAAGTATGCAAAATTAACATTAATATGAGCAATGAAATTTATACTTTTTCATACAAAAAAAAATCTATTTGGTCTATTTCATGAAAATAAAAAATTTCATTTAATATACAAATTAATAATAACCAATATATTAACTTAGATAATAATTCAAACTTTTCTTTGAGACACCTGTAAAATGAAAACTATTGTACCGAAAAGATACAAATTTAGAAAATGAAGAAACTCTTATTTTGCTTGGTGAAAAAGTATTTTTACTTTCAAAATAAAGTATTATAAAACTTTTAAAACTGAAGCGTTTTACTGAATTGCTTATAATGCTTCAAGCTTGGCGACAATGCTACAAACTTGGCGATTTCAAGATTTTGAATTACTCTACAGAAGGATCTAATCACTATAAATTCAGAAATAACGCCATTTTGGCTCTAGTGGTAACTCTTTAAATGAAGATTTTTTTCAATACATATAATATGACCTATATTTGTACAGTTTCTATGTTATAATTTTAGTGCAATATATTGATTTTTACATGAGATCTAAAGTGAAATAAATTGGGATCATCTTTTACTTACAATTATCAAATTCTGATCTCTAAAATAATATGGTGGGCAATGCAATTCTGAATTCTTCATAATGCTACAAATTTACTCCTGGCGATTTTCAGATTTTGGATTGCTCTTATAGAAGAATGTAATCACAATAAATTCAGAAACTAGCGCCATTTTAGTCATAGGGATAGCTTTTGAAATTAAGATTTTTTTTTTCAACACATAAAATCCCATGACCTATATTTAAAAAATTTTCATTTTAGGATAATTTTGATACAATAGAACATCTGAAGTGAAATAAATTATGATCATCCTTTACTTACAATTATCAAATTCTGATCTCTGAAATAATATGATGGATATTTTGTGAAAAAACCTTTAAAAAAGCCACAATTTTTTTAAGAACAATCAATTCTATCGTACATCTTTAGATGCATAAAGAAATATTTTTTATCAATTCATGAATCGGTGAAACGGTGATCAACAAACTTAAAAATAAAATAGTGTGCAACGGTGTCATGTAACATCATCCGGTGCTACTTTTGAAAAAGAATAGGACTCGTACCAGTTAAAATGAATAATTGCCAACATCTGCTCCTCGTATCTGTCTTGGTGGGGACAGGAAAAGCACAAACAAAACAAATATTAGTTTTACAATTTGTTGTCTTTGTACTATTTGAGAACGCGGGATTTCTGGTTGGATGCGCAGATGTTAAAGCTGTAGCTGGCAGTGATTCTCTATAATGAATGCCAAAGCAGACGCGTCCTAATTAGTAAACAAAGAGAAAAAATCCCCCTTTTTTATCCCTCTGCTTCTTCTTTCTTCCTTTTTTTATTTTTTTAGAATCTTACACATCTGCCTATATTGTGAATATAAATCATTAGAGGAAGGGGCAAAATCCACGTACCTAAGGGAGTTTTGTAATAGTAAATTTAATAACGATTTGACATTGTGCAAATTTCAATATTCATCAATTACAACCATACAGCTTGAAATGAGAGCAGTTTCTTCTGCTTAATTAATTTATTTTTTATTAAATGATTAATTTTCTAAAAAGTCCATTTGTTGCTGTATTACCCTATGGGGGAAAATTCCCCGTATTATGTGGGGATATAAATAAAATCAGGGATACATAATCATTAATAATATTATTCAATCACTAAAGAATAAAATTTCTTTTAAAGTTTTCTAATTACAATTAATTTTTTCTTTAAATGTTACCAAGTTATGATTTTAATATTTTCTAAATTAATCAAATTATTCAGAAAATGTTAAATATTGTACATGGCATGCTTTTAAGTATTACAAAGTTAGTTGAAATTTTTTTTTATGATGTTAATTTCACTATGCTTGATTTTAATTAAATTTTACCCAATTACCTTTTTATTTGACATAATATTATTTATATTTTTTAATAAATTTATCTTCGATGTTAACTTAACATATATTAATGGGTATTTATATTTTAAAATTTTGTGCACTGTTGTCTATTCTGAATACTTCTATCATTTTCATTTCACAAAAATTTTATACTAAAAATAAATGCGGCATATATGTTCTAACATTAAAGAAAGGGAATCACTGACGAATATGTAGATGTGCTCAATTTTCAATAATAAAATGAATGCATAATATGTGATCTCGAATTTTTCAGATTACAAATTAAGGTCAATTGCTAACCGTAATTTTGATTAACATTGTTTTACAATAAAACGAGTGATGACGCTAGTTTTTACTGCACTGAAAAAAGTACTCAAAAATTATTTTATAATTTATTCATCTTTCCTAAAATCAGTTATCACCTTCAACTTCTTTGAGGAAGTAATGTAACCAGCCTTCTTTGGTGAACCATAGATAAGGCACATTAGATTGCAATTAACCTATTTCTGTGATAAGTGTAAATTAATTTACATTTCAAAAAAAGTGTTTGAATTAATTGCAAAAAAATTCATAAAACTAGTTTTTAGAAAACCGTTTCACTGCAAGATTCTGCCTTATTTTCAAATACAAAATAATTATAATCAATTACAATTTTAAAAACTGAAAAAAATTATGATTAAATTTTAAAGACAATTATATGCAGAAAAATAATTTAATTCTTAAAAAAAATTCTCTTAGTTAAAAAAATTCAATGCCTGTGACGCAATAAAGATGTTAAAGTTATCAAATGACTTTTTCTTTGTATTATGGGGCCGACAGTGTTCTGTAATTCGATTTTCTGGCACTGAGTAACACGATGTCGTAAATTTGAAAGGGGTCATTAGTAATCGTACAGGGTGAAGCAGCAAACACAAAAATAACTTTTGGAATAGACTTTTCTTTGAGTTCCGCCAGTGCATCACACTTACTTCTTGTGTCCTTTTTATTCATTAGCCATCAACAACAATAGTGCCTCGAATGAGATTAGCTATCTTTTGTGAGAACAATGTAAAAGCATCTTGTGTCGATGTGGCATCTATTTGCGGCACCTTATAAAAAAAATCCTTGGGACTAAGTAAAAACTGTCAATTATAGAGAGACTCCCTTAAAACAAAGGAACCTTCACAATTGACACATGAGTATAACAGGAGTTGAAACTTCTTACATAATATAAAGGAATAGAATTTTAGAAATAACCAAAATGTTTTAAGTTATAAATAGATCAAACATAGATAATATATTGATAAATTACATTCTTGCACAGTAAGAACATGTAAAGAATATATAAATCTATTTCTATAATCTTTCAGAAAGCATTATTTCTTTTTTTTTATAGGAAACCATATTGTTGGCAGAAATAATATGTATTTATCCTCAGATTTATGGGTTCTTTGCAATATGAAATTTTAAATAATGTCCCTATATTTATCTAACTATATATCTATTTATATATAAATTCGTGCAAACTTATAAAAATTTATTATAAGAGAAGTAATGCTATGAAATAATTTATATTTGCTCGAATATGATCAGAGGGACATTGATTAGTACAGACTTTTTTTCCATGTATAAAAAAAAGATTTCAAAAGTGACCAAAAGAGAGTACTCATAGGTCATGCTTTTTGTGCAAATCAGGTTAACAATAAAACGTCTGATTAGAAATGAACCGGTACGCCGTCAATTACAGCCAGATTCAGAGGACAGACTAAATTTGGGGGCTGGCACAAATAAAACGAGACTCACAATGTTTGATGAAGCACACATTGGGATGTTAATACGCAGTCGAATACGGACGACTTCAAATCCTTCTGAGTACGTGATCAAGCCACTACATTCTCTTCATTGTTTGGTGTGCTTTCACCACGTCTTTCATTCTGGCCTTTTTCTTTTTTGAAGAAAATTGCCCGGTATTCAGTGGGAACTGTATCCCCACATCAACAATCACTTCAAAATTATATTATGCTTTTGTGTGACCACGTTATGCTTGCATTATAGGAAAGACATGCGCTACCCATTGTCATCTTCATGCAAGATGATGGTACCCCTTCCCACATTGCACAGGTAGTTAAAACGTTTCACGAAGAATATAAAGACCGAGTGATAAATCGAGGTGTCGCTTTCTGATTCCAGCGATGTCTGAATTAACTGAGAAAAGAACTTGCATTAAATTTTGTTTGCGGAAACGTATAGAATGTTGCAGAAGACATTCCTATAACGGAAAGAAATGTTAAGAAGTGGTATAAACAGTTCAAAGACGGCAGAGGACGCGTTGAATACGCCCTCTGGTCGACCATCAACCTCAACTGACGAAGCTGTCCAACAAATTAAAATATTAATTGAAATTAGAATTGGTGCTTGCAAATAGTCTATTTACAATTAGAGACCTTGCTGATGATGTTGGAATTTCAAAAGGATCTGCTAATTCCATTTTGGGCCTCAAACGCGACAAATCTCGATTGCTACCGAAAACTATGCGCCAGCTCATACTGCATTGATTCTTCGTGAATTTTTCGCCAAAAATAAAACCTATATCGTTCCACAAGCACCGTATTCACACCATGCGACTTCTGGCTATTCCCTAAACTCAAAAGATCGCTCTGGGGACACCGTTTTGAGTCGATTGAAGAGATTCAACGTGAATCGCCGAGCGCTTTGAAGGCCATTCCTGCCGATGACTTTTTAGCATGCATTGAGGATTGGAAAAAACGTTGGGATAAGTACATTGTGTCCGGAAGGGATTACTTTAAGGCGATGAAATAAATTTGGAAGAATAAATAAAGAGTTTTTGAATTTAATTAATCGCTTCATTAACATTTATGTTTAAGAATTCTCTCTGTTTCTTCATTTCCCAGGCTCTGCAATCTACTAATCAAAGCACTGGAATGGTTTGTTTTTAATAATGCTTTAACTTCCAAATGCCCTACTACCCATATAATTAACTTTAATGCCCTACTTAAATTTTGTGGTCTTAGAACGTAGTGCGTTTCTCTCTTCTGTCGCCTCCCACGGATAGACCCCAATTTTATGCATGGTATTTCAAAAAATTCAAGATTTATAGTCTTTAGAGATCAATACTCTGTTGATAAATTTATAATGGGAATACCATTTTGTTTATTAATATGGTTTCTGATTAAGGGGAAAAAATACTTTTGAAGGAATTTCTTTAAATGTAAAGACAAGAAAGAAAAATTAATTCCTTAATTATTATTTTTTATTTGACATTTTAATTATCGTTTTTAATTTTATAAAATCTGTATAACATTCATCTAATTAATTTTACTGGATTAATGAGAAGGCACTTTTGAGAGACATTTTCACATACTGAAATAAATTTTAACGGGGAACTCATTTCTTTCGATCATATTATGCTAGACATAACAGGCTTGTTAATAACGGCTAAAGAGACTTTACTAAAAGAAATTCTGTAATCTACATTTCTTTATTTATTATTTTAAAAACAGATTTCAACCGATAAAAAAATTTCAAAAGAAATATTTCGACACCACAAAATTATTGGAGATTCTGCATTATATATAATAAATACTTTTAAATTATTACCAAAAATGAAAAAGAGCATTCAAATATTTATAAAATTAGACATAAAGTTACTAATAATGCTTTCTAATTGAATACTAGAACATATTAAAGGCTTTATTAATATTAAATTTCGTAATTTGTGTACATATAATGAATGTTATAATTAATCTACCCTAGTTTATCTTTTTAAAAAAATGCAATATTCTAAATGAAATAAAATAATGTTTACTATCAGATCCCTGTTTACTAATTTTCCCAGTTCGGAGGTACTGCAACTAAAACTAATGAACATTAATGAATCCAAATTTCATATACAGACTGTGAAAGACATGAGGAGATGATTTCCGGGGGAGGGAAACCACCGATTTGGGAGATTTTGGAGCTACTGTCATGTACGCACTTTGAAGTTTGCACAATCCAGGTAGAATTTTCAGATTTCCTATTGTTTACGTGATAGCAGATGTCATTATCTTACTGGTGAGTAATATCGGCAAATGTTGGAAAATATTGTCATTCCTGAATTGCAGCAAAGATAGTGATTGGGCACGACAATCTTTATGGAGCATGATCACATATTCTTTGCTCAGTACACCAGTTATTCAGTTCAGTTCAGTATCTTTTACTACTCTATTTTGGTAATGAAACAGTTATCAAACAATGTTTTCTGACGGAATGGAAAACCCGTTCCCAAGACATAACCTCCATGTGACTTTTAGCTGTGGGGGTACCATAAATCTGCTGTGTATACTAGTGGTGTTACGAACATGAGTCCCTTGAAAAAAGAACATAAGACGAATTGCTATTAGCATCCAAAGCAGAGAAAGCAATAGCTTTTATAAAGGATAGGATTAAAGATATTGTAAGTAGACCAGGGGATCCTAATGTTAATTAATAAAAGATTACTATTACATATTGTTATCGTTCGTTTCTGAATATGCATTTTTTTTTAATATATGAATTTTTTAATACATGATTTTTTAATATATAATAAAACTTGACATTGTTCATTTTCTGGTCATTCATAATAATTAGTAACTTTTTTACGTTTCCAACAGTTCCAAAATCACATATGAACTAGGAAATTTGAAAAATCTACCGAGATTGCGAAAATTTCATAGTGCGTACGTGCCAAATTCTTCCTCCTGTCTAGCAACTCTAAAATCTTCCTTATCGGCGACTTTTGGTACTTATTTTGCGGAAATCATCTCCCCATGTCTTCCATAGTCTGTATAAGAAATTTGGTTTCATTCTGTTCATTAGGTTTATGCACAGATAACTCCAAAAAGGGAAAGTTATTTTATGATCACCGTGCACTTTAATTCAGAGAAAATCTGTTTACAACTTGTAAATATGATTAGCAACTGGAATATACATCGTAGATATTCACATAATACTGTATTTGAAAATAATTACAATTTTGAAGGGTAAAAGAGATAATTTCTTGCAGAAAGACTTGCATTTTCAGATGTGAGAAAATCCTTTTTTGCATTGAAATATCTCAAAACCTTCTAACGAACATTTCGAAATTATGTAAGAGTCACAATCTTCACTGAATCCACTAGTTTTGAAAGTAATGAATGCCGCAAGAAAATAGTAGTCCAGTTTTGTAGTCGGAATATGTAGGCCAATGTTTACTCAGAACTTGGTTAACTCGGAATGTAGGCCAACGTTTAATCAAATCAGGCAATCAAGTAGATTATTAGGCTAAAAAGTTACCCTTTTTATACTACACTGGGAATAAGTTTCAAGAAGTTCCTATTATTTATTCTCTATCAAAGGAACCATTCAAGGTAGATGGATAGTTTAAGTTAATTAATATGCAAGGCAATGAATGATCGAATCTGCTTGATGCATTAGTTGCAGTTATTCGTTTGATGATCAAATATCCTGAATGATGACTGTGTCAGTGACTTGTATCGATATTCGAACTAAATAGTTTTAATTTACTGGGAGATAAAATGCAAATTTCTTTCATAAGCAAATTTTCTTGTAATGCAGTATAAATGTATCTGTCAGGATTAACTGTGGGATCCAATGTGATTCGTGAAGTAAGCCATTGTAGAACAATTGATAGTTTATGCTAACTTTTGTTTTTAACAGTGACATGTTCTACAATTTTTCATAAGATGAACAAGTTGTTCACTGGACTGAATAAAAACCACAACTATGTGAATTTACACGAGGTTCTTCTCCCTGAAAATACATGCAGCTAACTGAGGCTGGCTGAAAGTCTTTCAAAAAGCATTACTTTTCGAAAGCATGCTTCACCATTTTTAACACTAAATATGTAGCAACTTCACTCTTAGCAATTTCAAATGACGAAAGCCAGGTTCTAATTAAATGTAGTATTTACCCATTAACATATAACATCATCACGTTTAATGACTTAATCTCCCTGTTTTAAAGTCAAATTTTTCAGACTCCGCAATAACTTCGGGACAGTCGTTAATGCTAAACCAATTCTACTGCTTCTTTGAACAGGGGAGCTCTGGAAATAAAGTTACGGCGTGCGCCTCTGATCTTCCCGAACCGCAGTCGCGATGGACCCAGCCGGCCGTGAATCGACGCACGTCTGCCTTCGAGATATTAATTTAACCGTGCTCTGATGGTTTAGGCAGCGAAGCTTGTTTAATATGTAGATTATGTAGCTGTGAGTCGCAAGCGAATTCGATTCAGCATGAAACCGTCAAGAGGTCTTTGCATTTAATGGTAGAGATGAATCGTTCCAAATGTGCGTCTTGTAATACGTCTATATGCATGCATTATGATATACAGAGTCTCTGTGTTATTGGACATTGAATTGTGCACTACTGTCCTGCGTTCAGTTTAAATTATTAGTAGTCAATATAGGAGATATTTGCAGAATCATTATTTGTGAAAACAAGAATACACTGTAAAATAGAATGTTCTACGTTGTAGTAAATCATAATTTGTTGATTTAAATATAAAAGACAATATCTTAGGTAATACAGTTATAATAATTATTTATCGTAAAACGTATTAACGTACTTTTATTCAGGGTCGAAGGGGGCTTGGTGGTCAATTGGCTAGTGCTCTGGCATAGGCTTCAGGGTCGAATCCTGGTGGTGGCATGGATGTTTGTTAGTGCTTTGGAATCCACGTTAAACTGTAAGTCCAGGTCTAATTAGCCCAACGTGTGCATAAAATAACCGTAGAGCGGCAAACCAAACCAGGGCCGAAGCAACCTGGTGGAGGTTTCACTAGATTTTTAAACTAAGGAAGCTGTGTCCGAAATCCTGCAAGCGAAGCTTAACTGAAATCTCCAATGTATATTTCTGGGATAGGCAAGGGAGTTACTGAAATACACAATTTCTTCTAGTGGCTAGTGTGTTATTCATTGCTTTTATAAAATTAGTGGACTAGATTGTGACACATTCTAATGGACTTGAACTGTTTGATAAAAATTTTGGAGTTTTTTTTATACAGTAAAATGTGATTTTCTCACTTCTGAAAATTTCTTGAGCTTGTGAAGAAGGATACGAACCTCCTGATGCCATCCATAGGGATGTTCATTCAAATGTGGATGCAGTCTATAGGTTCACCTGTGGTTTACTTTGGTTAAAGTATAAACTGCTACATATTTGCTGTTCTGTATCGAATAATTTAGGTCAAAGTGACGACGACATTCGAAAATTGCAGAATTACTTTTTTAATATATTTCTTAGTTCTAATGATATTAATATAATGCATGTATGACTTGAATATCCAGCATGGAATAATAAGAGCATCTTTCTTAAAAATTAACAAAAATCAAAATATTTTGCAAAGAAATGAATTCAAAATTTACATTGACTCCTTTAAATCAGATAAGAACTGGTTTCTTATATTGTATAAAATATGTATATTAATTTTAAAATAGTACAACCAAGACCATGACGACAATTCCCATGTTGGGAGAAAATATAGCATATTGATCCATATTAAAGGAATTTTTTCATTAATAATTAATAAATCTGTTAAAAATAAATGGTAACTTTTTAATTTTGTTTAGCAAAGAAATAAGGAAGCAAAAGTTTTAACATTAATATGGATTTTCCTAACATATGAAAACAGTGCATGAAACGAAGATTAACGAATACTATTCACAAAGTGAATGTATAAATTAAATTTTTAATTCGTTCATTTTGTATATTTTATTCGTACATCACCACTATAAATCTATATTACTAAAACAGCAACATTAAAAACGAACACATGACTGGATTACTGAAAGTAATACCTTTCTTAATGCTTTTTGTATTCTAGTTGTTTATTGATATATATATATATATATATTCAATAGACATTGGAATTTTAAAATCGAATTTAATTTTTATAAAATCACTTTATATTCTTCCAAAAACCTTTTGAAATTCATGAGTAATGTTAATACAAATGAAACAAAAATTCTAATGATATTATTGTTTTTAATTTAAAAAGAAGATTCTTTGATTTGTAATTTCTTATTTTTTTTTATTATAAACGTTACTCAGAATTGAATTTTGAAAAAAACTTAAAATGCAAAGAAAATGGATACAAAAAAAGGAAATAATTATGGCAAAGACAATAAGTATTAGTGGTAATTATTACCCAAATGACAATAAGTATTAATTTAAAATAGCTCATAAAGTGTTTCTATATTCGAATATCGATACTTTGGCCAGCCATTAGCAGCCAGAACGAAAAATATTTAGCAGATAAGTATTATCCAAAGTGCACCAGGCAGGGAGGTAACTACATTGCACTTAAATTTTGAAACCATAATTTTGAATAAGCAATTCCAGGGATGACACGTGGGATTCTGCATCATCTGTCTTATTTTCAGACGATGCAGATAATTTCAGATGAAGGAAGATGATGAAGCTTTCAGATGATGTAGATAATTTCAGATGAAGAAAGATGATGTAGCTGATTTCAAATGAAAATAGATGACGTAGTTTTTCCAGAGATAAAATTTTTTTTAAATTCTTAATTGCAAATTCTCTTTCACAGAACTTTTCTTTATTTTTTATTTATTTCATTTGGCATTATAATTCCAATTAAAAATAATTAGAAGCATTACTGGCGAAGAAAATTTCACAACAAATCAAATGTGTTCAAATTTTCAACATGAGCTTCACAGTCACAAGTTTTCAACATGAGCTCCCCAGTTCCTAAACTTTTAACATAAACTCCACATAAAAGTAACGTACCCAATCATAATACAATTCATTCATTCTTATAAACACTACGCGAGTGAATTGTGTTACGATTTTAGCATGGTAACCTACATGTCGAGTAGGTTTTACGTTAATAAGCAAAAAGGGCAAGTGTCTGTAAGATTCCCACATGCATTGTTCAGCTTACTCCTTATACACGAGTTAAAGGCATTCTTTTGTGCCCTGGAATATTGATTTTCTTAACAATGCCGGTCCCCCGTGTCCTCCCTTCGAAATATGACAGGAGGCGACAAACGTCAGGGGAGCTTTCCCCCCAGGCGTGTGGATTTCTGCATTCTAGGGATTATGAAATATCCGTCCGAGTAAATGAAGGACACGTACAGAAATGAGCCTGCTAAGTCTATTTCCAATTAATCTGAAATCAATGGGACGTTTCAAAGGATTTTCAGGAAGGAATTTAAATATACTGCGCAAACTAGCTTTAAAAGCAGCTTTTGCAGTTTGGAATCGAAAACTTGCTGAAGGAGAGTTAAGCCTAAGGGGAAATTGAATTTCTATTAATTGGATATAGTAGATAGAATTTCTTTACTTTTTTTTAACAAATAACATAATGTTCATCCGTGTTTGAATTTTTTAAAATAATGCTTCAAAATATTGGATAAAAAATTAAGCATAAATTGTATTCGTATATGAATCCGAAGCCATTCTCTCTTAGCATTTCAATAGTTATTTCAAGAGCGTCTAGAAAACATACAATCAATTTCATTTCTTTAAGATTCATTTATTGGAAATCTCTAATATTGAAATGAAGAATTTCAATCGTATGTTTTGCAAATATTCAAATGAGATAAATTTAATTTCTGGTTTAAATGCCGAAAATTACAATGCAATAATATCATTGTCTTTTTAAGAATTTAAATGACGTGTGAAACTAACACTAATTTTTTATAATATTTTAACACTTACAAAGTATTAAATTAATTATTTCAGTGTTAACTAATTAGCAGTCAAACCAAAATTAATAAAATTTAATGAAACAATTTTTTACAATATTTTAATAACACATACGAAGTATAAAATTAATTATTTCAACGTTAAATAATTAGCAATTAAAGCAAATAAAAAATCAATCGTATGTTTCGTAAATATTCAAATCTGCGATAAGTATAATTTCTGGTTTAAATGCCGAGAAATGCAATGCAATAATATTATCTCAATAATAATTTAAATGACATGTGTGAAACAAACACCAATTTTTTATATCTTAGAACTTACGAAATATTAAATTAATTATTTCAGAGTCAAATAATAAGCAAATGAAGCAAACTAAATTTAAAAAAACTATGTATGAATGAAACTAAACTAAAAAAAAAAAAAAAAAAAAAAACTAATGAGAATGACAATTTTGAATATTTTTTTGTTTTGGCTTAACAAAAGTAACGATTTATTTAAAAATGATTTGTCATTTGCATTTTCAAACGTTTGTTTATGAAGCAGATTAACACTTGTGTTGATGTAAATTGAAACAGATTCTGCATTATCTAAAATATAGTCATGTATCACAGCACAACTTATTATATAAAAATATCTGTTTTCCTAAAGCGAATTTAGAAAAGAATATAATCATAGTTACGTCAAATTGGAAGGAAATCAAGAAAATATGCTTGTTATTGTTTACAGAAGAAACTGATTTTTGAAATTTACCATGCTTAGATGGTTTAGAACAGTAATAAAAGGATACAAATTTAGGAAAAAAAGGAAACATCTTCCGAATTAGTCATATTCGGAAGATGTATCCTTATATTATGTATGTTTCCTAATATTATGATTATTTTAACCTAACAAACAATCAAGTAATGGAAAATATAAAAAAAAATAATTTTATTTATCAAATATTGTCAACGGTACAGCCATTTATATAAGCAGAATTATTTCACAAATCTGTTGTTGTTGTTTGTTGTTTCTTACCCCACTTGGCAGGCCAAGCCCACGAGCCCATATGGACTCATGATTGAAGGGGAAGGAAGCAGCTTCTGTTGTGATGGAGCACCCCGTAGGTAGAAGCCTGACTTTTGCTCCGTGACGCTCTTACAGTCATAGCAGACCGGGACCTACGGCTTAAAGTGGATTCCGAACCACTACAAACATCCATGGCACCGCCGGGATTCGAACCCGAAACCTGTGGCACCGAGCGCCAGAGCGCTAGACACTCGGCCATTCAGGTCCCAAATTTGCCAACGGCACGCAGTGTTCCCAGGTGGTCACCCACCCAAGTACTGACCGCGCCCAATGATGCTTAACTTCGGTGATCTAACGAGAACCGGTATATTCAGCATGGTACGGCCGTTGGCTTTTCACAAATCTTTATATATAAATGTTGATTTTCCTGAAATATTTATAATTTTTTCCGATAATACTAAAAATACTTTAAAAATGTTGTTATACAATAACTAGATTAAAGATTTTTCTTTAAATTTGGTAGGTACATAAAATATATCAAATAATTTTAGATTATTTAAAATATAAAAATATCTTACAACATCAATATGCAATTGAATTTTTACAAAAGAATTTTGGTGAATCGCTTAAAAAAATAAAAAGAGAAAATTAATTAAAAATTTTCATATACAATTAGCTAATAAGATTGATGCAGTTAATAAGTAAAGAATATCAATTTTAATGAAGATTAGATAAATTATTCCTTTTGACGCTATTCTATCTGATTATCTGGTTTGACACTGTTAGAGTCAAATTTAAATTAAAAATAATCAGACAAATTCTGTTAACAGATAAGTAAATAGTTTTTTCAGTAAATCGGTAGCTGAATCAGTAAAAAGAATTCCTCCAGATGCGTAGCAAAAGTCAATGCTTTAAAAAATGAACTAAACTTGTTGGCGGTGAAGCCAAAGAAATTTGCATTGATTATCGTACTATCTGATTAAGGGCTTAGGAATTTTCTCTATAAAAATGCAAAAACTTTCTTAAAGCCTTACTTTACCTCGCGTGATTCTAGGAAAAAACATTGGCCTTAAAAAGACATGTTACTCACTATAAAAATGTCGATAAATTTATTAGCACTAAATTAATATCTACTATCATATCAATATTAACAGCCAGAGGTTTCGCCAGTCTTCCTGATCTCTTAGACATACTAAAGTCATTTTTTCATCCCTTTACCACGCATTGTCTCATCTGCGTATCCCACTGGATCTAGCCTATTTTTGATCATAGAACTAACACTATTATCAGAATCTCTAAGCTGAAAATTACAGTAAGACAATTTAAATTTGCTTTTATTATACTGCTTTACGATGCAGAAATTTTAAAATAATATTTCTATTCAAATGTATATTAATTAATTGACAAATGCCAAAACCAATAAATAAAACATTTAAATATTTAGCTAAAAATTGTTTAGATTTCATGTATTCTAATATTAAGAAATACATTCGACTGAATGTATTGACATTTTGATGTATTTAGTAAATTATAATTTTTTTTAAAATAAAATAAATATAAATTGATGTGAGAACTTAATCTGTTTCTAATTAAATCGAATTGTTTTAGTGTTAAGAGCAACACAAAAAATTGAATATTCAATACTAGTTTGAAATTAGAAATTTAATTTTATTATGCAGTTGATAAGTAAAGTATATCAATTTTAATCAACATATGAACAACATATTTTTGAGCAACATATTTTTAATTGTAGGGTTTCTTATGGCAAATAAATGTAGTAATATTAATGATTTGTAGTTACTAGTAGTAATAGTAATATTAATAAAATATGTCAAGTAATGATGTAAATTTCCTTCATCATGAAATAATATATATATATATATATATATATGCGTAGGTGGCGGTGATGCGTAGATAGTAGAAATAATAACAATTTTGACTGATAAATTCAATATTAATGTAGTATCATAATGCAGTATCATTAAATATTAGTATAATAAGCTTAATTGTTCATCCTAAAAACTTAAAAAACTGAAAAATAATCATTTCCAACTCACTTATAAGATACAAAGATTTTTTTTTTGTCTATTAAATAATAGAGATTTAAAAGAAAAGAAAAGGAAATACTTCATTCACTCACATTCTATTCTTTAACCACTTTATTTTTTAAAAAAGTTTCTTTAAATAAAAAAAACTCATTTTTCTTATTCTCGAGCTTTCTTCAGTCAAATTAAGCAATCCAGCAAGATGCGAATTAAGAAAATATCAAATCATATACTTATAAATTAGATTTTAATGAACTGAAAAATATGCATTATATTTTAATGTACTCCCTATATTTTCAATTTGCTGAGAAAAATAACGTAAAGCAATATAAAAAAAAAATTTTAAAATCAATTCCTACATTTTTTTTCATTCTATTGCAGAAAAGTCCTTTACAAATAAAGTTTAAATTTTACTCTTACATCTGGCGTCATCTATTATTAGATACATGCAACTTAAATTTAAAAAAAAAACTAAAATTAATTAATTTAATTTAATTGAGGAATTAATAATTGCAAAAACTGTATTAACATCAAGTGTCATCCACTGCAAGTTAAAAAAAATGTATTTGAACTTGAGTGAAGGAATAAAAAGTATTTTATTAACGAATGAAAATTTGAGCAAGATATATATATATATAGGGAGAGTGACAGTAGGAATTGAAAAAAATTTATAACTGTCCTGTCTGAAATCGTTTTTATTTATTCCAAATAATACAAAGTTATTTTCACGGTTTTGTATAAATCTTGATCTCTCTACTTATGATCCATTTCTGACTGCCACAGAATCAGAAACATTTTATAATTACATTGTTAGCCTTGTTGCGCCATTTATACCTACATGTAAGAAATTACAGGTAAATCATTTCTTCTCTAATTATTAGATTTGCAGATCCACATACAACTTTCAATGAAAACATGTGAACAGTTTTTTCACTGTATACAAACGTACTAATAATTCCAAATTAATTTTATTTTGAATGGACAACAATTCTATCAATTTAAGGTGCATCAAAAATTCGTTTTGGACACAAAGATTATACTATGAGGTAGTTGAAAAGAATTATGAATGCTTATAAAAAATAATCGAGGAAGTGTGCGAGAAAAGGGTTTTTATTTTAAGCTTAAGGTAGACCTTACATGCAGATTCATCCCAAGGCTTAGCCTTTGTTTATAGGCTTTGTACAAGGCTTAGCCAATCTTGAATGATGACGAATATATAGGGTGATTATAATTAAAGTCCCACTTCCAAAATGTAAAAAAAGAATCACTTGTCACAGTGAGTTAAAATTTGAACTGAAGATAGTTGAAGGGGGAATCGGTATGGCATCAAAAAAAAGTTCCAAAAACAGTTTTACTGATTTTCCCCATCCAATTTGGTATGACTTTGCCGTGGTGGATGGACTTTCCTCTAACAGTGTCACAACTGTTGAATAATTTTGAAATCATTTTTTTCATCCAAAAACCGAAGCAATCAAGCACTACAGTTCGTTTAATGAGTAACTTATGCCAAATACTTTGTAATTTCGATTCAAAATATCCCTGGCAGCAGAATTCACTTTCTTTATGCTGCTTACAGCGCCATCTATTAATACACTTTGGAACTTTTTTTTATACTGTACCGTTTTTCCCTTCTTCAAGTACCTCCAGTTCAAATTTGAACTCATTGTGACGAGTGGTCCTTTTTTTTACAGCATTTTGAAATCTTCAATTATAATTACTATGTACATTCACCTATACATTGACTCATCACAATTCATGGAGAAAACAAGGTTAATATGATAATCAATCTATCAAAATATATTTGGTGCCAAGATTTGAGGCAGATGTCAGAACACAGAAGAATGATAGATGCATTTTTATAAAGATCCATATAAATAATATTATTTTTTTTGAAATTGAATTTTGAATTTTTTTAAAATTTTGTTTAATTTTTTTGAAACTTATTTTTTTATTTGATAATTTGTTTCTAAAACTGAAAATCTTGAAAAAAATTTAACAAAGTGTTTCTTTTATTCATTATTTATCTAAGCGTTATTTTATTTTATTGCCTTATTAATAACTTATATAGAATATTTCTGAAAATTTTGTGGAACTCATTTACGGCTATTTTGGGACGATTGGGTCTGTTTCAGTAAAACTATTTCACGAAAAATATAAAATGAAGGTATTACTTTTATTTTATAATTAATATTAATGCATAAGATATCTAATTTTTTTTAAAGTAGGAATGTAAGTTTATTTTAAATAATTTCACCAAAAAATAATAATACACTCATGTCCATAAGTTAAGGATAATTCAGAATCACACAGAAATTGAACTCTAAAATAAAAATCTCACCTGTAGAATTATCACACGCATCTTGAAGAAGAATATGCAAATTACAGGAAACCACCAGATGGCGCGCATAGTACGTCACAATGACGAGAGTGTAAGAGAGGGGTATATAAGGAATGGTGGCAAAGAAGTAAAATTGTTCACAAGCGCTTTAAAAGCCTTTCAGTGCAATAACCGCATAGTTATGGCACAAAGGAAGTATCTGGATGATTTTTTACGTGGTAGAATTATCGGACGACTGGAATGTGGACGTACCCAGCTGGAAGTATACGAGGAACTTGGAATCGTCCAGAGTGTCATCTCCAGGCTTTGGCAACGATTTCAAGATGATGGTAATGTGAGTAGATGTTACAGCACAGGTCGCCCCCTGAGTTAGAACGCCGAATGAGGACCGGTATTTAGCAGTTACTGCCAAAAGAAACAGACGGAGCACAACATCAAACCTGTCTCGTCAGCTCTCTTCAGCTACCGGTACGACAGTTTCAAGGCAGACCGTGTACAGACGCTTAGGGCACATTGCTCTATATGCTCGTAGGCCTTCAGATGTGTTCCACTTACCGCAACTCACTGTCGCCTGCGATTAACCTGGAGTAGAGAGCATGCATTGTGGATAACGCAACAGTGATCTTGTGTGATGTTTTCCGACTTGTCCAGGTTTAGTTTGCAGTCTGATTCTCGCCGGACTTTCATATGGAGAGCGCCAGGTACCCGTTACCACCAAGAGAACACCATTGAACGACACCGTTACGTTGGTGCAGGATGTCTCGTTCGGGGAAGAATTATTCTTGGTTCCAGAACTGACCTGCTTGTTCAGAGTGTAACAATGACAGGCCAGATCTATCGGGATGTCATTCTGGAACAACATGTACGTTTGTTTCGGGGCGCCATGGGTGCTGAATTTCTGTTTATGGATGACAACGCCCGTCCTCACCGTGCAAACATTGTAGACGAATGCCTTCAATTGGAGGGTATCACCCGTATGGATTGGCCACCATACTCACCGGACTTGAATCCAATAGAGCATGCGTGGGATATGCTTGGCCGACGAATTGTAGCCCGTCAACCCCCTCCCACCTGTCAACCGGAACTTCGGAGGGCATTGCTTGATGAGTGGTGTAATATTCCCCAAGATCAGATTGATAATTTGATATTCAGCATGCGTAGGCGTTGTAAGGCCTGTATTGCATCGTCTGGGAGACATACTCCATATTAACCATCATACTAACCATGTTATACTGTTTTTTGTAAATAGGTTCTTTTTTGAAATTTGCTCCAGGGAGTAAAAATCGCAATTTTTATTAATTATGTCAAACATATAGCTTCTTTTTTGCTCTTTACCTTTTGTTTAATAAATAGACTTTACAAATAAGTCAAATTTGTTTTGCTTCTGTCTCTTTCTTTGCCTGAACTTCATTATCCTTAATTTATGGACATGAGTGTATTTCAAAATCTTTTTGCTTCTATGCGTTTCAAAGTTGAAACTTTTTCCATTATGTCTAACAAACAATAATTAGTATTGTGTAGCTTGATAGTTAACTCAAAATAAATTAATTTAACGCTAACAAATGAAAAATCTTAAAATTTTTAATTTCTGATGAATTTATTTACTGTTTCTTTTTTTAAAGAAATATTAGGCAAGGAAATCTATCTTAATAATTTTTAAAAACGAAAATATGATGTACAATTTTAAAAAGTTAATTTAGTTAAATTATATAGATAAAAAGTGAAATTGAAATATAACTGCAACTGTTTTTATTCCATAAAAAAGTAGTTGAACAGTTTAGTACTCATCAGGATTATTATTTTTTGAAAATACTTAATAAATCAGCTTATAGTAAAATCGCCTTTCAAAGGATTCAATTGAATTCCTAAACTATAATGGCTTTAAAATAAACCAAATTATAAATTACCTTTATCGTATCTTAATAATTACCTTTTATTGGGAAGATGATAAAAATAAAAGCAATTATTATAGAATGTTATTTATTTATGTATTTTTGTAAAAAAAAGTCATTCTCTGTTTTTTTTTTTTACTGAGCAATAACGTTGAACAATTATAATTAATTTAAACTTTGTGGCTATTGCCTAACAATAACACACATTTATTGAATGTTGATTTTAAAAACCCTATAAAAATTTTAAATCAGTTTAATAATGTTTTAAACTCTTTTTTAAGGTTTCAATTAATAGCATGAATGGAATTTAATTAATGAAATGAGATAAAATATTAATAACTATCAAGAAAAATCTTTTTCTGTAGTATTTATTCATATTACTTTAGAAATACGATTTTTTTTGTTGCTCTTTAATTTTTTATTAATCAACCAAATTAAAATTTATTAAAATGTGAATTTGAGAACATACAAAAAAGATGTTCAAGCATCTTAAAAAACGAAACCGAATTATAATGATTCCAAATAATTTCCTTAAACAACAAATAAACTCTGTTTCGAAGCGAACGGTTCAGTCAACATCGACCAGAATCCGTTCGAACAACAAAGAAATTCCATTCGAAGAAGCATCCACTCCAAAAAGTACGAAATCCAAACTCATTAACTGCAGCATCTCCTTTTCTTCAAAAACTGTTCTAGAGCAAAAACCCGTACAGCAGTCAGACATTAAAGCTCGATGGGCGATCGTGACCTAAATCCGGAATTCCAATCGATGTGTTCCTTCGATAAGAAAATCCTCTTGCCGTCTTCTGAACGAAGGAATTCCTCTTTCTCAAAGACAAATAGATACACTAACAAACGATGCTCCAGTGGGGAAGAGAGCGATGAAGTGTGCGGCGAAAAGGGCTTTTATTTTAAGGTTAAGGTTTACCTTACATCCAGATTCATCCCAAGGCAACGGCCGGTGTTTACTTGGCAAAGGCCGATCTCGAGTGGTGACGGTGATATATCCACCTACGCTTTTGCCCCAATCATCACACTCCACGGAGAAAACTGCACTACAGGAACATGATCCACTTTACACGTGGAAGCATCATACATCGCTATCTCATTTGTACCTCATCCTCTTTGGCTTTTGATGCTGTTGTTTTGTTTTGTAGTCATACCCCCAAGGAGTAATAAGTTGTCGATCGTTATTTCTAGTACTGGGGATATCGAGTGCTTATTGATGGTGGAGATTTGGCTAGTAATTTAGACCATTTGTTAACTTTATTTAATTGGATCGGATATATTTATTTAATGTAGGTACGTTATTTTGTTTCGATTCAAGTGATTGGGGATTAATATTGCTCCATTTATTACCGAATTGTATTCAATTTAATTGCCAGATCTTGTTTCACGATTTCTAAAGCCTAGTGTTTATTAATAGTTGGATTGTAATTCAAATTATCTGTACTACATTTAGCCGGATCAAATGTGTTTATTTATAGATAGATGCATGATCTAGCTTAGACTGAAGAGTTTTGATGTTAATATTATTTCATTACTGTTCAGTTGTATTTAATTCGTATTTGGTTTTAAGAATTAGAATTTTAGGCCTGAGTATAGAGTATTCATTGATGGTGTAAATTTTATGTCTAATTCGAGTCATATATTCGTTATTATAATTGAATTATATATATATATATATATATATATATTTGTTTTGAATCAATATTTTAATTATCACTTATGTTTATTTACTCGAATTAATTTATTTTCCGAGTCTATTTTGATCCCTACAGATTTATAAATTTATAATAATTTATTATAAATTTATCGAATATAATGATAAATAGAATGACTATCTGCTTCATGTGTGCGAAATTAAATCGAATTATGAATTTGTAAGAATCAAATGATACAATAAAAGATATTCAATTGGAGATATTTTATATTTATATTGTTTTGTTTCAATCTAATTGCAAATAATTCATTTGTCACATCTCATACGTTTAGACAGCTAAAAACATTTATAATTTTTAAAGAACATGCCGAATATTTATTGATTAAAAAAAATGAGCAAGAAATCTAAGCGGATAATCGGTCGTTTTTATTAAATAAAATGGTTTTATTTAATAAAATATTATTTCGCTTAAATAAAAGAAATTAGATAATATTTATATTCTTTCGTTTTTCTTTAATTGAATTGAATTTAAATACCAAGCCTTATTTTATTTGGAGAATTAAAATGTATCTTATAATTTATTGAGATAGTAGAGACTGCTTATTGATGAGAAAGTTTTAGCTTGTAATCCAGTTTGTAATTTAATAAAAATCTATTCTTTATTAAATTTAATAAAATGTGATTATTTAATCTAGGTAGATTATATTATTTCGAAGAAAGAGATAGAAATGATACAATATAAAAACTCAATCTAATTTTTAAAATTTTATTATTTTGCTTGAGCAACTGCACAGCTTTTTTTCTGGAATTGCTATCGAATGTTTATTACTGGCGTAAATATAATTTTGAATTTATTTAATAATTAATGAAAACTTTTATTAAAAAAAAGATAAATTCTTACTTCAGGCAAAAGGGTTTGTTATTATTAGCGTTTCATTTATATCTCATGTCCTTTTTTCAACTTAATTATGAGGTTTTATTTTGCTTTTACCGTTAAAAAGTAAGTCACATCTTCGAAAGCTAATATCGCGCATTTATCGATGGCGGAGATTTTTCGAGTAATCCAGACAATCTGTTATTAATTTGAGTCGAATGTGTTTTTAACCAAAATTAAAGTGCTTTTTAGAGAATGAAGAGCTTAATATCATTAGAATTTTCATTTTTTCAATTTTCATTTTCATTTCACACATTTAATTTCATTACTGAAATTTTGTTTTTCGCGACGCAATTTATAAAACTATTATGTATTAATCTATATATCTTTTAAAATTATTATTTGATTAATTTGTTTGGAAAATATTTTCACTTTATTTAATAAAATCAATTCATCGACTTCAACAGTTACATTCTGTGATTCGAAGATATTTAAAACTGTGCAAACAATATTCTTTGTTTGAATGTCATTTCCTTAAGCCAAACACTCTAGAAGTCGCATTTTTACTATTTCATTTATCCTGTTTTAAAATTAAATAAATATTATTCATTTCTCAGCGCTGTTATTAAATGTCTAGGATTAAATTTCAAATTCAAAGAATATCCTTTTTTTGTTTTTGAGTCTTAAATTTATTTTATTACTTTCCCTGGAGATTAATTTATACAGTCAATAAAAATTTAATTGAAAACTGATGTTATTTTACTTTATTTTGTTAATTCTCTAGCTTACAGTAAACCCTTTTTCATTATTTAAAATTGATATCGAGTGTTTATAAACGAAAATGATTTTATAAGAAGCTCTAAAAATGCAATAGAAATTAATGTAATATTTAATTTAGTAATTATTTTATTTCGGAATCTCTGTTTTGAAATTTAAGTTAAATCTTCAGTGAGATGTAATTTTAGCAATAATGTTATCTATCAGTATCTTTTAAGTCCAAATTATTTGATACAATATACTCAAATACATTTTATATTTTCTACTACATTTAGAGTATTTTTACGTGGAATGCCCTTTTACTTTTGCTTTTAATGAATTTACTTCTTCATTGGTGCAACAAGCCCATGGTGGGTTACGACCGTCGTCCTGCTGACAGATTTCGTGACAGGAGATGTTTCTTGTTTTAGGGGTAGGGTTACAATGTCGGCCAAGAAAGAGCAATACAGAACGACTTTGTGAAAATCCATTGTCTTTACTTAAAAGATTCATTACAGAAGTCTTTTCTGATGACAAAGACATTAAAAACTAATTCTCAAACTGTGAAGGACATTATCAAATAGTGATAATCGTATCAAAATGTACAGCTTCCAATAAAATCAATTGAATTAAGTTTGAATACAAGTATATTTTTAGTTCTTTAAGAACTGATTACAAAGTTGTGAAGAAATTTATTAAATAAACCCAATTTTTTTTATCTATTGCTAAAATGTTTATGAGGACTTAGATTAATTATAACTTCATTGTTTAAATTTATCTTAAAAAAATAAAAATTATTAAACAATACGATTTAAGCACATATTCATTTGCTTACAAACTTCTTGTAAAAATATGATGATATAATAGATAATAGATAAATGATTAATAATAGATAAATGATTATCTATTTGAATAAATTCCTTCGTAAAATAAAGTCAGTAAAGTTAGTGTGCAGCTATTTATTATAAATTTTTTTAAGTTAATGATTTACTTGACGCAAGTAGTTTAACTAATTCCTTAGTTCATAAGTTATTAATTTTGATCTTGGATGAAAAAAATCATTATCTTCATATACAGACCTATAATGTAATCTAATATTTCAAACGTATATATTCTCATATAAATATTTTCTTATAATTTATTATATTATAAGTCTCATTCACGGTTACCAGTGTAACTAGCAGATTGCTTAACGATATATATTTAAAAAATTTCTTTCGAGATAAATATCACTAGTATTCGCAGTTGCAAATTATTTTGTTACTATTAAGTGTATTGTTGTTGTTGTCGTATCCCCTGAAGAGTACAAGAGAATCAAATATTGTGGTGCTCCCTTGTAATATTGGCTATGTTAATTGTCAGTTATGGCTACGTTAATTGTTAATTCTCTTCCGAGAGATGGTCCAGACAATGCATGGTGGCTACAACAGCTGGGCAATCAAAGAGATGATGAGGAGTAAGTTCGACATCAGGGCAGATTGCATATTTTGGGTTTTCTTTAACGCTATCAGCAGAAATTTTCATATTTTTCCGATCCTTCATCCTTAAGCTTATTAGAGTAGTAGCTGTTTTTCTGTCAACCTTTAGTTCTGTAATTTGGTATTTAATTTTGATCTTATAATTCCATCTAAGTTTAGATTTTGCCAAGGCATTTGCATCTGCAAGGCAAATAGGAATGGCTATCTGATCCAGATTTCTGGCATTTTTCGCCAAAGAATCTGCCATTTCATTAAATTCCAAATCCACATGGGCAGGTATCCATTGTAGGATTCACATTGTGTAAGCAGTGGATTTTTTATAAAAGATATGGATGGATTTTTTAAAATTAAAGAACATATTTGAGAAACCTTTATTAAGAGCCTGTAAGGCAGTCCTTAAGTCAGTGAAGATTGTAATTCCATTCATTTGTTAAGTTCCAAATCCACATGAAGTGTGTTATATGTTGAATATTAATGCGTTAATTATTTGTAGAATAATTGAGTGGTGTTGATTTTATTTTATGTACTTATTTTTTGGCAATCATTTTATTATCAAAATGGGTTAGTGGATTAAAATTATTAAAACCTCCTACTTTAGATAGAATACTGTGAAAGTGGATTTCCGCTGGATACTAAAATCTCATGTCGTAGAACGCCAACCAATCAGACATGAGATTTCATGAGATTTCCATATTCGACGTATCTCACTTCAAATATTATTACTTTACCAAAGGATTGCGTGTCTTTATAATAATAAAAAAAATTTATCAAGAAATATAATTAATATATAGTTAGTGTATACAGTTAATGATAATTTAGCATCGAGTACATAAATACATCATGAGGTAGTTGAATGACTTTTTTTCCTCAAATGAAATTTCATATTGAGATATCCATGCAAACTTCATGAGTGTGGACCGGCCCTCATGTAAAATGAGTTTCATAATTAACTTAATGACACGCACTTACTTTTATGAGGTTTCGTATTACGCGAGAGCTGACACTTCGGGTGTGTCACCAGGAAATGTAATTATCTGATAGTCACCCCAGAGATTGTGTGCCGTCACAGAATCTGATAGGGTGAATATGACATTGTAACTTAACTCTTGTTATGCGATAATGCTACAGGAAACGTCTTGAAATAAACTTAATTTTATATAAAAAACAACAAATTGCTTTTATGTTATTTATTTATATAATTCATATTATTCTAATTCCTCTAATCTCCTCAAAGAAAATCTTGCTTTTGTATAATTTTGTACAAATTTACAATTTTTGTTCAACATTTATTGAATAAAACCAACAGGCTTACAATATTTGACAATATTTAATCACGTTGCTTTCCTTTTTATATTACTGTAGCATTTTTTTTTTTTTAGAAAAGAGTTTTGGCTTTTCATTCCCAAGAGAAAGGAATGTATGTTATTTGAAAAATATATAATAAACTCATCACACAAATTTGATAGCAGACGAGCTTTATTGTGGGTATTTATATATTATATGCAATTAGTGTTTTTTCCTAATGAGAACAACCTGTTACTAAAACGTGATAGCAGATATTCGGAATCGAGTATAATGAGGAAATTAGCGAATGTCTGTGCGACCTTCACAGTCCAAACAACTTCAGATTGAATATGATATATATGAGTTGTTCCATTGTGATTGGTGATAGGTCACGAGCTGAGAAATGTCTACTCCAATGAGAAGTGAGAGAAGCTGACACTCTTGATGGATTGCCTTAAAAGGAGATTTTTGGTGAAGAAGAGAGAGAGTTCTGTGACGAGTCGACCAGAAGTGTTATTTTTTTTTCTTTTCTCTGAAGTGACTGAATAGGCCAGAGTTTTTCGCCTGTTATCAAAGTGAGCCCCTTGTAGTTTCGTGAATCACGCCGTGTGATAGTTAAGGTCTGCCGTACACCAGGTGGTTAGATTTGTCGTAGATTCTAGAACTCTGAAAATCTCCGAACTTGGAGTGAATTACAGATTTCGTGTGAATTTATTTCTTAACCTATTTTATTTTAAAAAGATTGTATACACCTAATTATCTCACCAATAATGTTCACCTACTTTATTATTTTTAATTGCTTTGTTATTTTTGTAGATATATATATGTATATATATATAATGTTAGTAAATATAATTTAAAGTGTTTCCATGAGTCTAAAAATAGCCCTCTTCTTGAAACCATTATAAGTCAAACATAGGACAAGATGTTACATTACATGTAGACAGATTAAGTTACATACAGAATGATAAGTTCTAATTGTTTAAAGTTATTTTATATTTTAAAAACAATAATGGCCAAAATCCTTTATTTTACATCTAAGCCTGTAAATCGTTTGAACTTTTTATACAGGATTTTAGAATTTTGAACTTATCTTGCTCGTGAAAAATCGATTGTATTTAAAATTTTTCACCTTTTTCTTCTTTGAAATCATACTTAAATAGATTTTCTGTAGTATAACATTAGCTAACTCATGTTAAAAAATAATCATATATCACATTTTTTGCGAGTTCATTTGCATTTCTGAATAATTACTGTCGCATGTAAATGGGATTATTCATCAGAATTAAAAATAAATATTTTGTATCAGTTATTTGCAGTAATGAAGAAATTTGTATTAGTATTTCTATTCACATCAACTTAAAAGTTACGATAGAATTGTTTTTTAATGTTAATCGAATGCACGAATATGATATTCTAATGTGTTGAAAATTATACACAAAAAATTGTCTGTGCATATCCATTTCTTCAGTAACTTTAAGAACGATTAAGTGATGATATTTGGCTTTTTTTCCTTGTCAACTATTGAATCTTCTGTTGGCATGGCATATTGCCAGAATTTTCAATCGAACGCTTTACGTTACGAATTTTTTTTCTTTAGATCGAAAAAAAGATATCAAAACAGGAATTTACCAAGTACATGAATTCACTTCGATCGATTAATCCAGACACGAATCAATTTATGTAGACTACGTAACAAAGCACAAAAAAAATCTAATCTGTTAAGCTGATATGTAAGTTACTCATAAAAATTTAGAATTATACAAAACAAAGAACAAAATGCATAACAGCATTCTTAAAAATATTTTTTTAAAAACTATAGAACACCAAACAATTTCTTTTCTTGAAAAATCTCATTTTCACTTTGAGATAAAATTGTTTTTGTTTTCACTAGACGATCTTTTAGAAAATTTTGCATTATTTAATTATATAATTATTAACTCGTGGAAGAAATTTAGTAGAAAGCTCGTGAAATTAAAAAAAAAAAAATTGCAGATTTCAGTAAAAGGTCCAAAATTAAAATGAAAGTCGTCCAGGAAACGAAAAATGTCGTTCCCCAAAATAAACCCATAATTTCATGGGCAATAATGCTTAAAAATGTTCTATCATTTATCTTAAATCTAATTTATAATTTTATGGGTAATAATGCTTATAAATAATCGATATAGTAAATGTTTTAGTATTTCGTTCAATTTTTACGTTAACACAAAGGAAAAAACGACCGGTCCAATTAATTTTACTTATCGATTTATTTCATTAAGCATGCATTAAAATGCTTGTTCAAAAATGTATATTCATCCAAATAGATTAACAATTTGGATCAATATACATTCGAAATCCATCGAATATGCATCATGAAAAATCCTTCTTAACAAAATAAACCCATAATTTCATGGGTAATAATGCTTAAAAATAATCTATTATTTACTTTAAATCTAATTTATAATTTCATGGGTTAATAATGCTTGTTAACAATCGATATAGTAAATATTTTAGTATTTGGTTCGATTTTTACTTTAACCCACAGATAAAGTGATCAATCAAATTATTTTTATTTATCGATGTTTTTATTATACATGCTTTAAAATATTTTTTTCAAAAATGCATATTGATCCAAATAGATTCGAATAGAAATTTTAATCGATTGTCTGGTAACAATCAAGCTATTCTATTGAGTGTAATATTGAAATGGAACTTGCTTTTTAGCAATCTCATCAATTATGTAATGGAATTCGTGAAACAAACATCATCTAGAAAACATCATCATCTAACAAACATCGTCTATTCTTGAAACAAACATCCTAGACATTCGTCTAGGATTTAATGTCTTTATATGCAGCAGAGTTGAGATTTAGGAGAAGAAAAAAAATGATTACATTATTAACATGATTACATAGATCAAGACCTGTATTCCGGTTGGCCCTTATCTGGCCTGGTTGGTTTCTTATTTTTAAATTTTCAGTAAATTAGAAAACATCAAATAAAATATTTTTAATTTCCGATACTTTATTAAGGTAGATTAGATTCAAAATTAGATTCAATATTTTAACATTTCCTTAAAGCCTAAAAGTCTTCGAAAAATATCTATTAAAAATTATTTTTTTAAAGTAAATTGATGAATCGTGATGAGGTGGGCCTCTATATGGGCATCAATGTATTATAACCCTTATTTTTTTAAATTTAAAATTACGAATTCATAATAATTTCGTGTGTTATAATATCAAAGCAGCAGTTTATGAACAGTTCAGCAAAAAAAAGAACAACGAAAAAAAAACAGATAATACAACAGAACATGCTGAAACAGAGTTCATTAATCAAACAATAAAGCCAAGTTGTAGATCTTTTAGCCACTGAAAAGTGTTACCAGGTGCACCACGGGGAGGTAGATCTTCTGAGCACCCTCTTTTATTATGTTCAATAATCAAAAAATTAATTATAGAAATTACAAATTATTTTTATTGATGACAAGGCATTCTTTACGATATATTATTAATAATAAAAGATTATAAAATGAGGAATATTTTATAATAAATACCATAGTGAGTTTATGTGAGAGTGTGGGATAAAAACTTGTGATTTTTTCGAAATCAATGCAATCAATTCAAACATCAAGCATCCAAATCAACCATGTTTTTTGATGTTTGCATTGATAGTATATAATTATATGGAATTTGTAAAATAGAATGAATATTCAAGAAATTTTAAAATTTCATATATTTTTAAATTACTTCTTTTATATATTGATTTTTGCAATAAAAACGAAGTAAAAGTGTTTAATTGAGTTTTTATTATCTTATATTTTATTGTTTCAACATTCCGAACAAGGATTATTTTCTCTATTAAAGTTATTTTTGTATAAATATTTGTTATATATTTTTAAACATATAGCTTATTTCGTGAGGTGTAAGAAAGAAATTGACTATTGTGATTTATTGAAAATTGCACGAATAAATAAATTCCAAAAATAATTTAAATTATTCAGTTCATTTTTAAAACTCTATAAAAATAAATAAAATCTTTTTTTTCACGATAAAAAATAACTTAACCAAATATTAGATATGTTTTCTCTGAACATTTGCTTTTTTTCTTAATTTTTAACAAAAGATTGTAAAGATTCACAAAAGGATAAAAATATTTTTAAAAATTCATATATTGTTAATATTTTCCTCTATTTTTCCCCTTTGTTTACATTAATAAAATGTTAAGAAACATCTTAAATTATAATTCGTGCTTTATCGTAACCACAGAAGGCTTATTAAAAATCTAATTTAAAATATGCACCTTTAATTTAACAACTTTAACAACAATTTTAAATAAAAAAATTAATAAAATTGCATAATTTATTACACTGCATGTATTTTTAGCAAACTAAAATTTTAACACAGCCTATATTTCCTGGCCACTCTTTAACAAACCTGTTTTATATTGCCTGAAGGAATAGAAAAAAGAAAAACCGCATCTATTTAAAAACCTAAAAATTCAAAAGTGGGAAAAAGCTCACCTCTTAGATATGAAGACATTTTTTTATCCACAATTTTATAACGCTTTCCTTTTCAACATTTACCTTCGGAAGAACCTGGGGATTGGAAAAAAAGGAAGAGAAAGCACTTCCAGAACAGAGAAACTTTTATTTTGAAAGAACAGTCCGATCTGGCCCTGGGGCATGAAAAAAAGTTTCTTTCGCATCAAAACAAAAAAACAAAAATACAAAACACACAAGGTCTGATGTTAGTAGCCACAACAACCAAAATAGCAACAGCGTCTCTCCTGGAGTGATGCCACACTCGCTACAAAGTTGGCACGACAGCAAAAAATGGCAGAAACATGAGAACATTTCGCGATTTCTCTCCTTCTTTACGGAAACAATTAAAATGGATTATTATTTCTGAGAAAGATGCTATCGACCCGCGATCACCCATCTTGTTAGGTGTTATGAATCCGCCTAGATAAAGGGGGGCTGTAAACATAGTTCAACTCGTATCTCAGCAAACAGTTACCTGTGATTTTTATTGATTCTTTTTAATACCAACCAAAATGTATTCGATAAACTATTAAAATTTACTTATTATAAAAATGTAATTTACTTAAACTCAATACCTTAAGTAGCTTTATTAATCTGCCCAAGAAAAGGGGCTGTAAACAAAACTTGATTCGTATCTCAGCAGACCGCTTCTTGTTATTTTAATGATTCGTTTTAACATTCGATGAATTACTAAAATGGATTGATATATTACACAATGGAAAATGTTGTTCACTTAAAATCGACTCGTTCAGTATTTCTTATGAACTTGTAGTGGAGAGAAGCTATAAATAAAGTGTAACTCGCATCAAAATTAAGTATTTCATGCGACTTTAAACGTGAACCAAATAAAAACGAATTGACTTCGAATTGTTTTAATATTATTCGCCGATAATATCATATAATAGAGAGTTTTTGCATAACGTTTTTTTATCGTCCGATATTTTTTTCTCCCTAGCGCGCATGCTCATAGGAAATTTCGCATGCGTATCTGTAATAATGTTTCCTATGATCATGCGGGTTAGGGAGAAAAAAATATCGGACGATAAAAAAACGTTATGCAAAAACTCTTTATTATCTCTGACAGACGTGTAATATTGAGCATTGTCAAAGTACTACACTACATTCAGCTTAGTCAGTTAAGTACTTCACTACATTCAACACTACACCACAATTTTGAACGAATATCTCTAGGTGGAATACAACTTTTTCCCTAATCCAATTATTTCTAACCTCGAGTACGTGGTGATACCCGGTTTTGGGGTACATGAAGATAACACTAAAAATGCAGAAAATGCAAAATAAATAAATAAATGAAATTTTAAAAAAAATTATCGTTTCTGAGAAATAGAAATGTTGATTGAACTTTTACAGACTGTTCTTTAGTTATCAGTTTATAATATATATATATAAATTATTACAATAATAAATCTTATTATATTATGGCAGCAGTGAAAGAAGAGTCCTATGAACAGAATTGAAAAATAATAAAATATTTATTACCTTTCTCGAGAAAAAAATTAGTTGAAAGAGAACTTTTGACTTACACAAAAATTAAGAATAATATCAAAATAAGCTTAATGAATTTTTTTAAATTTGAGATTATATTTAACTTCAGTTGAAGCAGATTTTAAAATAAAGTTCCATGAAACAAGCTCAAGGATTGCATTGTAATTCGTAATTGCCGCTATTTAAAAACCTGCTCATCAAATTAAATAATAGTTATAAAATTTAATCATGTCTGTGTGGTTCAAAATTACAACAATGATATTTAATTGATGGTAGGATGCTATTTTAAAAAAAATCAAAGTAAAATTCGAAATAAAACAAAATAAAAGCCCATAAATGTTATTAATTTCAGTCGTGTGTTTAATTTGCAAATTAACCTGGGACATTGTTCTAGCCAAATGCAGGAACTATACTATCAACAGATTTATTGTACCATCTCTGTCAAAGACTCAAGAACTTACAGTATGTCTATGAGGTTTAGAGCTTAGTTTCCCTGATAATAATAGAATTTAACGCCATAATTCTCAAGCCACTCACTCGAGATACTTAATAAAATTATATACGATAAAAAACTAAAACGGATACTTATTTCTGAGAAAATTGGTATTAATCTGTATCTTACAAGTACTTCCATTAAATTATCTTTCAAAGAATGTTCTGTCATAGACACAGTGCAACCTGTATTTAAGTAACATGTTTCTTATGGCTTTATATCAGAAAGATTTATTATTACAGAATTAAACTGACTTGGTTATGGAAATGTTTTTACAATTTAATCTCTATATTTTTAAGTGCTGCTTATCTGAAATAAATACCATTGATAAAAGTATCATAGTACTTAGGTATCAATATTCTTACTTATAATCACTGTTATATAAATTGGAGTACAGTGAATCTTAATTATACAAGAAAATATGAATAAAAGTAGAAATTTAAATGTAATTTCAACATTTTTCTTGGAGACAGTTAAAATAGTATGATATTTTTATGGATTGAACACAATCAATATTCTTCTTAAGCATTGGATTCGGCTTCAGAAAAAATATTTGCAAAAAACATTTATTTTGGCATTTCTTTTCCACTTTTATTTCTTAGTGTGAACAGCAAATAGAATGAAAATAATAGGATTTTACAGAATATAGAATATAATATAAATTAAGTAGGTAGTAATAGGCATAATTTTAATTAATTTAATTCATTCATTCCCTTTAGCACAACAATGCATTCGGTCATTAACTGGAATTTAAAACTTTGATATAAACCGGAATTTTTAAAGCCTAATTATAAAAGCTACATTAATCAAATTGGAATTATCCCATTGCGTCATGTTTAGATTATATATAATATCTCATGCAATAAAATTAATTATATTAATTTAGACGAATTTAATCTGAGAACTAGAATTTGTTGTGCAGCATGCGAAGTTGATTCGTAGTAATACCGCAATTTAATTTACTAAACAGAAACATTGCATGTAGCATTAACTTATGAAAAACAACTGTTCAGATATGTAATTTAAGATCCTGCTTCAAGTGTTTTAAAGTTGAAAATAATTAATAAAAGACGAGTATTGTTGTTTCTTATTCCACTTGGTAGATAGCAATATGTAGACAAAGTCCAAGATTTGGTTTGGTTTGTCGCTCTACGGTCATTTTGTGCACACTTTGGGCTAATTAGACAGGGACCTACAGTTTAACGTGGATTCCAAAAAAAAATTCTGGATTTTCTTTATTCCTATGAAAAATTTCATTTAGTAATTATTATAGTTAATCTTTTTTCTTTTTAAATCTGTTACTGATTACTAAGTTCAGCTCGTTAAAAGCAATAAAGACTTTTCGAATTATTTAAAATGAGTTTCTATAGAAAACGGAGCAAAGTCCCAAGGTGGGCTAAGGCCGTCTGCCTAGTTGTTGCCTAGAGTTCTCAGCCTTACGTCCAACAGTTATATTAGACCGGAACCTACGGTTACCATGGTCATGGCACCACTGACACTAACGCCAGAGCGTTAGTTACTTGACCATCAAGTCCCTTCTACAGAAATTACCAGTGTGTAAATAATTGGGTATGATAATGTTATTTTAAATGAATGGAAAGGATTTACATATTTTTGCAATGAAAATATTTTATTTATTTTGTATATCGGTAGATCTCTTGTCCCTTAGATCTCTCTCCCTTGTCTACTCTTTTATTTATTCCATGAACAATCGACTGACAAACAATGATGTGCGGACATTATCTTCTGTGAGAACTTTTAGGGATAACTGGTCCATATTTATTTGTTGTACAAAGTAAATATGGAATATTCCCACTAAGCAAATGACTATTTAAGCAAAATAATTACCTTCTCTTTCATAATCAAATCTCTTAGTTTCTGAAAATAGTGACTTTAACGTATGATATTAATGGATTTAATCTTCTTCCTACTTATTGCGTACGTATTACTGGTCACAAATTGGGCAAATTTTTATTTGATTTAAAATGAAAATAATGTTTAAATAAAAATTTATTTGCATATATATTATTAAATGTTTAATATGATGAGATTTTAACGATAAAAAAAGTAAAAAGGAACAATTATTAAAATATCAATATTACATTAGTTGAAACAAAATATATTTATAAAGTTAATTGTTTTAATAAAAGGCGTAAAAAATTTCTTTTTTACTTCTTTCGTTGTATTTTTTTCACAAGACAATAAACAATATTATTATGAAGAGCAAATTTGATATATCCTTTATATCTTTATAGAAATGGTGAAAAGTTTTACAACACTTAAAGTTGGTATTTTTTATAATATGTGATGGTATTTATTATGCAAACCAGTATATTTAAATGAAAGAATCTTTAGCAATGTTTCTCAGCTATTAAAATTTCTTAAATTTTATTAAGTTCTGATTAGTAATTTTCTGAAGTCGCGGTGCCACAGGTTTTAGGTTCGAGTCCCGGCTGTGCCATGGATGTTTGTAGTGGTTCGGAATTCACTTTAACCGTAGGTCCCGGGCTATTATGACTATTGGGTGTGGGGCTGACAACTCTACCTCGTAAAAAAGATTAAAAAACATCTCTCGTCTCGTAATCTGCCAGGAAGCAGATGGCCTTGGTCCACTGTATGGCTGTTGTGCCAATGAATGATGATGATTAGTAGTTTAAAATTGTATGTCTAAAACTATTTATTTTAAACAAATACTAAAACTTTTAATTTAATTATTATTATTATTAATATTTTGTATTATTTATTTATTATCATTATTAATTTAATGACTCTAAAATTTTTAATTTAAAAGTCATTAAAAAATAACAAAAAAATAGTCAAAAATAAAACCTGAAGTTTTGTTGATTATTATCACAATAATCTACAAAAATTCAGGTTTTATTTTTGACAACATCAAAAAAATTGATCAACCAGATGAAATTAATTTCGTAAAAGGAAATGTACTTTATTTTTAGTATTTTTATGAAGTCATTATTTTATTTGTGAGGACAATCGTATTCGTTGCAATCCATATCCAATTATAAATTCCATAATTCGAAATGCAAATAATTTCATTACTCAGTAAAATATATATTCTACAATAGAAATTAAAAGAAAGGACAAAACTTTTAAAATAATTACTTCGTCATCAATAATAAATTAAAATCGAGAGAGATTTATTCATTAATACCAATTTAAAAAAATACATATCGAGTAAGCTGAACAAGATATAAATTGCCTTGTTAATTAATTAAAAAGCAATTTTTAGTAAACAAACAAATAGAAATATGCATGCATAATTAAAAACTGACGATAGCAATTCTGATTTAATATTTATTCTCCGTATTTGTAATTCATAATTCTAGAATTTTCTTCTAATGAGTAATTTCTTTTTTGTATCGTTTTTAGCAGAGAAATTGAATAATTAATTTATTGATAACTTGACTTGATACATTAAATCTGCCAAATAGATATCTTAAATTTGTTTCAACGTTTTCTTATTTCAATCAGTTTGCATTTTTTTTTTTTTGTTCTTTTATTCCTAATGAGATGCAATGTACTTGTCATTGAGTCATAAATAATCTTCTTTTTTTTTTTTTGTACTGAAATTTAATTAGTAATTCTGAACAAATTAAGAAAAATACGGCTTTTTCTTTTTGCAGAAAAGTCCATTCCATGAACTATTCATGTAACGGATCATATTGAGAACTTGATTAACGAATTTTTTTTGTCTAAAAACTAGCGGCCGAATCCTAGAAATAAATAGAAACAATCAGGATAAAATTTTTATGATGTTTAGCTCGATTAATTTAAATTTTTTATTCTCTCCAAATTATTAAAAATAGTTGAATGAATTAAAGTAAATCAAATTTCAATAAAAGAAAAAATATTACTTTTACTCATGTTACTTTAGAAAATATTTAATGGAGGGAGGATTATGCATTGGATAAAGGTTTGGATAAGAGATATTTGCCCTTCTGCAAATAAATTTGGAGGATAATTAGTGTATCGGGCTATTGAATTACAACAAGAAAAATTCATACATGAATGAAAGTAATAATACATTTATTTTACAAATAATAATAATAATAATATAATATAAGAATTGTGCAAAATAATAATGTATTTATTTAGAATTTTATTTAATCCGATTTGTTAAAAAAAGTTGAATGAATTAAAATAAAGCATACTTCAATAATTCAAAATATTACTTTAATTCATGTTATTTTAAAGAATAATTAATTTTAAAGGATATCTATTATAAAGATATTTAATGAATGGAGGATTGTATATTGGATAATGATTTGGATAAATGATATTTGCTATAATGCGAATGAATTTGGAGCCTGATAATTAGTGCATCGGGCGTTTGAACTAAAATTCATACACGAGTGAAAGTAATAATACATTTAATTAATGCAAAATAAAAATTAAAATAATATAAGAATTGCGCAAAATAATATTAGTTATTATATTATACAAGGATGTTATGTATTAGATACTATACTACGCCACAGGTTTCGAGTTTGAGACCCGGTGGTGGCATAGATGTTTGTAGTGGTTCGAAATCATTTTTAAACCGTACGTCCTGGCCTACTATGATTGTTGAGAGTAGGATTGACAACTCTACCCAGTAAAAAGGAAAACATCTTCTGTTTTGGAATCTGCCAGTGTCCAACATACCAAGGAGTTAGTTATATATCTATAAAATACGTTATCCATTTTTTAAAATGGGTTATGTTAGTGTGGTTTGAGATTTCGATGTTTCCAATAAAATATATGTCACAAAAAAGTAAAATTTCATTTAAAATATCAATTTATATATTCATGTATCAAAAAAAAATATTACACGAGGTTCACAAAATTAAGTGGTAACCGTCAAATTATAAAACAAATACATTCCAATGCACTGGGCTTGATTTTGAACTATTTATGGTCGTTTAGTGAAGAGAACGCGATATTTGTTTAAGTTAACACAGATCTAAAAGTTACAAATATTTATGAGTATATCTATATAACTTTTTGGTGCTTAAGTAAAGTTAAAAATTAAATTTCAGCTTTTCTATGGGTTTCCTTAAAATAAAACAAATTAAATTGGTAGAAAATTACATAGAATAAAATAACCAAAAAATAAATCAATGATTTTAAACATTTTAATGAAAACTGTGGTAATGTCGATAAAAAAGTGGAGAATAAAATAAAATAGTACACATCGATATAAATAAATAGCTGTAAGATAAAGCTGAATTTTCTATTTTATTTAAGTAAATTTGTCAAATATAATGTTCTTTTTTTTGTCATATAATATCTGTAAAAAAACTATTGAATTCATTTTGAAAAACACGAAAGAATTCAAACATATGTTTATGTCAGAATTTATTTTTTCCCTTCAAAAATGAAGAATTCTTTTCAACCAAAATTCACTCCATCACTACTTTAAACTTTGACATCGAATTTTTTTCCCCATGCATGCACGAGGGATACTTTTTGAATGATTGACAGTTAAGTGGAAAAACAAGCATCGTTTTTCCTCTTGTGCTCTGAATTTTTTGCAAAAGTGTTGAGTTCTGGTCAAATGTGTCAATCGCAAGCATTCATTAATTATTGAGATTGGTAAATTTTTTTCCATCATTTTTTTTGAAATTGCAACACAAAATTTATTTCCGAATGTTGCTGTCTTTTAAATTCTAATATTATTTTTTAAAGTTTCTATGAGTATTTTTGAAACTATTTTACATATTCTACATTATTTTTATCCCACTTACAAAAAAAAATTATATCCTCACTATTCTAATTCATTTTTTTATATTTTACTACATATATATTGCTAATTAATATATATTGCTGCCGAGTGACTAGCGCTTTGGATCTCGAAGCCACAGGTTTTGAGTTTGAATCCCGGTGGTATCATGGATGTTTGCAGTGGTTCGGAATCCACTTTAAACAGTAGGTTCCGGTCTAATATGAATGTAGGGCTTCGGGCTGACAACCTTGCTCCGTAAAAAGAATAACATTCCCCTGTCTCGAAATCTGCCAATCGGCATACGCCTTTGCCCACCATGGGCCTGCTGCGTCACTGCTGCTGCTGCTGATGATATATTGTTCACTCTTTTCTGCAGTAAGTTAATCACTCTTTTCTGCAGTAAGTTTAATTATAAAAGCCTTTTTTTCTGTAAAATGTTTTAAATTGTAAAATTTATATCCGATTGATATTTAATGAAATAATTGGCAAATTAATACAAATATAATTCAATAATTCAGCTCACTTTACTAAGCCTTAGGCAATACAAAAAAGACAGAAACAGAAAAAAAATACACATTGATAGGAAACTAATAAATATGTTGGTGATTTTTTTTATTTTCATTTAATTAGTCATCATCTGTGGCGCAACAGCACCATAGTGGGCCAAAGCCGTCTGCCCACTGGCAGATTTCGAGACAGGAGATGATTTTCTTTTTACAGGGTAGGGCTGTCGACCCTACAATTAATTAGTATTTTTCATAATTATATGTTTTTGAAATTGTTTAATTAATTTTATCTATTCTGTAAAATGCTTTAGATTTGTAAATATACTCCTGTAGTATCCTCTCTCTAATGCGCCAGGCCGTACGGTGTTAGCAATTTTGCCGAATTAACGAAAGTCAATATAGTTTTAAGCGGGATATCAAAGATAAAGCACTATTAATAAAAATTTAAACGACTAAAACATGTTCAAATTTAATGTGTTTACACACTTTCTGAAGTCGTGTAGGCAATGTAAATATTTGACAATAGATATATGTCGTCATTCTGTGAGCAGTGTTGCTTCGTTATTTGACGATTAAAATCAACAAACACCTTAATCCATACGAGAAAAATACGAAAGCGTAGGCTCGATCGATGGGGATTATAGAATGTGCAGAACTATAGAATGCCAAAATTAAGAGAGTGTACTGTGCTTGTACAATACTGAAAATATAGCTAAGATGGCTATCTTGGCGGTAATTTGGCTACCGGTCGTACAAGTTGTCTGATAATGTTTTCTGATCAATATTTTTCGAGTATATACTCGAACAGGCACACAACAGCTATTGTAGTGGTGTGGGTACGGGCAATCAGATTGCAACTAGATTTAGTTGGATTGAGATACTTGAGGTACAGGTTGGAGAACTTATAGATTTATTTACACATGCACCAACACCACACACTTACAAAGAAAGACATACAATATTAAAGACATAATTATAGATTTAATAAATATTAAAGACATAATTATAGATTCGTGGAAGATAGTAAAAAATAGAGGCAGGCTGCGCAAAAAATACTTCCTCTCCGGGTAAGAGTCTATAGGCCAACAGAGCATTTCTTCTGAACGCCATTGGGAACACTATTGTCAGTGGGTAAGAGGAAGCATGGTTACACTACTAGTTTCTCACTTGCAAAGCAAAGGATTGTTTCGAAAGATATAGATCATTCAATGAACCCTGAGAAGAACTAGCTTATTGTCAGTAGAGTTTCTTCCAATGGCCATACCATGCTGAATACACCGGTTCTCGTTAGATCACCGAAGTCAAGCATCATTGGGCGTGGTCAGTACTTGGGTGGGTGACCACCTGGGAACACCGCGTGCCGTTGGCATTCACAAATTTGGGATCTGAATGGCCGAGTGTCTAGCTCTCTGGCGCTCGGTGTCACATGTTTCGGGTTCGAATCCCGGCGGTGCCATGGATGTTTGTAGTGGTTCGGAATCCACTTTAAGCCGTAGGTCCCGGTCTCCTATGATTGTCAGAGCGTCACGGAGCCAAAGTCAGACTTCTATCTACGGGTGCTCCATCACAACAGAAGCTGCTTCCTTCCCCTTCATTCATGAGTACGTATGGGCTCGTGGGCTTGGCCAGCCAAGTGGGATAAGAAACAACAACAAAACAACAGAGTTTCCGCTGATGCGCGTCAAACTTGGAGAATTTATCTGTGTATTTTATTATAATTGATCAGTCCATCAATTCGTTTTACTTCCATTACACTTTTCAAGTTAAAAGTTAAACTTTTAAAAAATTTTCTTGGATTTTTTTTCCATCTTTATTTTTATTTTTATTAATTATTTTTTTACATTGCGATTTCTACAACCACCTTTATTGAATTTTTAATTCTTATAATTATTCCCACATATCTTCTCAAAAAGATGATTTTTACATTTATGTAATAGAATGTATAATTCATGCAATGTGGTTTTCACATTCTTTTCCACATCGGTGTGGGTGGGGGGAGGGGGGAGGGTGAAGTCGTTGGAAACTTTTCAAATTTAAAAAAGAGTCAAAATGTAAAGGTAAAATTTAGAAGAGAAATCAAAAACGCTTAAGAACCACTACTTTAGCGTATGAGTCTGGATAGGATGAAATAATATTTTTAATTTTTTTAAAAATTATAGTGGCAATAAATGGTGACGATACAGTACGATGTACACATACAATTGTATAAAAATTGTTGTTGTTTGTTGTTTCTTATCCCACTTGGCTGGCTAAGCCCACGAGCCTACACGTACTCATGATTGAAGGGGAAGGAAGCAGCTTCTGTTGTGATGGAGCACCCGCAGGTAGAAGTCCGACTTTGGCTCCGTGACGCTCTTACTGTCATAGGAGACCGGGACCTACGGCTTAAAGTGGATTCCGAACCACTACAAACATCCATGGCACCGCCGGGATTCGAACCCGAAACATGTGACACCGAGCGCCAGAGAGCTAGACACTCGGCCATTCAGATCCCAAATTTGTGAATGCCAACGGCACGCGGTGTTCCCAGGTGGTCACCCACCCAACTACTGACATCGCCCAATGATGCTTGACTTCGGTGATCTAACGAGAACCGGTATATTCAGCATAGCCGTTGATTGTATAAAAATGAATACATTAAGTAGAACAGAGAAAAAAGGATCCTAGGAAATAATAATTCCCCAATATTCTAGGAAATTTTTGAAAAGTTCTTGAAAAACAGAGAGCAAAAAATTATAACATTCCTAATGGAAATATTTCTAAGAAGAGAACAGAAAACTAGAAATGTACCAGTTCGAAAGAGATCCCTCAAGGTAAGTATTCTCAGAATAAAATGGAAAATCGTTATAACTTTTCCATCAGCATTATTAGACACAGTTTTTCGCTCCATACATCCAAGACAATAATAATCTTCAACTCATCATGCCTTATAGAAATAACTCGTTTTATCAGATGGCTTTCTATACTGTAGCAAAATAAAAAAAAATTATTAATCAATTTGCAAAATTATGTGGAAGGTTTCTGTAAGTTGTTCCTAAAGGTTAAGGTTAAAAAGGGTAAATGTAAACGCCTTTTAACCTTAACAAATTTTTTATTACTTCCAAATAAATGCCGAATAACTTTAGCAATCCAAACTCTACTTAAACGTAAAATATTAGATTAAAAAACAACTGGAAGGCAATCATAGAATAAGTCAAAATTAAAACTTTTTATATAAAAATTAAAATGAGATCGAGACACTAAGATTCATCGTAGTAAAATCGAAGAAATAACTCCAAAAACTGTATAAATTTGTTCTAATTCATTCATGTATATATCATAGAATATGATTTTAGATGAATAAATCGGCTGAAAATGTTACGAAAACATTCAACAACTCTTTTAAATCTTTGTTTTTAATGTTGCTATCCTGTTAACCATATTCAATTAATACTACTACTACACCACACCATATCACTGAGTTGCCCCCTTTTACAGTTTGGGAATGATGTGGGTGAGAGAGAAGTCTGATTGGGCTCTGTAACGCTCTACGGTCATAGAAGATCGGGACATACGGCTTAAAGTGGATTCCTGACCTCTACAAACATCCATGGCACCACCGGGACTCGAACCCGATACCTGTGGTACCGAGAACCAGAGCGCTAGCTACTCGGCCATCAGGTCCCAATGGTATTCAATGACAGTATTGATTGCAAAAAAACAAACGAACAAAATTGCAGAATAGGGGCAGCTGGGATTTGGCGTCAAAAATTATTTTCGTCAAAATAAATTTAAGTGAAGTGAATTGAAAACAGTACAAGAAATATGGGTTACCACATTTGGAGACTTAGCTTTCATTTGGCGTCAGAAAAATTTGCGATTTGGCCAACATATGGATAACTTTATTCTTTTATATTTAAATTAAAAAAACAAAGCTGACGATTTTCAATGCAAATTTTATTATTTTATTTTTATTAAATCGCACAGTTCTTTAATACTATTTGAGAATTTTACTTACTAAAAAATATTTTTTTATCAATTAATTATATTACTCAATACAATATTTTGAACTAAAATCCAATGCTTGAAGAAAAAGGATTTATCTCACTGAATCTTCATTAAGTTAGACATAATCTTTAACAAACATTTTAATCCGCGTTTAATATTAAGAAGTTCAATATTATTCGCCCGAGATTAATACCCTGACATCCCATGCCATACCTTTGTGAAAGCTCGTGAAATGGACGCTCGGAATGAGAAGTTCTTGACGCAGATTCTTGGAATCGGGAAGCAATTTCGAAGACAAATGAGCTTCGCACATTTTTAATAGACCTCCATTCCTCACCGATTTGATCCCTCTAGAATTTTATTAATAAATGGCGCTATATTAGTCGCGAAAAGAGAAATGGGGTTATTTAAATTTAACTGAGCAAATAAAAAATTGTGTCAATAAAATTGCATACATTATTTATATTACCATATATTTATCAATATTTAAAAAATTTTCTTATTATTATAAGGAAACTGTCTTTAATTTTTTAACATTTCTTATTGTTTATTTTTGCAACATTATATTTAGTTTTTCAATTCCTTCTATTAGCTCAACATCCTCCCTATATATATCTTGTTCAAATTTTCAATCGTTCATAAAATACTTTTTATTCATCCACTCATGTTCAAATACATTTTTTTTAATTTGTAGTGGATGGCACTTGATGTTAATTCAGTTTTTTCAAATAATAATTCATTAATTAAATTTAATTAATTAATTTTATTACTTTTTTTATTTAAGTTGCTTATATCTACCAATAGATGGCGCCAGATCAACATGAAAAAATGAATGAAAATTATTTATAAAGGACTTTCTGCAATATAGTGAAAAAAAAGTAGGAATCGACTTTAAAATCTTTTTTTTTTTATATTACTTGTTTAAATGTAACTGAGCAAATAAAAATTGTGTCAACAAAATTGCATACATTATTTATATTACCATATATTCATCAATACTTAAAATTTTTTCTTATTATTATAGGGAAGCAGTCTTTAATTTTTTAACATTTTATTTTTGCAATATTATATTTAGTTTTTTTCGTTTAACATTCTAAAGCAACATTTACCCCAAAGCGTTGAGTGACGAGGCTTACAGTATTGACGTATTACCTGCTTTAGGCAAGACTAGTTAGTGATAGGTCGACTCTTATGCCTCGTCGCTCAACATCTTGGTGTGAATATGGCTTAAACATGGTATTAGTAATGTCCATCACACTAAAATAAACACGATCGTAATAAACCCCACGAATTAAATAGCTCAAATTTCATTTTTCTTTCATCATAATTTTTAGTAATTTTCACTATTTATCTTTAGAATGTAAAATTGTAAACGTCTATCTCTAGCCTGTCATATTATATAGCCTGTCATATCATCATATCAGTTACTAGATACTATATAATGGCTGTCCACAGATCCTATCGAAATCTGCAATACTTGCTGAATGAAAAAATTCCATGAAAGTTGATGTTGCAAATTTGGCGATCTAGGGATGTAATTCTTTAGAAAGAATATGGGTGCAACATACGCACCATGAAAATAGTTGCTGCTCATTTATAAGATCTGGCATAACTCGACATTGCTTTGTTTCTCCAATGCTTGTTATAAGAGTAGACCGAGAAAAAAATATGATTCGTTATTAATTTTTTGAAATGGTTTATTTTTTAAATCTGTTATTGCTGTTTGCATTTACTGAATAATTACTACTTTTTTCATTTGTTAAATTGTTATTACTTTTTTGGATTCATTAAATTGATATTGCTTTTGTATTTGTTTATTTTGGTAATTGTTTCGGCAATACTTGACCATTTTTATTGTTTGTTTAGTTTATGGTATGATGAAATTTCTCAGTGATGTTCTTTGTTTATATTAGCATTTAATATTTTTTTTATTAACTGTATGAGTACTTTGGCACAGCTCTAATGTAGCGTAGTATAGCAGAGAAACCGAAGAAAGATATAATCGCAATTTATATGCATAATACTTTATTAACTTTTCATTTAAGTGCCTTTACTCATAAAAAGGAAACAAAATAGGATTGGGCATAAATCCATGGAATTTAATGAGTTGTAACGTAAAATAGATGGAGGCTAAATTGTAAAATTGGGATCGTTGGGATTTGACGACTTTTTTTGTGGCGCAAACGGAGAAATAAGTTGCCAAATGTGGTAACCAAGTTTTCTTGTACTGTGTGCAATTCACTTCACTTACAATTGTAACCCTTTACTCGGCGGAGTTGGCGTCAAAAATTCTTTTCTTTGAAAATAATTTTTGACTTCAAATCCCAATGGCTCCTGTTCTGCCATTTTACCCGGATGGAATAATCTAATAGTTAAGAGCTTTTTATCTACGTCAATAAATATGTGAACTCTACAGTGTTTCATCAAAAAGGTACTCTCTATTTATTTTGAATTAAAAATTTTCTTCTCAATTGGTAGTGTGCGATGTTATAGTCACTATCTTAAAAACAAGTAAAATAAAAAAAATTTTAAAGTCAATTCCTACTTTTTTTTTCACTATATTGCAGAAAGTCCTTTATAAATAATTTTCATTCGTTTTTTTTAAGTTTATATGATGCCATCTATTGGTACATATATGCAACTTAAATCTAAAAAAAACTAAAATTAATTAATTAAATTTAATTACTGAATTAATATTTGAAAAACCTGTATTAACATCAGGTGTCCGCCACTACAAGTTAAAAAAATGTATTTGAACTTGAGTGGATGAATAAAATGTATTTCATTAACGATTGAAAATTTGAACTAGATATATATAGGGAGAGTTTGAGCTAATAGAAGGAATTAAAAAAAACGAATAGACTCATTTAAAAATTACATTACAGTTTTAAATACACATTTTAATTCATCAAGTTATACACCATTAAAAAAAGTAGCAATCTTGTTAAGGGAAAGTTTTCATATAATCCAATTTACTTTTCTGAAGTGTTTAACGGATTTTTATAATCTTCTGATATTCGGGTTTGCATCAACACGATGCAATACGTGGCAGTTATCGATAAAAGTTCTCCTGAAATTAAGCACATAAGTGCTTTAGTAAGTATTAAGTAACTATTTAAATATTACTTTAACTACTTAAATTAAGTGTTTACTACTTAAGTAAGCACATAAAAAAGATTAGAACAAAATAATTATGTACGTTTCATACCTCCACAATCTTACATCATACAGGCAATACATCAGTTGAAGGAAAAACAAAGAAATTAATAGAATTTAGAAAATGAGACTATTAATATTACAAATTCTAAATTCTCAGCCGAAATCAATAGTGTCTCAGTTTTATTCTGTGAATAAGTTGAGAATTTCAGATAATAAATAATCTCGTGATAATGCATTTAAGTTCTCACTTAAAAAATTAACTAAAAAATTAAAAAGAACAGCATCAAATATATTTATATTTTAAATAAAATTTTCAATTGCAGAAGATTGTATATTCAGGCTGTCTAAAGCCAATCTCACTTACTACTCTCTTAAGATATTGTTCAAAAAAACAAAAAAGATATTAAATATAAATTGATTATGAAACAATCACAAGCAATCGTTAAATTTTCAAATGCATTTTAATTCATCAAATAAATATTTGGTCCAGTTTAAATTTCTATGCGAATCCCAACAAATCTACAACTTTATGCACACACATATACATTGCTGTAAATCATCGCAGTCTAGATTTCGAAATGAATAGCGAGAAAAGCATTATGTTATTTGACGTCATAGTTGACGTCATATACCAGGGCTATGGAACAATAACTACGGCCTTAAGCCCCTTTGGGAATCCTTTCCGAGGTGTGAGATTTTCTCATAAATCTCGAAATGAATACCTATATATTTGGAAGGATCACAAAGTAAATCTTTCTGAGACTAACTGCATTTCCGCATTCTTTTCTTTTTGTAAATAAAATAGAAGATTCCCATTGGGACACCTTTTGAACAAATTGGAAACAACTTTTTTTAAGATTTTATTGTTATAACAGTAAAAATATTTTTTTTTTTAATTTAAAATTTACCGTATACTTTTATATTAGGAAATTCGGAACTACCTCTTAGATAGTATGCTTGACTTCCAAACTAAAGGAGCCGGGTACAAAATCCAACATAAAATGATAAACTGAAAGCTTACGTGGCTACTCCAGGATTCTGCATGATAAATCCTTAAGTCGATAAATCCGTTGAGATGGAGAAAGAAAGTGCGAATCTCTTCAATTTTTACATTGATGAATTTCATTTCAAATCCCAACAAAATGTAAAAAGAGTATAGCATGTACCTAGCATGATGCACCTTTGGAATGTCGAATCTGTTGCCCCTCAACTGTTCTAGTGATGAATGATCTCAGGATAAAAATCCAGAATTTAAAACAGCAACACTTTACATTATAAAAATAGATTTACCAATGAGACATTTTTAGTCTCATTTCTCCCCTCTAATGAGCAACTATCCAAGCAATTTAAAAACAAAATTAAATTTGAGCCAATCCTAGTTAGTTTTCGCCAATTCTTTCCATTTCATTAGGTCAAATTACAGCAAAATTTTACGATGCCTCTCAAATGAGGTTATTGTTGCCCTTTGTATTAATGAAAGTAATATGAAATATGAATCACACTGAATTTACTCCTTATACTACTAACTTTTACTAATTATTATGACTAGTACTACACCACATCGTTTTATCTAGAGCTGAAGTATTCCTTTACAGCTTAGGAGGAACAATGTAAAAGATTTTCTCCATTAGAAGAATGTAGAAAATCATCTACATTATTCCTCCAAGATTGTAGAAGGTTCAACAAAACTAGACTTCAGAAAAGAAAGAGAGTTGTGGTATAGGAAACAATATAAATTATAAGAGTTTATTAATACTACAAAATTTATACAGGAGTTTACAAAAACACAACGAAAACTACTACCGATATTCAATTCTGGCATTTCAGTGGCTGAAATATGCTGATAGGATGGAATAATTAATGTAAATATAAGATAAAACAAAAATTAAGAATGATAAAATAAATGGAAAACAATAGGATTAAAATGCATTGTAAAAATGTAGTATCAGGGACTAAATTAATATAATTCTCATAATTAGTAAAAAAATTAACGCATTCACATCATCCATCAGAATATACCATACATCACATTTTATTTAAATATATAATGAAAATCAAAAAGCAAGACAGAATGTTCATCATTAACTGGTAAATATTATTTACACGAATGCATAGATTGAAGGATCCGAAAGAAGAATGATAATAAATAAATAAGTTGGTTATATGAAGGTTTTATACTTAAAATTTCACACTTAAAATTATTGATGATTAAAATTTTAAAAAATGTGAATGCTGGCACTAAATTTGTTTGTGAGTGTAATTATTATTCATTTATATCCTTTCACAACATTGTTAAGATAACCAGAATAATATCAATGAGTTATAAGTAAATTTAAATTATGGGTATTTGGAAAGCAAATAACGGAGACAGAGAATGGTGCTTTTTAATGTATTAAAATGATAAAATAATCATGTTTTCATTCCTATGGATATAGTTGGTATTCCTATAGATATAGTAAGCTATTGTAAGCATAGTTATTCTAAACACTACATATATAGTTGATAAGGTTGCTTTCTATATTTTCATGATATTTTATCAATTACAGATACTATTGTAACTTTCAACAGTTTGATTAAGTTTCATTCTAATATATAAAAATAACAATTCGTTCACAATAATGCTTAATGACAAATGGAAAATAATGTTTTCAGTTTTTAATCATTGAATAAAAATAAGCGAAATATGTCATGAGAAAAAAATCACGTTTTATTGTAAAACATAAAATGCATAGTTATTGTCCTTTCTACAGATATAATTTGCAACATTTCCATTATTTTTTCTGTCCACATGATTCTATAATAATAAAATCTTTTGTACATTTCAAAAAATTCGAATCTATAATATAAATGCAGCAATATCAACTTCAATAGCTAAACAAATAATCATCAACATGTTTGTTTGATAATAAAAGAAGAGCATTTTCTATTCATTGATGTCCTTGAAATAAATCAACTTATTTTTTAAAATAAACTACATTATTCATTTAAATCCCTATTCACATAAATACTCATCAAGCATTATAGACTTACATTTTTATTCAAACACTTCAAACTTTTAAGATTTTGGATTTCAATACCGTTTCCAAGAAAACATAATAAATAGCATGGATAAAATTTTGCCTTTTTTGCAAAAAACTATCACAAGTTGCAAATAGTACGACCAAATATTGAGGCATGCATACAAATAAGGCAATAAATGTAGGGTTGCACACTTCATAGGTGAATAGAAACCAAAGAAACTTGGTATAAAAATAAATTATATTATATAAAAATTCGGTATATTTGTAATTTATTATAAAAATTCCCTTTTTATTATAATAAATGGTGGTCTGGTTGCCCAAACCCGTCAAACAAAGATAAATCGAACAGTTTCATGTCAATGCTGGGGATGGGCACGATAAATGAGTTGGCAGGAAAATCTTTTCGTTAGTCTTGGGAGAATGCAAACCTCCACAAATGTCATCTGTGGGGTTTTCTTCCCATATTGTGCACGCACATTGTTGGTGTAGTGTATAAGGACTCTCAGTGTTCGTCTGGGATAAAACTGAATCTGCTATTCCAGAGGTATATGACTTCATGTTAAAAATGCTTAACATTCGGAAACAACAGTCAAATCAACTGTCAGTTTTTTTTTCTTTTCAATTGGTAAAATTGGCCAAAATCAGGAAGCCATCGTTGACAATAATTCATGCAACAATGTCATTCTCTTTCATTTTATTTTATTGTTGTATAGATTGGTTTTAATGACTATTGAAAAAAATAAATTTTTTCCTTTTTGCTTGTATTTCTCAATTTGTTCCATTACGAACATAAGCATATGATTTGTATCAATTCGTTATTTCTCATTAAAAAGCCAATGTTAGAACATAAACATTCATAAACAATGTTAATTCATAAATACTCGTAAATGATGTTAATGCAAAAACATTTATAACATTGTTCAGATATAAATACATAAACGTACGCAAACATTAATTGCTCGCAATTACACATTATTAACACGCAAACATTAATGCTAATCTGCTAATACATAAATAATGTTAATACATAAACACGCATAAAAGTCAATGTTAATACATAAACACTCATAGTTTTAATAATAAAATTTCAATTTCAAAAAACAACCTCTCAAGTTCATTTAATTACTATATGAGGGAGGGATATTTTGCGATTTTAACTTGGATATATAGACCAATTGTACTGAAATTCATTAATTAAAAATCATTCTTATACATAAGGTTCAAAACAATAATTAATATATTAAATGCATAGGATTTTAAATCATTGAATTTATTTAATATATTGTCACGAAGAGAGTTGAACCATCCTGGTGGATTGCTCTTTAGAGCTTTTGGAACTGGGAGAGCTAGCTGAACCAAAAGTACCCAGGTCTAAATTTGGAGATGATAAATCTATAGGCTTAAAAATCTTTTCATTTGACTCGAAGAGAAAGAGAGACGCCATTTTTGGAAGTGTTCACCGAAAACATCCATTAATTTCTTACATTTAACTTCATAAAAGTACAGTTGTGTGAAACATACCACGCATAGAGTATCTCGAGAAATAGATGAGGTACAAGATATCAACCATTCTACATAGGAATGGCTTTAATTCAGAGTAACCACATTTGAGAATAACATTGATTAATGTAGTGAACATATAAAATCAATTGCATATCGATGAAATTCATAAATTGTAAATTAAATTATTTTTTGTAACTACACTTTTTTAATGAAACTAAATTTATTTCCACGCAATTTGTTGTCAAGAACAAAATGGAATTTACTGAAAAAACACAACAAGCTGAAAATTGCATGAAAATTAAATGAAATTACAGCAAGATATTCTTTTTCAAAGTGCATCAAATGTATTAAGGTAAACAATGCTATTTAAAAAGGGCAACAACTTAAGAAAAATTTTATAACATTCGTGTAAAAATAAAAATAAATAAAGATTAATTTCGCACCATGAAAATAAAAATTAAGAGATTTCGGAAAATTTCACTTTATTGCATACCACACTATTACTTTTAGAAAAATACCTATGATAAAGGTCATGATAAGGTAAAAAAAAGAGAAAAAAAAAACTCTATTTGAAAGGGAAAAAAACTCTATTTTCTTCTAATAACCTTGTTCTTAATAAGGTCTCGGAAAAACCTGAGATTGCCTTTTCTGTTTCTTGTGGGCCTCGGAGAAAGTACCCCCTGATTAAAATCTCCAAGATATGAAGAAAAGACGTTGCGCAGACAGGGGTAGACTGGTGAATAAATTTAATTTAGAGCTCACATTTGCTATTTTCATCCCGCATAACAATGCCTTGTGTTTAATATTTTCTTTTCCATAACTTTTTTCTTTCGTAAAGTTATTGCTTTGATATTAACAACTTCTTTTCTCATCCACGGACAAATATTGATGTTTGTATTAGCTTTTCAAAAATTTTTTGGGTGTGTTTCGTAAGTGTTAATATCTTGTGATTGTTATTATTAATTTTTTATTTTTTGAAATTTATTTTTTTTAGAGGGTAATACTTCGGCTATTCAAACTTTCTTGATATTTTTTATTTTATTTATTTCTTATCTGTATTTATTTATTTATTTATTTTTTGGGGGGGGGAGGATGAAATTTAAAATTTGAATTGGGTGAAGGTAATAATTTTTGAAGAATTTAGTGTATTAAATTTTTGTTTATGTTTTAATACATTTTGGAAAGCGTAAAACCATCAAAAGGTCAGTGGTTATCATAACTGAATTCAAAACAGAAATCTCATGAAATTTAAAAAGCAAAATTTTTACCGGGTACTCATATTTGTTATCTATTATTGCAAAATTTCTGATTAACTCATGACTCAGTATTGATGTACTAATGAGTCTACTTGAATTAGTTTTTTGCTAGTGGCATACACAGTAGTCCCAAAAAGTTGTGAGACACAACACATTTGTACATATAAGAATTAAATTCTTAACTAAATAAAAAAAAATTTTAAATTATGTGGTAGTTTATGTTCTGGTAGTTTATGAGATATTTTCATGATCTGACATCAGGAAATGGTGTTTTAAGTGTGTTTTATTTAAAAATTTACCTTAAATATGTACAGCTCGGAGATTTTTGTATCAATACTTTTGGAGGAGTTTCAATTCCTATTTTACGACAGGGGAGAATAATAACAAAATAATATTAATAATAAAATAATATTTTATTCATTTTAAAGATTTTTTTTTCTCAGATGACTTTTTAAATACAAAAGTTGAAAAAAAAACATATTTAAGTATAAAAAAATAAATTCAAATCGATTGTAACTTCTATTTTCACATACAAGCGAATAGAATATATTTAATATATATTTATAGACTCTATTTCTCAGAAAATTTGGAATTTTTTTAACAGAAGACAAAAGTCGGTTTATTGTTCAGATACTTTATGTTCCGAGAGGAAAAAAATAGGAACCTGTCTTTGAACGAAACTGAAAATTAATTAAAAGTAAATTAAACCTTTGATTTCAGGGACAAAATTTTTTTTACACCATTCTGAGAACCCTTACTTTTCTTATTGAACCCTTAAATACTCACTGTCGTGGAATTAATTATTGATTTATTATTTTATAGTGTAGATGTTATCCTTATGAAAGTGGTAGGAGTAGTAGTTTTCATTTCCAACTACTTAGTATTTTTAACCTTAGAAAAGAACATTACAAAAACTCCCTTCAACTTTCAGAGTGAGATTATCTTAGTATATTATACCTTTACATCGATGTCAAATCGATATCTTATATCGATGCAGGTTCCCAACTTGGGGTACACGTCGAATTGTTGGGGGTACATGAAAATAGTATATATAATGACGGAAAATAGTACATATAATTGACTGTCATTTCAGTAATTAATTTATTTATTAGCTGTCACTAATCACAACCAATCAATCGTTCTTTTAAGTATATGCCCTCCCCTTACTTCTATTTTGCCCTTTCTTTCTTCTTAAATAAAAGCCTATAAATGCCATCTATGGAATATCGTTTGATTAATTTGTAGTTAATCTAATAACTTAACAAAAGTTACTTAATTACTACATAAAAATTTTTTTGCTTTGAAGTTATGAGGGAAAAGGGCGTGGGTACTAAATCATAAAAAAGTTTTATCAAGGTATATGAGAAAGAAAAAAATTAGTCACATTGCGTTAGACTTTTAACGTAATGAATTTAAAAAATGTAATCCGTATTGTTTTTTAATGCAATCGAATGGGAACATTTCAGCAAGATCTGGTGCAACTTCACATCTCCAAAAAACTCCACATCCTCGTCGGGCTTCATGGCCGAGTGGCTAGCACTCTGATGCTCGGTACCACAAGTTTCGGGTTCAAGTCCCGGCGGTGCCTTGCATGTTTGTAGTGGTTCGGAATCCACTTTAAACCGTAGGTCCCCATCTAATATGATCCCAGAGCGTTGCGGGGGTAGTGTTACTCACTTCCGTAGTATATCTTCAAGTTACACGTGCCTCCTGGTAGTGCTAAATAAGTAACTGTGGGGCAACCCTTGCTTATGGCATAAAGAAAACTGTCTCTGAATTGCCAGCTGTATTAGAACAACATCTCCAAAAATGGATATAATAGTCAACCAAATTAATACACTAGAGTAATGAGTTTACTCGTCTGACCTCAATCTAGAGAATTTGGGAGCAATTTGCAAAATCGTGATCTCAAAGAAGAATAGCAAAGCAAAAACAACATGACAAACGCAGTAATGAGAGCAGGTAATTTCAAGAATAAAATAAACACACAAATTTTAATGATAGTTTAATGGGGTAGTAGTCTTTACACGAAATAATTTTAAAATGAGTTTATCCCTTTTTATTATTATTAAAGTAAATTAAGTTGCAATTGAATTCAAATAATTCCTCCAACCATTAAAAATATAATTTTGGTGGTTTATTTTTCTCCAAGTGAACAAGTATACTGTTAGAAATTTAAATTATACTGCTTAAATTATACCGTTTGAAAGACATAAAAATGTTTTTTAATTATGTAGGCAAGTGTTACATGAGAACACGACCTGAACAATTTCCTGGAATTCTGCTCAAATCCTATTCCTTTGGATACGTTAAGAATTTCTCCAAAAAATAAATTTAACCGTGTTGTATTTGCCAGTCTATTCATAGAAACTCTGCGAAACAAGAGGTAATCTAAATTCTGTCATTTTCTCTTTACTGCGAAAGAAAAATAAATCATAATTCAGAGCACCGAAATGACTTGAAAAGTAGTTTTCTGAAAGAAAATGCTATTCCGCGTCGTCTCTGTTTTCAGAGTTTGTTTATCAAAGCAGTAAAGTTTAATCACTACCGTGAACCGGGAAGAAATTTATTTCTCTCGAAAGTTTTTAATTTAATTCTCACTCAACTGCAACGCAGAGTTATACCTATTTATCTGGCAACATAGCGTGGAAAAGGGTTTATTTAAAATGTCTGAGTTGTTTGTAGTTGAAAAATGCTGTAGCTGGTATTAGTATAGTTGGAAAATAGTTGTTTGTAGTCTTCGTTTTTTGAAAATAAATGTTAATGTTTTTCTTTCATTCTATTTCATACCGACATGTAATTGATAAAATTTCTGTAGGAGAAAAAAAAATCAATAGATGAAAATAAAGATTTTTATTTATTGTAGTCCATATCTTTAGGTGACAGAAATCATATATAACTTATACCTAAAAATGCAGACTACATTGTTATATATAAAGAACACAACACACCAACACAAAAACTAAAGGAGATCTGACAAGACATAAACTAGACACACGACCATTTTGCATAACAAGAGTCATTACCGATATTTGATACACTAATTGTAAAGCAAAACCATCATCGCATTCACAATAAAAAAAATCTTGGGACCTCTCAAAAAAAGAAGAAAGGGAAAAAAATTATTTAAGATCCTAAGTGTACGTAAGCTGCAGCAACGAAATGAAAATCATTAGACAATATACAAATATCAAAAAAGTTGAATGGATAGATATATTCTGGCAGATAAGAAAAGAACACAAAAAATTAATACAAATTATACAAAAACATATTGTCCATAACATATTATCATAAAACATTTCCTGTCCATAATATTCACACATGTCCATTAACATATTATCCATAAAACATTAATTCATGTCCATAACATTCACACATGTCCATCAACATATTATCCTTAAAACTCTAAAAAAATAATAAAAACAAAAAGAAATACGTATAAAATTCAAAAGAAATTAATTTTAATGTCTCGAAAGATAATTTTATCAAGGAATACGTAGCAGTTACGTTCGCAGAATGTTATGAATTATGTTAAATTTGCTCGTTAGATGACTGGATCCAAGTCAAAGACATATCTAACGATGTATTCCAATAACATGGAGTAGATGGAATAATCTTCTGTTGAGAGAAGGTAAGATACGAAATTGAAGAAAAACGATTGGCCAATTATGTGAGAGATTGGTTGGTTGACCGACTGCGATCAATAATTTATCTGACTGGGTAGATTTATTGTCCGCTATAAACCAATCTGTGAAATATCTGAGTTGTATAATTTATTGCCCACTGTGGCGTTCTCTTTAATTAGTAGCATGAGAAAGTGGAGTGGAGGTGCAGAAACAGATAGAGCTATTTACTATTTCTTGGAAGGAATGTGAGATAAAATTCCCTTAGTGTGGAGAATTTACGAAAAATATAAGCTACGTGAAATATTTTTTTAACAATAATGAATTTAGAAATTACAGATTAAAAAAGTACTGCGAAGAAATGTTTCTAGGGCACCACTTTTTAAAAAAAGGTTTTCTGGGGGACTCTGTTTTGTTGCTGTTTAAATGTATTGTTATTATAGTTTGGATTAATTTTGAGCAATTGTTAAAAAATGATGTTACGAAGAGGCTTGATATTTGGTACTGATATTGGAGTTTCAGGGTGCAAGTTTATTTATATTGGGGTGTCTGTTATGAAATATGTAAAACTGACCATAGCTTCCATTTTAAACACGTTTATTATTATGCACAACATGTCCCTTAGGGAAAAAAAACCCACAAGACAAAAATATCAGCTGCATTTTCCATCTCTACATGAATTGTGGCATGAATTGCCATACTCTAATTAAAACACTCTGCAACTCAGTTTATAACAGAAAACCCATCTAAGTAGAATGGACTTGACGTTAGCCGTTGCTAGGCAACAAAAGCACGCTCGAAACTTCTGCGAGCTTCTCTGCAATAAGTCATCTGCAGTAATTCAGTTTCTCTAGGCTCTCACCTACTCATGATGGCACTGCACCAGTCAATATGATATTGAAGTGGAATTCTATTGTCTTTTGTTATATATATATATATATTGCACTAATTGTATTACAAAACCAGCATAGCATTTGCAATAGAAAATCTTCAATTGGTTCCCATTCAGACCTCTCAAATAAAGAAGAAAGGAAAAACTAAGAAATCATTCAGGATCCTAAGTGTACATAGCAACGAAGCTAACGAAACAAAAGCAGCGAAATTAAAACATTAGACAAAAACAAATATCAAAAAGTTGAAAGGATAAATATGCACTGACAGATAAGAAAAGAGCACGAAACTTTATACAAAAACATATTGTCTAGAAAACCCCGTAAAACCCGAAAGAAATTAACAAAAACCAAAACGGAAATACGTATAAAATTCAAAAGAAATTATTTTTAACATCACAAAAGAACATTCATAAATGAATGTTAATGTTGATATCAAGTGAATAATCTGGAAGGTGTTTAGCATGAGTAATATAATATTTTAAATAAATTCTATTGTATACATGTCATGACAAAAAAATTTTTAAAGTTTGGATGGCTAAAAATAATTAGGTCATCCATATACGTATATAAAAGCATGTTTATGAATTAAGCAATAATTTTTTTTCGAGGTAGTATAAATAAACATTAGCTAGTATTCATGAATATTTAGTTACTTGTTGAAAAGCTTGAATTTGGGTTTCTACAATAGTGAAAAGCTTATCATTATTGCGGATGTTTTTATTAAAAATTGACATTATTTATTAATCATGACATATTACAGATTTTTATCCAGTAATCGAAGTTTATTTTTGGAAAATTATGATAGTAGTAGTTACTTACCACATTAAGAGGTGTTTTAATAGATTTGTAAATAGAAGAATTATTGAATCTTTGTTTAGCAGGAAATAATGTAGCTTACAGATGAAGACATAGTTATTATAGGAGTTATCAATTGAAATAATATTAATTTTTTTAGAGATTTTTTTAATTAATTTTGTTAATAAAGTTTAATTATAAAATTTGGTGGATTTGAAAGCGGAAGTGGTTTAGAAGATAATTTTATTTATTTATTTATATATGTTTCACTCCATGAAAATGTCAATGGGAGTTGATGATATGGCAGCCTTTTCAAGAAGAATATGTCTATATTGTTTAATACTTTATATATAATAGGAAAATAAGAAGAATTAAATTATTAAAATTAGATGCAAAATTTTTTATTTTAATATGGCAATTTATTTTTAAATTATGAAGTCCTACGAGAAATCCACAAAGAAATTAGATTTTAATAGCTAATATGAACATATGAGATTATGCAAGTAAAATAATTGTCGTAAAATCTGTGCAAAACTGAAATTGTAATTCAGAATTTTTATAAAAGCAAATCATGTCAAGTTTAGAATTATTTACTTTATTATTTTTTTAATCGGAAACGATTTTTCTGTCTGATATGAAATCAATAACTCAAAAGTATATGAAATAAATTACTGCAGACATTTTTATCAATATAGCAATCATTATCATTTTTATCACTAGTGGAACTTAAAAAAATAATCTTTCATTTTAATATATCAATTTTGATTTCAATAAAATATCCTTTCTCTTCTATTAAAAGAAAAAAGGAATATTTTAATTAACAATTTTATTTTAATTAGTTTAAACGTCTTACCATATTCAGTAACAAGTGAATGCTTATATGAATAACTTCAAAATGTTAAGCTCTTAATTACGAAAATTCGTTTTTATTCAATGCCAAATAAAAAATTTTATTAAAAAATTGATACTTTATAAGTATAGAAAGTCTTTGTATCAATAAAAATCCCGATTCATAAAAACATATAAATACAAAAATTGTAAAAAAAAAGTTATTAAAATTACTTACTAAATTAAATTATTTATTTTTAATTATATTATATAATATAGATTCAATTAGTATTAAATAAAAATATTTGATTTATTTTAATAATTAAAAAAGATTTTTTGAAATGATACAGCTAATTCTATAAGCATTAAAAAAATACTATAAAATGTTCAATAAAATGAACAGACCAATAAAAATAATTCAACAATAATTCAATAAAACTTCAAAAAATAAAGTCATAAAATTTGTCATAAAAATATTACTCAATTATATAAAAGATGCATGGCAACGAACCAAAAATTTTCCTTTTATAAATTGCATCATTAATGAGCGTCCTATTACGTTTTTGGATGTCACGAACTCGGCAATAAAGGAGGAGAAAAGGGGAGAAAAATAAAGGAGGGAATTGCCTTCCGGGTGGACTTTTAGCATCTCTTATAAAAGTACACTCTAAAAACTCCCATCAGGCACCTAACTGTAAATGGGATGCACTAACACACTTTTGTCACAATTTCTATGGAGTCTTCTGATTTCTAGAGGCAGTGATTATAATGCAAGCAACAAACGTATTTAAAAGTGGGCCTTTCAGCCATCTAGCTGGGCACGTTATTACACAATTGAGAATTGGGATTTTTTTTTTTTTTTTTTTTTTTATACACAAAAACGAATTACATAATTTTTCTAGCTATTCCACGTCACAATCTATAAACGTTAAAAAAATACTATAAACTGTTCACTGAATAAATTGCCAAATTAAATAGATTATCATTTATTGTTTTCAATTATAACAGTAAAATTATTGTGTCTAGAGGCAGTGAGTAATGAGCATATTTAAAAGTGAACTTTTGAGTAAACTAACTGGGCCCGTTATTGCGAATTAGGATTTTTCTTGAATACACAAAAACGAATTACATTATTTTTCTAGCTATTCCACGTCACAATCTATAAACGTTAAAAAAATACTATAAACTGTTCCCTGAATAAATTGCCAAATTAAATAGATTATCATTTATTGTTTTCAATTATAACAGTAAAATTATTGTGTCTAGAGGCAGTGATTATAATGTGAGTAATGAGCATATTTAAAAGTGAACTTCTCAGTAAACTAGCTAGATATGTTATTGCGAATTAGGATTTTTCTTGGATATACAAAAAAGAATTACTTTGTTTTCCAAGCTATTCTATGTCATAATCTATAAACATTTTATAAAAAACTGAAAATGCTGCAAACGGTTCACTGTATAAATTATCAAACTAAATCGGTTATCAATTATTGTTTTCAAATACAATAGCAAAATTATTGTTTCTATAAGCAGTGATTACAATGCAAGCAACAAGCATATTTAAAAGTGAACCTTTCCTTAAGTTAGGCGGGCACGTTATTGAGAATTGGGATTTTTCTTGGATATACAAAACGAATTACATTGTTTTTCTAGCTATTCCACATTATAATCTGTAAACATTAAAAAAATACTATAAATGCTTCGCTGTAGAAATTATTAAACTAAATCGGTTATAATTATTGTGTTCAAATGCAATCAACAAGCAAATTTAAAAATATTGTTGAGCTTTCAGCAAGCTAGCTGGGCACTTTATTGCGAATTGAGATTTATCTTGGATGTACAAAAACGAATTACATTGTTTTTCTAGCTATTCCACATCATAATCAATAAATATTTTTAAAAAAATTAAAAATACTGCAAACAGCTCAAAGTATAAATTATCAAACTAAATCGGTTATAATTTACTGTCTTCAAATATAATAGCAAAATTATTGTTGTTTATTAAATCTACTCTTGAATTTTTCTTCCGCTTTTTTTTTTTCATACAGAAAATAAGTAAAATAATAAATGTCAAATAATATTTATTACGTTAAAATAAACGTTATTATCAAGTACTTATATTAATAAAAAAAGCAAACACATTAAGTTATAATCCAGTTTAGCTAATATAATTTGATAAGCGTCTGCTTAACATCCATTTTTAGCATTCTCAAATGCCATTGCACTATCTTAGGCGACGAAATCTCAGAGGTTTATTTCGAAATTTCATTACTCAGCTCATATCACATAATCCATTTCAGGAGGGTTATGGCAAGTTTAGAAATAAAAATAAATAAGGAAAAGCCACCGATTAAATAAAAAAAATAAATATGTGAGTGGGGTTCTTATATTGCTTCAGATTCCAAAAGGCTTATAATTGAATACTTAAGCTTTCACAAAAATTCAATAAACATAGTCAAGTGTGTAATAAGGGAATTTTTTTCCTAAGTCGTTAAAATTGATTTATTAACATGAACATATTTTTATTTATGCCTTAACTAGATGAACTAATCTATAATGTAATAGATTGACTAATTCGTAGTTGAATGTTCTTCATTTGATGCTTATAAATTTAACACAAAACTCTGTTGTTAAATATCAGTGGACTTCGTGCTCCAGTCATGCATGCCCCAAATAGTCCACCGATGAGGTTAAATGGACTGAAATGAAAGGAGAATGAAATGAATGAATGAAAGGAGGTTATTGCCTTACGATGAGTACCCTGCATTTGTGTGTCACATAGGAGAAAACCTGGAAAGCACCCATCAGACGCTTTACGGATATTGCTACGAACGTCAATCCTCGTTTCTGAAATAAAGGACTGTAACCAGGGCCGGATTTAGATGAAAAGAGGTCCTAGACTATTCCACTTATGAGGACCTTTCACCTCCCATTTTTAAGTTTGTAAATTACATGAGAGATAATAAAATACATCATTACTGTGATATATATCAATATGTTAAATGAAACATGTTGTGATTGGTACTACTCTTTATAAAAATGTGGCATTGATAATAAATAAAAAAAAAAAAAAAAAAAAAACGACGAGAACACTTATTTGGACATTTATTCTCAGCACGCGTTGATCTTAACCAATATATTTTATGTCTGCTTAGTAGTCATACGTGTAGAATTTTCGATTCAGTGCTTTAGTGTTTACTGTTGACTGTTTTAGTGCTTACTGTGTAATTCTAATTTTGCTAACAATTTGAATGTAGGCCCCTCTTGATCTTGAGGCCCTATGCTGAAGCCTAGTTAGCCTATAGGAAAGTCCGGCCCTGACTGTAACAAACGGATGATCCGAATCTGAATGATTTTGATTCGAATTGGGTTACATAATACTTTGCGATGTTAATTTTGTAGTTTGGACTATAATTTTAATTTAATTAACTGAGCTTAAAACTAAGAAAACTGAGCTGAAATTTTAAGAGTCATTATTATTAAAACGTCTTTGCTCAAAAGACAGAGTATTTATCACTTGTGAGTTTTAAACAGGTGCCTGATGGCCGAGGGACAAGCGCTCGGTACCACAAGTTTCGTTCTAGTACGGGCGGTACCATGGATATTTGTATTGGTTCGAAAAGCATTTTAAACCCTAGGTCCCGGTCTAATAGGACTGTAGAGCATTGGGTATAGAGTTGAAAATGCTACCATGTTTAAAAAAACCATCTCCTGTCTCGAAATCCTCCAATAGGCAGACGGTGTTGGCCCACCATGTGGCTGTTGTGCCATTGAAGAAGTTTTATAGATTTTCAAATCGTGTCCCCAATAAAGAAATGTTTAGTTTTGTAAAATTATTTGAATTTAGAATTTGTGTAACTTACACCGTTCGTAATAATTTAACTAATGTTTATTAGCAATTGTTATTTTTGAACTGAGAATTTTTTACTTTAAATAAATGAAATCGGCTGGTGTACTTGAAATCGACTGGTGTACTTGAAATCGGCTGGGGTAGTTCATTATGTTTATTGTTTACTCTCAATAGTAATGAGCGTAAACAATAAACATAATGAACTACACCAGCCGATTTCAAGTACAAAATCTTTATCCCTATTTTAATCAACTATAACTATTTATTCTACATAACTGAAATCTATAAGATGGAAAGGGATGAAGTTGAGTTATGTGCTTTGCAATCTCTGCTGTTAGGAATGAGAGATCATGATAAACGTCATTTACTCGAAGTACAAAAATGTAGACTTTAACGATTCACAGCTATAAATTAAGTTGAAAATTAAAATTTTATTCCCTTCGTAATTTGTTTCTTTAAACAGTATTACCTAAACAAATATAATTGTATTCATGCTAAAACGGATATAACATAAAAGCAGTTTTACATTCTTTCTCTTTGTTGTTTTAAATTGAAAAAGCATAAATTTATTTACAACAAAAATTTACGTGAAGTTGAAAAATTTCAAGTAAATTATTTTAAAAAAACTGACTATTCAGCAAATATCTACAAAAAATAAATCATTGAATGCGATGCAAAAGTCGTAATTTGTGTATGACATTATTTTGCGATGAGGATGAATAATGAAAGAATATTACAGCATACGACAAAAATAAAGCAAACAAAAGTATGCTCTCCTAAAAAAGAACTGTCAAATACATAAAAAGTAAGCTGTTCTGCAATATTTTTAAATATGCAATCTACTCATATTAAATCCCTAATTAGTTATATCCTCCACCAAAATAGACAAAACCCACATGTTAGCATGCTACCTTACGTTAGTCATTTTTATATTTCTTCAATATAAGGGGCTCAGCAAAATTTTCTACAACCAGTTTCTCAACATTAAGAACCGCCTTTAAGGGCAATATTTGAAACAGTCATGGGCACCAAAGACATCATTTTAACTATTGAATCTTTTTGGAGGCTGACGTACGCAAGTGAAAGAAAGAACAAATTAGAAAATAGGAACAGTTATGTGGAACCGCGCCACCAGGTTGACATTCTTATTGATATTCTGATAATAAATCAGTCTGTTGAACACCCTTGTGACAACATTCTTTGGATTCCCTGTAAATTACAGGCTGTTTGCTATAGCTTTCTGTTTAATGAACAAGCAAAAAAAAATACGCTCATTATAAGAATGATAAGCTGAAAAATACAATGTAAAATGTATACCTTGTCTAATTGTATCCTTTATCAGTTGAAAAGGATGATATATTTCAATGCACAAATAATTTTAAATCATTTTTTTGCTCATTAATTTTAATTTTAAATCTAAGCATAAATGATTCATACATTCACAGAATTCCCTTTGCTAGCTAAATATCAAAATCCTCTACTAAATTTTTTAAGCAAAGGTTTAAATCCTCAATAAAGCTTGAAATTGATATATTATAAGGACATTGTATAAGCCTACATTAATTATTTTACGTTTTAACTTATTTTGTACATTTTTGTTGTTGCATTAATATTCCATTTAATTTGTTGGTATGAGAATTTAACAAGTGATTTAAAGAAGCCTTTTATTTTCATAATCTGATGGTTATATCTTTTAAATGTCCGATTAAAGTGTAAAATATTAAAATATTATAGACGGCCTTAGATCGTGGTTAAGACAGCATAATAGAAATTTATTCTGTGAATGGATGTTATAAATTTGTTGACCAAAAAACCTATCTAATGAATTCGAGGGGTGTGAATATGAAAGGGAAGGAGATGTTATATTCGGACAAAATTGCTATGTTACGAGAAAAATTATAACATAGTTGATTACCACGGTGCACTTTGAGTTTGAATCATATCAAAATATAATGGCCAATAAATTGGCAAGCTTCTTTCGTGGACCAGCTGTAATGTGCGCAGCCTGTGTGCAGAAGTGCTCAAATACGAATCCGCTGGCGGAATAATTTCAAGACACTGATTTCAGAAACAAACACATTCTTTGGCGATTGTGTTAATGTATATAAGTGTCTCGAATCGACAGACAGGCCAATTGGGGAGAGTTTTAGATGCTTTTTCCTATGTGATACGCAAATTCGGTGTATTTATCTTTATAAGCCATTCTCCTCTCCTCGGCCGTCGATGGACAGTTCGTAGCATACATTAGAATAGGAGATCAACCGATGTTAAATTACAAAAAAAAGTTTGTTATTTGACAACATTTTCAAAAAATTTTGGATTATAAAGCACATTTTAAATTACTCGATAAAAACCATCCTGTACAAATATATTTGATAATTAAACACGTAACAGCACGGAAGCTGCTACAATTTGCAGTCGAAAGCCAAGTGGATTTTGTTGATAAAAGAAATATGAATCTATTTACTTCATTTTATTAACACTTTTAAGAAATGTAAAGTGCTTGGTCCCACCTCGGGGAAACGACAGAAAAGCAAAACGCCAAGTTCTGTACCTGTGAAAGTTTCTAAGTATCTACAGTCAGAACAAACAAAATTATAAACATATCTCTAAAAGTTAATATCTTTCAGGGAAGAGAACTGAGAGCCATAAGGAGGAGATAAGTTACAGAAGTACTGCAGTTAGAAGTGGTACTGCAGTTGGAAGAAATATTGTAGTTAAATCGGCTTGGTTTGGTTTGTCGCTCTACGGTCATTTTATGCACACTTTAGAATAATTAGACCGGGACCAATAGTTAAACTTGGATTCCGAACCACCAACAAACATCCATGCCCTCGCCAGGATTCGAACCTGAAGCCTGTGGTACCAAAGGCCAAAGAGCTAGCCAAATGGCGTCAGACTGCTTACTACAGTTATAAGTGGCTGTTACCAGGAAATGCAGAACCCAGTTTAAAAGAGGTTAATATAGCCATCAAATTTATAGCTATGGTAGGGAATTCAAGAACAGCAAAACTGGTATTATTATGTACATATAAGTAACAGGATGAGCGAAGCAAAATAAGTGTGTAAATTTATGTCTTAATACGTTTTATACTTCTAAATTCAGTTAGTCTGAAATATTTTAAAGTAATTGTTATTTTAATTAATGCCATTAAGAATTTTCAATGTAATACATGAGAACCATTAGAAGTATTTCGATCATAAAATGTAAAAACCAACTTATTTCGCCCGAATCAAGATTTTTGCACAGAGGTGAGCGACACGTCTGCAAAAGCGCGATACTCTTGTCGTTAGCCGCATAACATCTTCGATTTAATTAAAAGTTAATTAATATTTGTGAGTAATGATTTGAGTCGCTGGAGCATGGAGCGTCCTAATTAAAGGCCATTTCGCTTCGGTACCTCAAAATCGATGAAAGCAAAGTTTGAACCAAACGAGATTTAACAGCGTATGAAACACGGAAGGCTTTTAAACTGCAGGTGAAGGCGCATGTATCGAAGAGGTATTTTTCACTCGATTCACCTTAAAAGGCGGGAAATCAGTACCTGAAATAGTTTTTCAGAAACTTCACTTAAGACGACGAAGACATTTTTTTTGTATTCTTCTATTATTGTGTGGTTCCAAATTTGATTTATATGATTAATTTTTTATCATTTAATTCAACTTTAAAATATTAATAATTTATTTTCGAGATAATTAATCATTAGCTTGAATAGCAATTCTATAGTAACGAGCATAGCTAGCGGGCAAGATTCAGGTTGTTTTAAATGGTGGTGTAACTTGTTTTTACTTCTTTCATAAATGAAATTGAAAAAAAAAAGCTTGTAAATCATCTAGCATCAGCATATAAGTTGCCTGATTGGAGATTTCCAACAACAAATACAACACGAAATGCAGGCAGTTACCCCTAAAAGTCCTTCAGGAAGATAATTTTCCCTTCGTCGAACTGTTGGTGGAACTCGGGGTTCACCGTTATATAACAGCAATTAATCATTAATTTTAATTTTAAAACCTTTTTCGTAACTTATAAAAAATATTTGCATTTCCTGCAATGTATGCATATTGTATGTAAATTATTTGTATAAAATAATTGAATACATTAATGTTGCAATTTTTTCTCAATTTTCGATAATCTGATTATTTTTTGACTTCTAAATTTTTAAGTGATTTTTCTATACCACAAATCAATAATTTGTATTAAGATGCATGGCTGTCCGACTCGTGGCTCATGACAACGTGCGCCGCTGGTGAACATTAGGGTTGAGGTTTAATCTGCTAGTGGCATTGTTGTAGACAATAAACATTCAAAAACACAATTCAACATTCAAAAACACACATTCAAAAACATGAAGACTTGAAGGCGTTAGTGCTGTTCAGCATCTTGCCTCGTGAGTTGGACTACTTGGGGGGTTTCTGGGTGTTCGCCCATTCGATACGAAAATGCAGGAGGGTGTCCCTAAAAATTTTCCCAGAAGGCACTGCCTTCCTTTTTCAGCAACACGGAGCAAGTCAGACTTCTACCTACGGGCGCTCCATCATAACAGAAGCTGTCCCTTTCCTTACATCCAAGATTACTCATCGGATGACCATCCCGCACTGCAGGACACTGAACATTAGACACATGGATGAGATGCATGGATGGATAATGCATGGATAAGATGTATGGATAAGAAAGAAACCAAGCTAAATTGGTCATTATCCTCAGTCGAAATAGCATAACTATGAATATTATATAATAAATAAGAAAGGTTTTATGTGAATTATTATTTGTAAATTACATCACTTTAGTTTGGAATACCACATTTTGTTATTAATATTTGACAATTACATTTAAATGAGATTTCTAACTCAACTTCAAGGTACTTAAATGAAATTAAAAGACCACACACCAGAAACTTCATACTTGTTCCATATTTAAGAGCATGAAATTCTTTAAGAGAACGTAACGAAGAATTTAATAGCATTTTGTTTAATACTAGCTGATGTAACTGACAATATTTGGCTCCAGTAAACTGCAAAATATATTTTATTTTATAGAATTTTGTTAAAAAAAGGAAATATTTAATAAATTTAAATAATGAATAAAAAATATTAAATTCGAAATATGAATTGCATGTGTGAATAACAGTTATAACGTCTTCCCCAATCGTAAATGACGAGAAAAGGATTCTTGAATAATTACACAATAGATCATTTTCAATCTTCTAAAAGTAATTAAACATTGATAGTGTAAATATAAAAAAATTATAAAATATGGATTTAAATATAATATTATTTATATAAATTGTTATGCATTAATTTCTTTATAAAAAACACAATTTTTGTTTAATTAAAAAACTAGCGATTATTTGCGATTTTTGGCTAAGCTCCAGATAAAAGTATGGAGAATATAGAGAATTTATTATGAAAGAACTTGGACATCTTAAATGCTTTATTTATTATTTTTTTTTAATTTCAAGATCTGCAAAGAGACATACAGATACACAACCTGCAAATCTTTTGCTTTATATAAATTAAAAATACACATTATAATGATATTGAAAAATCACAACAATGAAAATTGCAAAGGGTAAATTTGATAATTAAAATCATGGCTAGTACATTGAAAAGAAAAATTAAAACTGAACAAAATTCACAAAAAATAAACTTTAAAAGAAAAAGAAGAAATGCATTATATATCAGCAAAATTAACCAACATCTATTGACAATACTTGAATTTCATCTATGGCAATATTCAACACATTTTAAAAGCAATTTTCTATTACATATTTTTGCAATACAAGTAAATGTCACAGACATATTTTCCACAATTATTACGTTAAAAAAATTTTAATTTATTTCAAGTAATTTTACAAACCATTGTCTTAGAAGAGAAATATTAATCAACTAAGTAATTTTAATAGTTTTGATCAATTTTTAAAATTTATATTATCGAACGAAATGATATATCCAGTAAATGATAAAAGCTATTTATTATATATTAACAAAACATCTAACAAACATTTTTTTTATAATTAATTTTTTATAATTAATTTATAATAAATTTTATTTTTTTATAATTAATTTATAATAAAATTTTCTTTCTACTATAATTACCTATCAGTTTATTTTTAATAGTAGTCGTCATAAATTATTGCTTAGTAACAAAATATCTTAAAAAAATTTAGCAATTTTTTTAATTTAACGACTGCATTTCAATTTTGTCGATCGCATTAGTTTAATTTCACAGGTTGCATTTTTTAACATTGGGGACCATATCCTATGTATGCATATCTTTATAAATCCATACTCTTTCTTGCATTAGGGACCATTCAACTAAGTTTGGAAAACAACTTATGAAAGTATAAAGAGTTACATAACTTTTAGAAATAATTAAAATAAATTAAAATCAGAAGTATATTCCCTAACTACAGCGCGCTTCGTTAATGGATTCAGATTTGTGCCTTCTTCTGAACTGAAATTCATAAACAAGGACCATATATCAGGACAGGCAAGATTTGGTGGAAAGCTCATAAGAGCGCTTGGCTCAAAACTCAATCAACGAAGCTTCCATGATAATGACTATGATAAATCTGTAGGGTGAAAAATATTTCCTTTGGATCCTTAAAATAACAGATCAGGATTGCAAAATCCGAAGCTGATTCCTGTGAGAAAATAAAATAAAATGTGTCGCACAGTGTGGCTACAATGTAGCACGCCCGCTATGATGCATCTGCTACATATCTGAAAGTGATTGATACATATCTGAAGGTGAATCTGTTAAATATCTGTAGGTGAATCTACTATATATCTGAAGATGAATCTGTTACATATCTGAAGATGAATCTACTATATATCTAAAGATAAATCTACTATATATCTGAAGATGATTGCCACATATAGAAACGTGAATCTGCTAAAGATCTGAAGTTATTGTGTCGATTAATTTAAAATAAAAAATTTAAAAACTACAATTATCATAATATTTACTTTATCACTTTCAATGGGGTATATTTTCGATACATACACGCCAACCTTTTAAAGTTCATCTCTCATTAGCCAGCAGTCTCTATTTTTCAATGAAGAAATAAAGCATCGCAGTTTCGTTGGCACGATAAAATTGAAGGGAAACATCAAGAAGAAGAAAAAAATAGCTTAAAAATTACTCGAAGCTGAAACTAATCTAAAACTTCGCTATTTTAAAATTACTTGTCAAAGATTAAAATGAGTTTACTTGCTTCTAGCTTTTAACTGACTTCTGACTTCTAGCTAAGTTTTATTAAAAAAAAATTTTATTTGCATACTGCCCTACTTAAAATTCACTCTTAAAATTTCGAGACATTCCTCTAGGCGGTATGGTAAGAAAAGGTATGTTTTTACATTTTTTTTTTCTTACGAAAGAAAATAGTTTAAAATATTTTTTTAAAAGAAAAGTACTCTGATTTCACTTACAGAATTTTTTTTCCTTTTACTTGGATTAGTTTACTGCCTTTAAGCAAAATACCACTTTAAAATTATAATTGGAAAGGCGAAGTTGGCATGGGAATTTTTAAATCTTATTGATCTTCATAGACCAAGGCTTATTTATAAAATTATATTAATATTTAACTTTAAGCTCTATTTTAATAAAACATACTCTGTTTTTTTTTAATATAATATTTTTAAGAAAACTAAGAAAAAGAGAAAAATATTGCGGGTGTTTTTAATTTTGTCTTGGGGCCTGTTGGTCAAGAGACTAACGATCTGGAGCTCGGTGCCACAAGCTTCGGCTCGAGTCCGGGTAGTGGCATGGATGTTTGTAGTGGTTCGGAATCCATTTTAAACCATAGGTTCCCTGTCTAATATGGCTGTAGCAGCCTGATGGCCAATTGGCTAGTTCTCTGGCCTTTGGTACTCCAGGTTCGAATCCTTGCGGTTGCATGGCTGTTTGTTAGTGGTTCAGAATCTACTTTAAACTGTAGGTACTGGTCCCTCGTGTGCACAAGATGGCCTTAGTAGAACGACAAACCAAACTAATATGGCTGTTGGGCGTAGCGCTGACTATTCTACCTCGTAAAAAAACATCTATCTCGAAACCTGCAATAGGCAGATGGCCATGGATCCACTAGGGGGCTGTTACGCCGATGATGATGATTTAATATCTCACTTTTTAAATTTACATCAATACATTTTAATTATACTATTATTATAATGTTTTGTTATAAAATTATTATCATGATTATTATAATTATTATAATGATATGTTATAAAATCGAATAATTTTCTAGTATTGATTTATAAATAAAAATTTTTAACTCTTTCATCTGCAGTCTTATTGCTAGACTAATTTTACAAAGGAGTCCAGTTCTTTAAATATTTTGAATGGCAACACTTGCCCAATCATGTTCGCGCGAATCAATTCGCTTTAAATCAATTTACGCACACGATGCAAGAGTGATCATCAGTATAGCATCTTTGGTATTCGAGGAACAGGGACTAATAACGGCTGTTGTAATATCAAATCTCGCTAAAAAGAAATTATTAACTTTCCCCACGCAAAAGAAAATCACAGTGTTATTGAAATTTATCGAGAACTAAGTATCATTTATGAGCGTAGAATAATGAATGAAACTAAGGCATTGCAATATTATTTATAACTTGCCGTATTGTGTGAAGGATTGAAAATTTTCAATGGGAACTGCTTATAGCTCAGACCCTGCATCAAATGATTACCGTAAATTTATAACACCATGCTTCCTCCAACACAATAGCAAGAACGCCAACTGTAGCATTGAACTACAAACTCTCACCCGAGAGGATGTATAGCACAACCCTGCGCTCCTGCAGAGAATCATTTAATTGGCCTCCAGACACTCACCAGATATTTAGTGCAGCCCCGGGCCTCAGTTGGTCCGCAGGCTCTCATCCGGAGAGGAAGTATTTTCAGCGTAAACCAGCGCTTCATGGCGCAATCTGCGCTCAGCCGAGATCGCAGCTCAAAATGGACATCTCCCACGGAACTATTGTTATCTGTTTTTTACTTTATATTTAGTGTTAAATGTGTGTCTAACTGTATGTGCGTGTGTGTGAGATGTTTGTGAGTGTGTATTAAAACTGTTAGTTCTCAAACCTGTGCCTCAAGTATCTCCCCTCAACCATACCCATTGACAATCAGGCTTCTTAACATGGGATCCGCATGTTCCTGCACATTACATACGTTAAAAAAACAATTAAAAAATTTTGTATTTATAATTTACGATTAACCTCCTAAACGAAAATCTTATCAGCTACTTTAATATGATAATAAACTGAATATTAAATTAAAAGTACTTCCTTAGAACTAGGAATAAGATCGTAAAATAAATAAAGTATATAATAAAACTATCAACATAACTATCTTAAAATTGCTTGAACATTTTGATTAAAATTCATATAAATAGTAAAAAATTATACAATAAATACATATATTATTTCAAATACTTGTATGAATCATATTACACTGAACTCGTTATAACTCGGACATCAGGAAGCAATTACTACTGTATACTAGCTTATTTCGAAGATAAAGGGATAAGCAAAAATACTGGTTATTAAATTAATATTTTAACGCAATTACAATGTTACTGAATGTTATAAGTTAAAAGGGGGAATATAAAAAGTTAAAATTCAGAAATATAAAAATATTGTACTGAATATGCGTTGTACTTATATTTTTATAAGTATATTCCATTTTCACATTGTTTATATTGTAATTGTTCAGCCTTTTAAACATTTTACTTCACAGACTAATCGAAAATGCAATAACTGATTTCAATTCCAAATATGGTAAATAATATACAGTACTAATTGAATAACTCAACACTTCAATTTAAAGCAGTTATTCAAAAAGACTGAAATTATTTTTGTTTGACTAGAATTCATATTTTTCTTCTTACGATTTAACACTTTGCAAGTGTAATGAATTATAAAATATGAGAAGTAATGCTGAAACATTATCTAAACCAGTAGTGAAGATAAAGAAAAACCTTACGTCAACATAAATTTTTAATATCGTTATTTTATGTTTTCGTCTTGTTTATACAGTACTGCTACGTGAAATATCACATAGCTAAATGAATTAGCGTGTTTGTTTACTCTGTTCAATTTATTATTAAAAGCTTAAAACAGGCTTACAAGTGTTTCTATTTCAAAAAAAAAAAAAAAAGCATTTTTATTTTATTTAACGACAACTACATTTTGACGTTCTTTTTCTCGCAATATAAAAGCATAGGCGATATTTAATTAGAACAGTTTTTTGTAAGCATCGTTTTGTTTTTCAGATGTTTGATTTAAATTTAATGAATGTAATATAATAATAATTTTAATTAATTTTGTATGTGATATTTACTTTTGGACTAATTCTGGGTTTTATTTGAAATTTCCTTCAGGAATGATTTTTGTACCTTTATTCTTCATAGATTAATCTGTCCCGTCTAATTAGCCCTAAGTGTGCACAAAATGACAATAGAGTGACAAACTAAACCAAACCTCATAATGTAACAAGTAATATAAAAAATAAAAAAATTTTAAGTCAATTCCTACTTTTTTTTCACTATATTGCAGAAAGTCCTTTATAAATGATTTTCATTCATTTTTTAAGTTCATCTGGCGCCATCTATTGGTATATATATACAACTTAAATCTAAAAAAAACTAAAATCAATTAATTAAATTTAATTAATGAATTAATATTTGAAAAAACTGCATTAGCGTCAAGTGTCATCCACTACAAGTTCAAAAAAAATGTATTTGAACTTGAGTGGATGAATAAAAAGTATTTTATGAACGATTGAAAATTTGAACAAGATATAGGGAGAGTGTGAGCTAATAGAAGGAATTAAAGAATAACATCAAGATACATGAATTAAATTATTTCTAGAAAAATTTTTTGCACGTAATTGTTTACTGTAATTGTATCTAATAAATACATTATGCATAGGTTACGAATAGTCAGGCCTCGGCTTCACCTTAGTGGCTATAACACTGCCCCTACGCAAATCTATATGTTACGTATATATGCGAACCGCGTTTAATCTACTTCTCACGGTTTACCTTAAAATGTCACTGTTTAAGTTTGTTTCACTGTTTTGTAAGTTTCATTGTTTAACTCGTTTAGTGACGGTTTAACAAGATTCGACTATATACGGAATGTTCATGATACAAAGGAATAACGAAAATGTCACAAAATTAAATACTTATTCAATTCCTTCCATTAGCTCCCTCTCTCCCTATATATATCTTGTTCAAATTTTCAATCGTTAATAAAATATTTTGTATTCATCCATTCAAGTTCAAATACATTTTTTTGAATTTGTAGGGGATGACACATGATGTTAATACAGTTTTTTCAAATATTAATTAATTCATTCAATTTAATTAATTAATTTTAGTTCTTTTTTAGGTTTAAGTTGCATGTATCTACCAATAGATGGCTCCAGATAAACTTAAAAAAAATGAATGAAAATTATTTATAAAGGACTTACTGCAATATAGTGGAAAAAAAGTAGGAATTGACTTTAAATTTTTTTTTATATTACTTGTTTCTGAAAAACTATTATGATTACAAGGGATTTACTCATTAAGCAGTAATTGAATTTTACCAACATTAAAATTATACTTCATTAAAAAAATTCACAATATACCACTAACGGATTAATTCATTTACATCATGTTTCACAAAGAAACTCGCTTTGTAAAAGGATGGATTGAGGTAGTATTTAATACATTAATGTAACGAAATAAATTAAATATATGTGTGAGCTGTTTGGGCTGTCAATCGTTTTATATGTTTTTCATCAAATAAAAATGTAAATATCAAGCTCTATTTTTTTAATTAAAATAATTCCATATATATATTTGGAAACCATGGTTATAGCGTTAATATATAGCACACTTACATGGCAAATCAAATTATTTGTCTATTGATTTCTAAGTTATGCCTGCATCCTCTAAAAGTTTGTTTATTGATTATTTATATTTTAATAATTAAAATAATAAACTAACTATACTAACTATACTAAATAATAACTAACTTTCTATAATTAAAATAATTCCATATATATATTTGTAAACCATGGTTATATCATTAATATATAGCACACTTACATGGCAAATCAAATTATTCGTCTAGTGATTTCTAAGTTATGCCTGTATCCTCTAAAAGTTTGTTTATTGATTATTTATCTTTTAATTGCATTTTTAGGGTATTTTATATTGTAATTTTTTATACATTAAAATAATCATTACAGTTGATACTAAAATGATACCAAGTTCGATTATTAAAAGATTATTCTGGGCTTTCTATGACATCTCAAATAATGAAATTTTATGTTATTATGTCGAGCTATGGATTTCTTTTTTTTTTCTGATATATTTTTAATTAAATTTATCAAAGTAAAAAATATCTTTTCCTTGAACTCAGCAATATCGAGTCATATTTGCAACATTTAATAAAATATAGTTAAATATTTTCAGTTAGTTTCATAATTTTTTGATGGATATGAATAATTAGCGGAAATTATTTTTTCTTCAACATCATTTACTTATCTTTCACTAAAGATAGATAGTAAAAATTGAAATTTCTTCACTTCTATACATATTCCTAACCATTATTCCATGAATATGTTGTTTTAAATAATGTAAAAATTATTTAAATCGCGTATTTGCTTAATTTAACCAATCAGTCAAGTCCAAAATATTTTCTGTAATTATATCCTTATACTGTTTTATTTTTCTATTTTAAATCGAAAAAAAGTCATTATCTCCAAATCAAGTAAAATACTTTAGTCCATAAATATCATAATTTCAAAGTTCTATAGTTCCGCAACATTTAAAAATAAATTCAATTCATGTGATAAAATAACTTAAATTTCACGCTTTATTAATTTAAAAAATAATGTTTAATTTAGATAAATGTTAAATAATTAAAAAAAATTATTTAAAAAATAACTCAAAGAAAATGGTGTTTAACACATTGAATGTTTTTGATCATTTTGTATACTTACGCAATTGAGATTTTAACAATTGAAAACTGTTCCAATATATTCGAATGTTTTTATCCCACATAGCAATTCATTAATCCATACAAATGCAACATTCTTGTACATTTCATTGTTGGTCCAACACTTCCATATCAATAAATTCCTGTTATAATATCGCCGAAGAAATAAAATACTTAAATTCTACACATTTTCTCCAATAATATAATCAGAAATTTTTATACATATAAAGAAATATTTTATTTTAAAGATGTTTCAGACTTTAAAAGTCTTATAAAAAGCATAATATTTAAAAAGATTGAAAATTAAATTTGTTATAAAATACTTCCTATACGTTACTATAACCTAATTATTTTCACAATTTTTTTTAATTAATTATAGAATGTTACTTTTCCCCAATTTTCTTCTGTGTAGTTGCGAGAATTGCATAGAAAAAATTGGCCCTCTCGCTCTTGTATGGATTAGAACAATTAAAAATTTCACTGCACATGTTAAAGTATTGATTTGAAATTTATCTTACAAATAACTGAATATATACATAACTCTTTTTCTAATAAATATGAAAATACTTATTATTAGAATAAGTATGGAAAATAAGTATAAGTATTTCTAATATATAATATTCTCTTTATATATGTATGTCTATATGACAAAGATTACATATTACAAAAAAATTATTATAAAAGGAAATTTTTGATAAAAACAATTGATGCACAAAAACATCAAAAAATGGAAAAACAAACGTTTAATGCTAAATTAATATTTCGACAATAACAGAATTCGAGAATAACAAAATATTTAATACTTAGTTTGGTCATCAACTTAAACATATGAAAAGCACATTATATTTCATCAAGTTTGTAAGTTTGCTGTGAGTAAGAAAAGTCATCTTTCTATCCATCAAAAACTACTTTCAGTTAGTTTTGTTTAAATTATACTCTTCTGAATTTTTCGACTTTTTTTTTTAAATTTCAAATCCACAGAGAACGGGAGATTATTTATAACTTCAGAGTCGATTCATATTCGGTTGCAAGTGAACATTTAGAACTTTGTGTCTAGGATCATTTTATGAGGAAAACTTAGAAATCAATTTGGAATTAATTTGTGTTTTTTTTAAAAATAGTTTGTCTAAAAGGGTATATCAATAGTCGGTTTCAATAAAAGCTAAAGTTTTTATTCCAGATGCAGCAAATCAACCAAAAAATATTATGTTTAAAATAGCTAATAAAACTTCTGAATTTAGTTCTTCGTTTAGGTTTGCTTAAACAATATTTTGATTACTAGGATAAAATAAATTAAATTCAGCTGCAAATGTTATTCTAATATATATTGTATTATGATAGCTAACCCTATTCGAAAAGCACTCTATCAATATACAAGATATCGAAATTATTTTAATTAATATGCAACAATGTTTTATATTGCATTTTCAGACTAATAGAATATATTAATGTAAATGGCATAGCTTAAATTAAGTATATTAATGAAATTTTAAAGATTTAATAAGCTCTTTTAAACAAAATTCACACAATAATCAGGCATAAAAATTTCCAACAATCCAATTAGATAAGGAAAATCCGAAAGTTATAAAAACATCAAAGTCTTTTTGAGGATTTTAAATAACCTCATTTTCAAAACTGAATTTTCTATTTCAAACAAGATCAAAATATTTTATTACCAATAGATGTATCTGTATTATGATGCACAAATAAATCTTAAGCAAATCTCGTATAGAATCTACAGTGAAAACTATTAACCAATTAAATGTTTTAATCTTTTGCTTTTATGTAAGGGCATCATGTAAATGTAGAGTAATTGAACTCTATGAAGAAAAACTTGAAAAATGCTTGCATTGATCAACAAACTTAAAAAGATATAATATAATTTTTTTTAAATAAATGATTGTTTTAACGATATATCGATTAAACACCAAAAGATAAGTTTTGATGACCCATTTAGGAACGTTTAGAACATCGTTTCTTGGTTCATCACTGCACACCCCTTTCGTTTTAAGCGCTATAAACGCACTCTATGCGCAAAGATAAGATATCTGCATATTTTTATCCTTACACATTGAGTATAGACTTAAAAAAAATACGTGCTAACTAGGCTATCACTGCAGATTTCAAGAGACCCCACAACAAAAAAAACTACCTGTGTAATCCGCCGCAGTGGTTGAAACCACGTTCCTCTCCCCTCTCCAAAAGAAATACTACAAGTAGCATCTTATGAAACAAAAAAAAGATGAAGATATTCTAATGTATGCAAGCTAAGGGCAGAAGCAAGCCTCACCTCTATGGGGGTTTTTCCACGCTTCCTATCGCCCCTTCATCTGCGTCCTCATCGGCAGCCGAGGGCCGCACAGTGTACAGAGTGTGATCTCTGGAGCAGAGAGAAAGAAAAAAAAAAGTTTGCGCACTCCTCTTGCGCTTCTGTCGAAGGATGCTGCGGGACTGAGGGTACGGTTGCCGCGCGTCCACGCCGCATCGGATGGAGGATGGGGATGACAGAAAGAGGCGAATAGTTGCACTCGCTGGCGACGTTCGGGAAGAGACGGATTGAGATGACGTAATCGCCACTTGACCCTTTTAGCTCTGAATGAAGGTGGTTCCTACATCGTGTATTAATTAAATCCAACTGAATCTTCTTTATAATATTTGGTGAACAAACTTAATTCTAAAAGCTCTGATCAATATTGTAGCATTTTACATTTGAATAGATCTACATCATTTGTGCACATTATGTTTTTTCATTGTCATGCGCTTCCATTTTAATCTTTCCGGAAGTAATGATGTTAAGTTTAAATTATTCTGCAAATGCAATATTTTGATCTGCAAGTATTTTCAAAAATTGCACCAAAATTATTATCAATCTTTTATTTTCCCACAAAATATCTTTAACTCGAATTTTGGACACTTTAAATTTTCTTTTAACATTTAAATTCTTTTTATCTAGCAAACAATAACTGTTTACACTCAATTGTATTTCGAAAAATACTTCACATATATCACAGGACATCGTCTTCATCTAAATCATATTTTTCGTCAACTTGTTTTATGGACAGTATTTTTCTGTTAAGTCGATTCTTATACTCTTGAAAAAATGACATTTTCAGTTTTTATTTATTCTTATCTTATTTCGACTCATATTTTATGCGATTTGGTACCCTTGTAAAGACTGAAGAAATCACTTTTCTTAATTTTATATAATGTTCGATATCTTCCTCCATCTTTAAGAATGGCATTCGGCTTCTTTTTATACCAGTTTTCATTAAAAGCCTTGTCAGTTATTAATTGTTTAATAAATTTGCATACAAAGATTCAGATTCATATAATGCACATAATATTCTGTATAGCAAAACTCTTAACTTTATTATAAATTTTAAAATAGAACACTAACAAAACCCGTCTTTACTTTGATATTTATGCTTGTTCATGGCTGCTTTATCTTGAATTATTCGATTGCGTCTAAGTGTGCCAAACTAGAAAATAATATTAGTAGAAATAATCAGCAAATATTCTGTGAATCCAATTTATTTAAAGCCTATTCACTTACAAACTGATAATACAAGGCAATATAGATCTTGGCTTACTTACTTCGCCTTAAATATAAAAGGGAAGAAGGCACACATGCGCACTATAAACAAATGAATTTACATAATTAGTTAAGGCTGAACACTAAAGAACAAGAAGGAAAACTTGCAAACTCGGAGACAACAATTGTAAGTAAAAATAAACAATATTAAAAAAAGGAGATAGAAAATTGTCCCCTTGTCCACAAAAAAATAATATTTCAATAATAAAAGCATGCAATACTAAAAGTGTAAAGTTATAATTAACTATGACGTTTAAAATTGACACTCGTTAAAACCGAAAAATTAAATAACTGTCGGAAAATCACGGATTTCGCAGCTCATCTTCACAAATAGGTTGTGATCACATTGTCTCTTTATACATTTTTATACAGAAAAGGACATAAAGATCAAAAGGAATCTCATTCAACAATATGCTTATACAGGGGTAGTGTTACTCGCATCCGTAACATATCTTCAAAGCTACAAGTGCCCTCTGAGTAGTGCTAAATAGTAACAGTGATGCAGCTTTGCCTATGGTATAAAGATTAATTTCTGTATTGCCAGCTGCATTAGAAACAACAACAGTATGTTCACACACGTTTTTATTTCAATACATCCAGTAACAAATTAATCCCGGAAGTTATTTTTTGTGATCAAATTATATGCAAGGAGGATTCGAGACAATCTAGCTTTTTACAATTTCCTATAATCATACAGTATTTCCACACAAAAAAATTTATAAAATTCATATGAATCATGTTTTACACTATTTGGGGACCAAAATTATTTCTAAAACGGCTATGGTCGCTATGAAGAAATTGTGTGTAAATAAATCTGCATTATTTGTTTTTTTTATCCTATAATGACTCTCGGACTTTAAAAATGATTTAATATACAACGATGATTTTTTTTTCTGTATGAATGATGGAAATTTTTTACATGGGCGATGATGATTCTAGAAGAGATGATTTGCAATTATTTTATTGTTACAGGACTCATTTCAGTCGGAATGAATGCGATGTGCACCAACACTGAGTTCTTGTTGCAATGTTTGATGACAAAATTTAACAATAATGGCACTTTATTCTGATCGAATAATTAAGTCCAATAATTTAATAATATCTATAATTGTTTTTCTTTCCAATAATTGTTGTTAGACTTTTGTTTGTAATATACGTATTTGTAATTATTTAAATATGAATTTTAGTTAATACTGAGGGCCTGATGGCAGAATGACTGGCCCCCTGTGCCACAGGCTTCGGGTTCGAGTGCCGGCGATGCCATGGATACTTGCAGTAATTCGAAATCCACTTTAAACCGTAGTTCCCTGTCTAAAGAGACAGTAGAGCGTTGGACTGACAACCCTACTCCGTAAAAAGAAAAAAAAATATTCTCCTGTTTTGGAATCTGTCAGTAGACAGACGGCCGTGGCCCACCATGGTACTGTTGCACCATTGAAGAAAAAGAAGTTACAATATTATTTGGTAACCTAAACTATCAATAAAATCAAATAATATTTTAGAAAAATGCTACATTCATATCAATCTACACAATCCATTCCTACATAACTTTTTTTCTTAGTCATATTTTTTTTAATTATTATTATTATAAAAAGGATTTGGCATGCAAACAATGACTAAAACTTATTTTATTTTTTGTCAACTTATGATCTTCTTCAAGGAATGAGTCATGATGTCATAGTTGCCATTTTATCATTTTAAATCTGAATTAAGGCAATTGCGCTCCAACATAATGCATTTATCAAGTTTATATGAATTATTTGGTAATTAAAACTATGGCTATTCTAATCGAGTGTATCATTTGGATAAATCTGCATGTAGTGTGACGTGACTCAAATAACTATTCATCGGTAGAATATTGATATTTAATGGGGCAAAACATAGCATACAATTCATGATTCAGTACAAAGAAAACAATTAGAAGAAAAATATATCATTTTCCACGGGATTAAAGAAGCTGCGTGTGTTTTATCTCTGCATACAACTAACAGATTAATAGTTATCTACTTCTTATCATTCTCCATAATTCCGACAGATGGTGTTAGAAATGACATGAAGTTAGAATTGCATATACTATTTACATTTTTTGATTTTTTTTCTGCATATAATTACTGCCACATTTTGTTTGTAAAATAAATTTAACATAAAACGATAAATTAAGTCAATGTTGTAGGCACTATATTTTTCATATCAACATTGTCATACGTTTGATTTTAAAATTTCTTTGAAATATTAAACCCAGAAAAGATATATCGGTATACGATGAAGAAATGTAATCTTATTATTATAAATCTTCTTTACTCAATCTTAACTTCTTTATAAATCTTCTTTACTTAATCTTACGTAAGTGTGTTCTGTAGACGATATGTTAAGCGAAAAATGCATTGAATCTATTTTCCTCGGCATAACTTTTATTACGGTATTCTTCTCGTATATTTACGATATTTATTTTATATTAAGGAATACTTTGGGAATTGAACTTAAATTATTATATCGTAAAAGTATTTTCCGATGATTGTTTACAATAAGTCTTTAAGAGTTAAATATTGCAGAATTTCCACCATTTCTTATTTCAAATTTGGCATTCGGGTGATTTTACTTGATCCGTGTGTGTAATAATAATTTCCGATAATCACTTCTGACAATAAATAAGTTTGTTGCAATAAAATGCTCTGAACACCGAAATTATTTTTGCTTATTATTTTTATAGCGAAAGATTTAATTTTGTTCTCGAATCGTGGGAAAACAATTACTTGCAATAAACAGTAGCATGAACGGCTAACGTGCATGCAGTTAGCTAACGTCAGTGTGCTGGCTACATTGACTTAATTTATTGGCGGCGTCCATTAACTCACTACTTTCAGAAATGAAGACTTGATGCCGATTATGACGAAACGTATGAAGCATCTCGCAACGATAGGCTGCCTTGTGGGAGTTTTTAAATTTTTCTCTCATTCAGCATGCAGATTCGGGGATATTACCTCTAAACTTCATCGAGGAAAGAATATCGAAAGTTATCATTTTCAATATTCATTTAAAAGAGATGTCATCGAAGAAAGTTTGATGACATCTCTTTTAAATGAATATTGAAAATGAAAATAATTTAAATCTTTTGTGATTTTGTAAGAATAATCAGCTAAAACTGTTAGTCCATTTTTAAATATTTATTTAAGTGTTGCTATTATTTTTAGATTCTTAAAATAACATACTCGTCCAAGATGCTTTTAATTCTATTAAAATGTTCTTATAATACAGATTTTCTTTCTTATCACAAAAACACAAAAAAAATTATTAGGATTCTTAGCATGTATCACAATTATCATGTATTAAACTACCTAAATATAAATCAACCACATTGAAACGAAAAACAAAATTCAAGAACAAGATTAAATTCTTTAACATTTCGTAAACAAAATAAAAAGGAAAAATATTTATTATTTTACTATCGCAGCTTGTTTTGGTCTTTTGAATATTTATTATTTTACTATCTCAGCTTGTTCTGGTCTTCTGAATATTTATTTTTTAACTCAAAAAATGTTAAAAAATGTACTGGGATATTTTTGAAAGGAGAACTAAAAAAAACCGCAACAATAAAATTTAATTAACTACCACTACATATAATGGTAAACATAAACATTATGTTTCAACATAATATTCGTGGTATAGGAGAAAGTTGAAGCTGAACTACTATTTAATATTTTAAAGTGTTCAACATTATCTCCAGGTTCAAGAAGTCAAATAATGTTGAAAACAAAGTAAGATCAAGGCGACAGAGTGTTTTTAGAAAACGCGAAGAGAGGTACGTTGTGAGGCAAAATTCTCTCTGATCTCAGATCGATTACAATTAAATTGATTCTCAAAAGTGAAAGGAGATTCAGGAAATAAGCAAGTTCTGAAACTTATCGAAATGTTTTAAAGAGACATTTTCATTCCAAATTATCTAAGAGAAAACTCTGCCTCAGAAAGCAAATCGATATGATAGACTGGTATTTTCTAAAGCTTCAGGAAAACAGCCAAAATAATTTTGAAGTAAGTGTAATTTTTATGGATGAAAACAAATATTAAACACAATATTGAGAATCATAAATTTACGAAATATTATAAAGTATGAAAGCGACAACCAAATTGTTATCAACCAGTTGTATGGCAAACTCTGGTGTGATTTGGTTTGTCTCTGTACGGTCATTTTTTGCACACTTTAGGATAATTAGACTGGAACCTACAGTTTAATATCGATTCCAAACCACTCACAAATATCCATGCCATAGCCAGGATTCGAGCCTGAAGCATGTGTTACCGAAGGGCAGAGCGCTAGCCAATTAGCCATCGGGCCTCTGCTCTGATGTGAGAAACTTACTGATTGTAAAATTTAGAAATACGTCTACTTTCTCATCCGTAAGCGAAATTTAAAGCAAAATACAAGAAATATTATGAATTTCAAGAAATTTTAAACTACATCAGCATAATGATGCAAAGTATACTGCTGATATTTATGGATCCTATATTACTGATCCGGTGTGCTTAAGACTCATATCCAGAGACCAGACCTTAATCTCCTTGAACATCTTTCAGATTACTTGTAGCAAAGAGTCAATGAGCACCAGAGTTGCAATAAACAGAACATGGACACATCTGGTCGAATAATGAGATATTACTGGCATATCTTGTAGAACACTGGCAAAATATATTGCAAACAGACTCCAATAGATTCTAAAGATTTTTACCTATGTTTTTTTATTATTTACAATTTATTGGACTGTGTCCCAATACTTTTTGACTATAGTCTTTTATTTGATTCTTTTACTTTAAATCTTAATTATAATTAAAATGATATTAAGTATAATTCAATTTACTTCATGTGTATGTTTCAGTCATCTATTGTAGAACTACACTTTTTTTAATACTGCATGTATAAGAAGCAAAACTTTTATTTTCCACTGATAAGTAATGTCTTTTGTTGAATTTTTTTAAATCGGGTACATGTTTTATAAAAACAAGATGTTAGTTTAAATTTTAAAAGATATATTCCTACCCAAGGCAATTTACTGAAATTGAGAAAGAGAAAATGTAATTTTTTTCTTAAAATAGCCATACAACTGCATATATTATTTTAGAATTCAGTATAATGTCCACTTACGTATAATTCAATGGAAATCATATTTCTATAAATGAACATGTTAAAAAATATATTACTTCACCATATTCCACATACTAATAAAAAGTGAAACTCCCAAAAGCGTCAATTCACGAGCACGATAACAAGTTTATACTACATAAACTTATCACGTGCTCGTAACAACATACTCATTCATGTATAATTTATTAACGTAATTATTAACTATACCTGAGTCACGGTCATGCAAAAGTAAACCTGTTATTAACTACCCAAACTACAGTTAATTTGTGAACGCTAAGGGATTAAATATAAAAACATTTAATACATAAATAATGAATTAAGCCTTTTTGTGTATGCATCCTTTAACAATATCCTTAAAAGGATAGTTCTGAATGTCATAATCACCACTTCATCTTTTTCAGGCAGAATGAAGGATGACTGTTTTGCTCTTTCATTATGTATTTGCCTGTTTATACGAATAACACAGGTGTAATCTTTATCCAAAATTATTCTTAAATACTCTTTTTTTTTTTATATTAAATTTTGATAATTTTACACTTTTTGTGATGTTTTTTTTTCTTTCTATAATCATTAGAGAGTTTTTGCATAACGTTTTTTAATCGTTCGATATTTTTTTCTCCCTAGCGCGCATGCTCATAAGAAACATTGTACTATTGCGCGTGCGTATCTGTAATAATGTTTTCTATGAGCATGCGCTCTAGAGAGAAAAAAATATCGGACGTTAAAAAAACGTTATGCAAACACTCTCTATTATCTTTTTACGTTAGTTATTTTTTTTTTTAAAAGTAGCAGAAAAAAATAAATTTGAAGAGGATTTAAATTTCTTTAAATTTATGTAAAGAATCGCTTTTGGTGATTATGTTAAAGTTATTTGTACTAGTAAAATTATTTACTAAATGTGTGTTAAAAAAAATAAGACTTTTACAATAAAATTAAATCATACTTATATATTAGCTGATTTACATGATACCTCATTAGCTCTATTATGTTCGACTGCTTCTCTATCACCAGTTATATCTTGAAGGAAAATGCTAATATCTTGAAATATTTATTTTTCATATTTGAACATTAGCCATGAACTAATTTTTATCACTATCACGAACCGATTACAGTTCTTTATCACTTATAAGAATATTTAATGTAATTAAAAATTTAAATTTCTATACTCACACATGTGCATATATAAGCACACCCACACATAAATGTGTGGGTAGAAATATATGCACAGAAATTAAAATATTTTATTACATTAAATATTTTTATAAATGAAAAAGGAGTATTATTATAATTAATTATAGTGAATAATTTTTATAATTTGAAAGGAGTTTTTAAGGGCTTCTCCCTCCCCCTTATTTTATTTCTAACTAATCAGAAACTATCAAGCCTTGCTTAATTCATTGAAATCGTGTATTTTTTACTTTGGTGAATTTAATTTTAAAAAAAATATCAGTGGAGAGACTGGAAAGAAATTCAGAGAAAGCTTCCAGGGAAAATAAGATCGACATATTAACATTAACTTCAAAATTCATCCTTCGAGATGATAAAAAACTGAATATAATCCTTTACTACATGACTGATTGAGCGACATTTTAATATCATCAGTGAACTTAGTTTTTAAGTAGCATTGTAATTAAAATATAAAATAATTTAGCGTAAGAACAAAATTAAAATATAAATATAATTAAAATATACAATAAAATATAAAATTTTGTCAATTTTAAATTTTTTTTTTCGCAGGGAAATTCGACTATGTAGCAGAAATTATAACGAAATCGAAATGATAATGTGTTTCAAACGAAAACAAAGTGTAGTAAAATGTCCAAGTCATACGACGTGTCAAACATTGGTAATTCAAAGTTGGCTACTGAAAGAGTTCAAGTTCAGGGATATTAGGCATCGTATGTTGAAGTTTGTGATTAGGCGCCGCTTTAAAGCTTGGTGTAAACGAGGTTTAATTTAATAGTTTTAAAATTATGAAAAATTCATAAAGGTATAAGATACACATAAACCTCTTACTTTTTATGCCTTCTTCATTGGCACAACAGTCCCATGCGAAGTCAAGGCCTTTTGCCTATTGGCAGATTTTGAGACAGTTATCTTTTAACTTGTCAGAATTACTCCCAACTCTCTAATGTCCTATTAGACCGGGATCTACTGTTTAAGATGGATTCTGAACCACTATAAGCATCCATGGCACCGCTGGGACTAGAACCTGAAGGCTACGTCACCAAGCGCCAGAGCGGTAGTCACTCGGCCATCAGGCCCCAATTTTTATATCTAGATTAAATAATGATAAAATAATGTTATAAGAAATATTTAGGTGTGCAAATTATTATAGGGATAATTTAATGGATTAATATATAAGGATATTTTATAAGCTACCGAAAATCAAATTATTAGTTAATTGAAATAGGGTTACAGCTCTGCCTAATCCAGCTCGGTAGAGGATTTTAAAACCAGTTACATATGAATAAATCAATTGTATTTATCAACGATTATTGTCATAAATATAATATTTATGTTGCTCAAAAATATATTTTAAATTAGGGCTGTGGTTCAGCATAAAATTATTAATTTCCTTAAAACATTGAGATTTTTATAAATTTTATTTTTATTTTCTAACTAATTAAAGTGCACAAAAAATATAAGTTTTAATTTGATTTAAATACTAATTTACCTTTCCTATTTTTTATTTAACAAATTGAAACTTCTCGGCGTGATTTTTGATTTAAAAATTTTATCCAAAGATTTCAAACATTATGGTTCATTCATTATGATGAATATCTTAAATTTATATATTATTATTTAGATTTTTTTTAAATTTCAGCGTATCTTTTTTTCCCATCTTTAAAATAGTACATTCCATGTGGGACTCGAAACAATATTCTATTGTTCCTTAAAAGTGACCAAAAAAGGCTAAAGGATTTGATATTGTAACTTAAAACAATGTGAAAATTTGGTACTGAATTAATATTCCATTTTAAATTCAATTTATAAATATTTTTAGTTTAATATGAAACTCTTTCTTTCAATTATTAGTGAAAAAATGATTAGAAAGCATTTTATACATACATAGTTTTTATTAAAGTAGTAAAACAGTTAACCTCAAATTAGACATAAAAATATTCACATGTTCAGTTTTCAAAAACCGATCTTTTTTATTATTCATTGTAGAAAATTCCGAGATAAACCTTCAAATGTAAATAGAAAATACTGAATAAAACGTTTTATATTTTTTCTTGCAGCAGGATTCGAAAACGTTTCCTTTTTTTTATTCTTGTCATTCTAGAATACTTTTCGTTAATATTTAGCGGCATACCTGAAGAACTGTCTCTTGATGCATTCCCAGCGCATGTATATTTAATAATTCAACAATCGTTTCTGCGTTCTCTACGTTTAAATATTTTGAAGTATTTATTTCCTTTTATGGTATCACTATTTGGAATGTAACTATTCGAAAGCGTAGGAGGTACACCCCCGGCGGAAATGGCAAACGGTTTTGCAAATATTCCATTTTCCACTTCATCAATAAACACATAGCGAAAACGGAACTGAAGTGGGTTTTGAAATACACACTTCGAGTGTTGTAGAATGTTATTGAAATGCTCTAGAGACTTTAAAAATTTCGTAGGCGGTATTAAAATCTTTCGATCAATTCTACAGTCATTCAGGTGCGATGCAGAATTCTACATCTACACTGTAGTCATAATCCAGGGGGAATTTTATTGGAATTTCCTTTTATTTATTTAGCCATTTCAATAACTAATGTATGATCGAGCGTATTATACATAAATATTTTACATATTAATTAAAAATGTAAGAAAGCGTTGTTTTCGGAATATCTTCCTAATGTGCAAATTAGTTGAGGAGTAGTATAATAAGTCATTTTAACAGAAGTTTTAAGAAGTTTAGTTTAAGGATTAAAAAAACGTAAGAAAAAAACATTGAGTAAGTGATATGCTTTATATATTTTTTAGATTTATGAATTATTATTAACTTATTAGCAATATAGACAAAAATTAACAGTATGATAAATTTTATAAACGAAATGGAAGAAAAAATTATTTTTGCTCATGGTTATTTATCAAATCTATCGAAAATTACTTTAAAAAAAATTATTTTCTTTCGTCGTTAACTCGTACATAATAAAACGTACATTTTTACGTTGAAAATAGTACTTTTATTACGTTAATTTCAAATTAAATAAATATGTGCGATAAACATATATAAGTATATATTGAGAAATAAATATATACTGATAATTCTTTACTTTAATATTTTAGTCTTTTAATATCTTGAAATGAAGAACATTTATATGTATCATAAAAGTTGGGGTATCACAAAAAATTTATAAACTTTTGCCTGTCAAATGAGGACGAACAATTTTAACAGCAACTTCTGTCCAGAAATGGGACCTGTTACCTTTACAAGATGATGTTACATTCACGCCTTGGTATTTGAATGGACATGTCAAGCAGCCCGAATTTCCATTGTGAAGATTATGTTTACCAATGAAGTGACTGTTCACGGAGCTCTGAACATATACACATGTGTAGGACATATGACAACGGAGGAGGAGTAAAAGTGTACACGCGACCGTACATTCATATTTGTGCGAAGAGTACTTATGCCTATGCAAGCCAACAGAGCTTCATCTAAATGTGTGACTTTATATTATCGGTGACTTTTTATTTGTTCCTTGCCTACAACCTTCACTTGCCACCAGAATTGTAGAAACAGCGGTATATGTCCGGGAAGCATCTACACAATTTTTCTATGATGTAATTGTGATTGTTTCCTTCTTATGTATAAATTTGTTTTTGTTAATAAAAGCATGATATCACTGCTGTCGACTTACTTTACCGGCCTGTCAGGTTGCTATAACAACCATATGGTTTGATTTATTTAACACAAATCGGGTAAAAAATTTTCATTGGGGTCTCACAAACTAGCATGTAAACGATCTTTGGAGATACTCTGTATATAAATATATAACCACAATTTCTGTTTAATCCCCTTCATTTGAGAAATTTTTACAGATAAACTTTTAGACATAGTAAATCACACTATAAATTTCTATATAATATATCTTTCTGCGCTGTTAATTATCTGGATAAATTGTTTCATCAGCAAGCAATAACTCCTGAAAATTCAAACACAAATTATTAGATGTATTCCGTGTACCAATTACTTTCTTAATGCCCTTATCATTTACGTATTCCATGTAATGAGATTTACCATGAATAAATAGAAGATATCTTCTGCACTATTGGAGTCCCTCTACACAATAATGGAATTCGAATTTTTCAATTAAAAAGTCGCATGCATTTGCCAAATTGTCATAACCAATTTTATTCGTCACCGTTCTTTGGAGAAGGAATTTCATTTTATCGTGTTATTGGAATACGTCACTAGATTTGTCTTGACTTGGATCCACAAGTAGAAATAATATGATTAATAATTTACTGGAAGGGACTTTTCTTTGAGAAAACTGTCTTCACGATATTATAATTATTTTCTAATCTTTTTTCTTCTCACTCTTTTCGCAGACGACTTGTTTTTTTTACTTGTGTTTGAATTTTTGTGTATTTTCTTTCGTATCTGTTTATGCAGCGTTTGCTATTTATCTTTTAATGCATAAGATTATTTAATGATTTTCAGTTTCGTCATTGCAACTAATGTACTCTTAAGGTTTTGATTCAATTATTTTCTATTTTGGATGGTTCTGAGTTGGAGGCGCATGAAAATTTATGTATAACGAATGCTATTTTTACGGTTTCGTTATACAAACTGATAATTGCTTATTCTATTTTTCTTATGCATTTTGTTATTTGTCCTATGTTATTATATTTTTTGTATATTTTCCATGTATATATATGTATGCAAGTATGCAATGTATGTATGTCATGTATGTATGTAATGCATGTATGTATGTATCAAATCATGACTTCATCATTAATTATAACGTGAAAATGATTATGCTTTTATTGATTTTAATATTTAGTAGACCGACATGTTGTGCAAAATATAATATTGAATGCGTTTATATGGAGATTAATCTCCTGAAAATCAACGTGTAAATACTATACGTGAAATTTCTAAAAAGGACAAACTTTCGGCAGTAATTACTAGTCTGAATTATCCTTCATCATTTTAAAATAACATATCCACAGTGTTACTACGACGAATTCTTAAGCTTTCATTGCTAAAAAATTAGATAAAAAAAATTGGACATCAAAGTTTCTGCTTTTTGATGCAAGTTAGATTGCAAAGTTTCTAAAAGTTTTTGTCGTTAAGTCAGATTGCAAATTTTTAGAGATATGGTGATATTTTTTTGTAGAAAATAATGCAGGTTATCCTCTTTAAACCTCAGTTTTATTAATACTATAATTTCCTGCCCATAATTTTGCATATAATTTATATTTATAGCCAACAATTGTAATTTCTAACAGAAAAAAAAAAAACGATCTGGAATAATTTACAATGGCGTATTTTCCATGGATTATAGTCTCGTTTTCTTAAATATACCGCACTCAATAAAATAAATTTTGTAAATTTTATATCCATGGTTAATATAATAAACTAGCATAACACTTTTCAATTTTTAAAGTGGTTAAGATATTTTAACGTTATAAAAAAATTAATATACTACAAATTTCACTTAATGGAAACCAGAATTGAGATACATGCCTACAAAAACAAAAGTAAAATCAAAGGAGAAGTGAAAAATTCTTAAGAAATAAAACATGTAGAGGTAAATAAAATAATCAAATTGTGAATGAAAGAATGAATTCTAATTAATACGTTTATAATTAGAACTCATAACTGAAATTATAATTATAAACACAGAATTAGAATTCATAGTAACCTTAAATAATTTAATGCATAAGTACCCCTAAATATTTTAAGATACAGAATTCCAAATAGAATATATTTATAGAAATTTCTGGCAATTTGTTTGCTTGTATGTGCCAAAGGAATTCAAAAAAATTATTCACAGAAAATTGTCACAGAATCACAGAAAATTATTAATTCCTTTTCCATAAGTAATGTTTAATTCTCTGTAATTTCATCTCATGTTTATTATTATTATTATTCACTTGCTCACAGCGTCATACGATGCGTATGTCTCTTTTTCTTAAAAATTCGATTAGTTATTATTATCAAAAACTATGAATGCCTTCATGTTTAAAATAGTATCTTCTGTGTCATAGTGAAATTCCTTTTATTAACTTGTATGTTAAAACCAAACCAAACCAAAAAATGCAACCATGTAACCAAAAAATGTATGTTGGCAGCCGCTTTTAGGATATTTTTGACAAGGACTTTCCTAAAAAGATGTTCAGATATTGTACGCAGCGGAATATAATCCTATATCACAAATCTATAAGATTTTTTAACATATAATCCCTGGATTTTACAAATAAATTATTATTGCAAATATTAATCATTCAATTCTAAGTAATAAGTAACATTTATTTTGCGTGAATGAATATTTTTAAAAACTGTTCTACAAAGACTTAACCTTTATCAGTACACAATTCAGTTAAGTGTTCTACAAAGACTTAACTGAATTGTGTATTGATAAAGGAAAAATTATGTTTAACTATTCACTAATTCCATGATAATCAATCAGACATAAAAAAAATTAAGATAAAGTATGCTTTTAAAATACTAACTAAACCGCTACTTAATTTAATTCAGAAAATTAATTTCAATACATTTAAAGAATATTTTTTAAAAGATGGCAGTTGGTTGATAAGGATAATTCAACAACTATAAAAATCGGTTTATGTTTTAAACTAATTTTAAGAAAGACAAAAAGCATTGGTAAAGTAATAAATTTAATTAAATTTTAATTTTATATGTGATTGTTTAGATTTTTAAGTAGTTTTCAAATATTTTATACAATTCTATTATGTGAAAAATGAATGCAATAAATTCTCTAAGCTTTAAGTATTATTATATTCAAAAGCTTATGCTAATGTGCAAATTTAACCAAAGATATAATTTTTAATCAGACAACCATGTAACTGTAGAAAAGATCTTGTTGAGATTAGTACAAGGTTCCAATTTAGAAAGGCACATCACATACCCAATATACAAATAACAGGAACAAGATTGCACAGGTGATGTGAGCAGTCAGCTTGCGGAACTTAAGACTATTATAAAAAGAAGTACGAAAGAAGCTTTTAAAGACATTATCTACAAGTTTTTACATAATATGGCCAAAATAAAATCTACATGACTTCACACAAAATGAAATAAACATCAGCAAAGTTTGAGAAGGAGTGCAATGTGACAAGAATAATCCAGAATTGACAACAGTGTCATTCCACAAACTTCCAAACGGCAGGTATAATTGCAACAAAAGGTGATAGTGGTTGACAAAGAAAAATAATACCAACGGAAAATCTTACAATGTTAATGGATGATCATCTTGCAGATGCAATCGACACTAGCCAGGGCATAATAATGATCAGCAGCTGCGTAACAAAACGACAAATGTCGGCTTTTCTGGGGTCAGACGCCCAAGATGTACATAATCATTCATCATCCTGAATATTTCATCTCTGCTGCCCAGAGGTAGTACCTTTAACGCTGACGCAAGAAACACAAAAACTCAATATTTCATCACTCGTGTCACTTTCACTTTATAGATGAAAATCGATTTGGTGTCACAACGACAGAGTGTGATATAGGAAAATGTTTTTATCTCTCTAACATCAGGAAAAGAGCCCTTTGCTATGGTCCTAGTGTACTCGTCTGGAGACGCACTATGATAAAAAGGCGGACAGACCTCTGAATTTTTGACGTAGTTAAAAAAGCTAATAAAAACAATAAAAAAACATAGTAATCCGCATTCGCTTGTGTCTGTTTCGAGGTGCCATTGGTGCGGATTTCGTATTTACAGACGATAACGCCGGAATATGTGGATATCGTGCTGTTGAGGAGCTTTAGAAAGCAAAGATTCCTAGAATATTTTCTGAATTTAAATCCCATAGACATTTGTGGGATGCTTTGAGGAGACACTTTTTAGCACGATTATATCCATCGGAGAACAACCAATAACTGATAGAGATGCCCAGTGAAGAATGGGTTAGAAAATTTGATGGTGTCGATCAACCTTTACAGTTGAGGAAGTCATTTCCTTTGCTAAGGGACATCTTTTCGCTCATGAACAGACAAGAATTTACATCACATTTTTTAAATATGTTTTATATTCGTAGTATTCATTTTTAGTTAGTATGCTCTCTCCATCCATTAATCGAGGGCAAAATATTATTTTTGTTTCCTGAATTTCATTTTTATCAAGTAATAATTTTTTTTTATTATTTATTATTTTTTTATAAAGCTGCGGGGGAAAAACCCATCAAGTATATGTAAATAGTGTGTGTGTGTGAATTTATATATTTTACTATTTTTTAGTAAAATATACAAATTATCTCCAAATTTTAAACTAAAAATATCAAAGCTTTGATATATATACTTTAAGTTACATAATATATATACGAACTGGCACTATAACTTACTAGAAGCAAGAAATTAGGGAATAACGTCTCCGGATAGGAATTTCAAATAATTTAAGTCAAGTCTTAATTTATTAATTAATAAATTAATAAATTATTTTTAAAAAAATTATATGCAATCCATCACCTTTCAGACACTTAAAATTTAGTTCAAAACTCAATTTTGACATCTGATACAAGATCTAATGTAATAAAACGCTAACAAATTTAAAAACCACTAAAAATAAGAGAATTTCTTTTAATTATGAATTTCTTTAAATATTTATAAATATTCTTAATTTTCTATCCTTATTAATAAAATTTCTATTTTTTAAAAAATTAATATAACACTTACTGTATTAAAAAAGTAAACCATAATACTTCACGAAATTTTTTTTGTTTTCAATTTAATGATATCCCAAATATTTTCAAAAATATTCTGAAAAAAATTTACTACTATTTTTTATCATATCAAAATATTTACAAATTCTGATATTTACTTTAATAAAAAAAAAACTAAAATCGTTTCAAAAGAATGTTAAAATACTTCAAAAAAATTCTAGAAGGGAAAAAAAAGCATGTGCTTTTTTTTTTGTTGAACCAAAATATGCTAAAAGAAATTCAACGAAATACCTATTTAAATGCAAATTAGATTAGAAGTGGAACGAAAAAAAAAAAAGAAATGGCATGACAGGATGATAAAGAACTCTGTAGCCTTAAACAAATAAGAAAAATTCACAAATTTATGAACACGTAGAAGTTTTTGAAGCATAAAAAGCTAAAATTGTCGTCTATTAGCAAAGTAAATATTTACTGTCATTAATATTTACTACATCAAATTTCTGCTTGAATTTAAATACGGAAAAGGAATTATAAAATAATGTCAAAGAGAATAATTTAAATAAGAAAATAAAAATATACAAAATATAAGATTAAACAAAAATCAGCAGAATTATTTGTTTTGAAATTCACAAATTCATTTGTTTTATGATTTGTCTTAATTTTTTAAATGCAAAAGAAATAATATCTGAAAAGATTGGAAGAAAATATCAGTTAAAATATATATTTACCGATGCGCCATTTGTATTGTTTGACGAGAAATACTGAAAATATTTTTTTCTTGTTAAGGTGAATGAAAAATACAAAAGAAACTTTTAACCATATTTATTCGAAAATATCTTAGTAAGCAACAAAAAATGTTTATTCCAAAACAAAAGGAGCAAACGATATTAAATATTTGATACCGATTAAAACATTCAAAATCGATAGTTGCAAAAACGCAAAAGTAAATAATGCATAGATATTAAACATTTTAAAATTCTTATTGAGATCGAAATAAATTATTTTTGTACTGTAACTCAGCCCCTAAATATTTTATTTTTATACCAAACAAACGATATTAAAAATTTGGTACCGATTAAAACATTCAATATCGATATTTGCAAAAACGCAAAAATAAATAATATATAAATATTAAACATTCTAAAATTCTTATCGAAATCTAAAATTATTTTTTGTACTGTAATTCAGCCGCTACATATTACATACAGATACAGATAAATTTGATTCAAATTTTCAATTTAAGTATTAAATAAAAAAAATTCTGAATTACTTTGTTATTTTTCTTTCTTTTTTTCTGACATTATATTATTTAGTTTGTATTTAGAATGGGTTTCTCTCTCTCAGAGCTAAAGGTATGTTTGAATTATATTAACATTAGAGAACGTTAATATCGTGTAGCACTACTTTATGTAATTAGACACATTTAATTCTATTCATTCCGTCTTCACATATAATATTTGATGCAATATTACCAGGGAAACAGAACGGTTTGCAAATGGTTTGAAATTCCATCAATGTGCTGTCTAGATACTATCTTCGAATTCATGAAATGCGATGTCCATCCTAAATTTGAATAAAGATGCTTTATACATTACTATTGTCAGTAACACTTTCAATTGCTCAAACATTTGATGACTATAATGTGGTAACGATGCTTATATGCATTACATATGCCGATGTCTATCTTGATTTAAAGCTTTTATTATTACAGTCCAATAATAATTACGTGATTTAGATTTATTTAATATGATGCATTTGACTTTAAAATCGTACGACACTAATGTAGTGTATATTTGTAGCAGTTAAACAGAGTGCACCACACGATATAACGAGAATTCCTTTCTGTGGGTTTTTTTAGAGGCGTAATCACGAAGACATAATTTCTTTAATGTGAAAAGGATTAAGCATACTAGGGTTACCAACAAAAAAAAGTAATAATAAAACAGTTTATTAAGTAATTCAGACGAAATTTTTATCTTGCATTGCTCAAATTCACATGCTCATTTGGTTTGGTTTGTCGCTCTACAGTCATTTTTTGCACACTTTAGGCTAATTAGACCTGGACCTACAGTTTAACGTGGATTCCGAATCACTAACAAATATTCATGCCACCACCAGGATTCGTACCTGATGCCTGTGGTACCAAAGGCCAGAGCGCTACCCAATTGGTCTCAAGCCGCAGCTCATTTGGTGCAGCCAAGATGGGAACCAATGAAATGCAAGTTTCAAATGACGTCATAAAATAACATTGCTTGCTTTACTTGTTTACGGAAGGAAAGCAACTATAATAGATGCCAATACGGTTTTCAGAATGTTTAATGGGTCTTTATATTATACTAAATAAAACTAGAAAGCATAGGAAAAATTTTAAATAATTAATAAGATTTTACACTGGATCAATCTGTAATTCTATTGCTTTTACATGAACTGATCCATTAAGGCCATGTCGTGTACCACCCATTGCTAGGGCTCTATAAATGCTGTTGTTAAATAGCTATCTCCATTAAAATTAAATCTTTTGAAGACTGTGTTGACTGTTTTTAATATATCTTTGCGTGCATTTATTCCTTTTAACGATGGATTTTCACAGGATACTAAAATCTCACTTCGTAGAAGACCTACCAATGATAAACTTGTTCTCCTACCTACTCTGGCTTTTATGACGTTAGATTCTAGTGCAACGTTAGATTATAAAAATTGTAGCTGTCAAAAAAACATAATATCTGAGTTTAAAATGTAATCAACTTCAATAGGAAGTGTGATCAGCTCTAACAGTTATACAGGCATGATCCGATTTCCATTTTCAAAATGATGATATTTATGAACCTAACAAGTAGTAAAGCCCATAACTATGTCAATACAGTTCGAAGGCTCTGAAGTGTTGCAGGGCATGAGCTAAGTGCAGAAATACGTCTTTCTAGAGCATCCCACATATGTTAAATAAACTTCTGGTGAATTACAATATACTTTTGACGACGGTAATTTTCTCCCAACCGAGCACTGTGTACTCTAGCATTATCGTCTTGTACTGTACAATGTAAAAGTCAATAATTGCATCTACAGATGAACAAACAATATTATTAAAAAAACCGCTGTTAATAACTGTACCATTTTTAAGTTATTATTTCTTCAAATGATAAAGCTCTGATTACCAGTGGGATCGTGCTGTTTTTATAAGCTATGCACTGTTGTTGAAATTAATTTTTGCAAATTCAGTAGACTGTACAGGTTTGTTTATGGGTCATAATGACATGCAATAATATTTGAAAAGATCATGTAAGATTTGTTTTTATAAAAAAGATATTGCAAAAAGACATTGTTAAAGAGCCTTATAACGCGTTGAAACAATATGAAGAAACGATGTATGTGCGCAGCGTATATAAATGACTTGTCCGATAAAAGAGGAAGATATGTACAGCACAAGTAGGGGTTTCTAGTTATTTGATGCAAAATATCGACCTTAAACAGAAAAGTTTTGTTAAGGTCTTGTCAGGACTAAATCGTTACATTTCAGCATAAAATGAATCTTTATTCATAATGAATGTATCGCTATGCGTTCATTAAACTTTTATCCTCCGTACCTGAATTGCATGAATTAGCCATAGATCATGCACATTTAATACTTATTGTTAATGCCAAAGCCGGTTTGGTTCATGCTAAAATTAACGAAATAAGCTCATATGATATGTGCTTTAGAGAAAAATTTTCTACCGAAGCGAACTTCTCTGCACCAGAAACTTTTGCATTAGAGGAAGACCGCCCGCCTAATGCCAATGATCTTTATCCATAAAAAACAAACCTGGAAAGCTTGCAATTTTATAGGGCAGGAAACAAAATGTTACTGTTCAACAACCATAGAAAATATACTACTATAGCATTCATGGAAGTAATTAGCTGTTTGCGACCCTCATATTCATCGAAAAATTATGGCAAACTTCTATCAATGTTATATGTAAGAACTTAGGAGATACAATGATGTTTATAACATTGTATATTAGTGTCTGGCAATTGTGTGATGGGAGATTTTTTATTTTTTTCCTAACCGACGTTTAAAAATGCTCCAAATGTGGTACAATTACCTCTAAAATTCTTCAGGATAACATGCCTTCATTCATGACATACATAAGTGGAACACGAAATCCACCAATGCAGAAAAAGGAATTATATAGATTTTTTTTTTAAGCACAAATGAGATGCAATGCAAAAATTTCGCAATTCAATAAGTGTCGGATGATACAATAACAACCTTTAAGATTTAAGAATAATTCACAACTTTGTTTAAATAATCCCAAGATAAATTAAGTTTTAGCTTTAAAGCATCGTTTAAAAGACACTATTTTCGCCACTCTTAAAGATATTGCGATTTTAGGTTTGCTATTTGAATTCAATTTGTTTATATTTAGAGATTAAGTTTTGGGTACAATAAAACAATTGGTAACTATACGATATTCGATATACGATTACATGTAGGATTGACTGAGTTTGTGATATTTACATTTTAAACCATTGTGCCTGCTAATTGGACAGTAATGGCAGCTGTTACGATATTCCTCTGAAAATAAGGATAAAAATAATAAAATTTTCAAGTTGGAAAAAAAAATTTCAGATTTGAAAAATTATTATAAGAATATCATCTCTTTGATAAAAAGACAATTTAATTTTTGATGGAAATTATTTCTTCATTTCATAAATACACAGTTAGTATAAATTGCTTTTTGACGCTAGTTATTAAAAAAAATGAAGATGAAAAATATGGTTTAGACAAATAATTATAAATAACCAATAAAATCTTTAAAAAAAAAATTATGCTCAAAACGATTTTTTAAAAGAGTAGACGCTTGCTTAGATGTTGTAGGGAAAGTTATCCCCTTAATTTATTTGTGTTTTTTATAAATGTACGTTGATCATTAGTCGTTGGTACGAAGATATATTGGCAATGTCTAGGAAAAGTTGTTAATCCGATTCATTAAGATGGCAGATGATCAGATAGAGTTGTCAGAAGGTAGTAGACATTCCAAAGTGTCTCACAGTGTGGTTCAAAATCACTTGGATCAGTTCCAACACAAGAGTTTAGTATCAAGGAAGCCTTTTCCAGGTCGGACGCACATTACAACTCCTTTTTAAGATGGCTTCATTGTTGTTTCGTTTTGAAGAAAGAGAAATGTTATTGTGCCTTGGTTCATTTCAGAAAATATTACTGCAACAAGGACGAGAATATCTGCAAGAATGGTACGAAGATGCTTTCGCATTCAGGCACCAATACAAGTCGATCCCTTGTATGTGTTAATGGACGTCGAAGAATTTATAATGGGCAAGGGAGCACGTTAATTTAAATAGACAGCGAGGGTTTGTTTGGTTGGTGGGTTTGTCGCTTTGCTGTCATTTTTTGCTCAGTTTAGGCTAATTAGACCGAGACCTACAATTTAACGTGGATTCCGAAGCACTAATATGCATCCATGCCCCCGCCAAGATAATAATGCCATCATAATTTAGTGATCGAAATTAAAGATGTAGTTGATGAATCCAATAGCATGTTGCCTGCAAGTCTTGAATGGTTACCATTAAATGTCTAATGGTTGTCCTTTGAAATGTCCATTGTCCCGTATAGCAATGTTTATAAAAAAATTATAAACGTTGCTGGAAAATTGGCAGTTTGTCTCTTCGAATAATATCTGATGTGTTAAAATCAGTAAAAATATTGCTCAGAAAATTATAGTGAAGGACCACTAAAAAAAAGAAAATTTTATTATCATTTTATTTTTCACTTATTGACTACAGAACATAAGAAATGATCCACTGCCTGCTACAGTTTCATATGACAGACAATAAGTTTTTTAAACAAATTTGTATTCTTATGAAACTTGATGCTTTGCTTATAATCCGGAGACAAAATGGTAGTCTTCTGTTTAGGTACAAAAAAACTTCCATTGAAACTTCATTTTAAAAAATTGTATTAGTAATATTTTTTGATGAGAAGGGAATAGTTCAATGTAAATTTGTTCCTGATAAGAAATTGGGAATTTTATGTTCTATAAAGGAGTAATGGACAAACATCTGAAGAGAATTAAATGCACCAGTTTAGTAAAAACGCAATCAAATTACTTCACCAATTCAATTTACTTATCCGCTGCTCGACAATGTACTGGATTTATGATAATGGATTTATGTACCGTCACATAAATCCATTCTCTTCAAACAATTATTAGCAGGGAGAAAATGCAATTTTTCTCAATTTTCCCTAATCTCCAGATTTTGTCCCTGCAAACTACTTTTTGTTCTCCAAAACGAAGTCTTACCTTAAAGATAATCTTAGATAATAAGATCTTAATAGCATTGAAGAGATTCAGAGAAGCGTAATATTCTGAAGATGAGTTCTATGTAGCAATCAAAAGGCTTTATGAAATTTCCGAGCAATGTACTACTGTGTCAAAAAGTAAGACCAATTTTCAATTTAAAATTTCCGGGGTTTATGGAATTTCAATTTTCTTTCTTTTTTCTTTAATGGTTTCTAGTACTGTCCTTGACATCTGTGGGAAATTTGACGTCAAAAGTTTAGTGTTTGAGTTACGCTTGGCTTTGTGAGACGCTAAAACTGATTCCGACGATTTGAAATAAAATTAATTAAGCAAAGAACTTGTATTAAAATTTGTTTGCAAAAACGTATAGAATGTTGCAGAAGACATTCGGTGAGCATTCATATACCGGAAAGAAATGTTTACAAGTAGTATAAACAGTTCAAAGAAGGCAGAGAGCGCGTTGAAGACGAAGGGCTCTCTGGTCGACACTCAACCTCAATGGACAAAGCTCACGTCCAAAAAATTACAGATTTGGTGCTTGCAAACCGTCGATTTACAATTAGAGACCTTGCTGAGGATGTTGGAATTTCAAAAGATCGGCCAATTCCATTTTAGGACGCGTCAAATCTCGATTGGTACCGAAAACACTGAATGCGCCAGCTCACAATGCATTGATTCTTTTTGACTTTTTCGCCAAAACTGAAACCCATATCGTTCCATAACCCCCGTATTCACACCGCGAGACATCTGGCTATTCCCTAAACTCAAAATATGACTCCGGAGACACCGTTTTGAGTCGATTGAAAAGATTCAACATAAATCGCCGGGCACTTTGAAGGCCATCCCTGTCGATGACTTTTTAGCATGCATTGAGGATTGGAAAAAAAGTTGGCATAAGTGCATTGTGTCCGGAGGGGATTATTTTGAAGGCGATGAAATAAATTTGGAAGAATAAATAAAGAGTTTTTTAAAATAATAATAATAATTGGTTTTACTTTTTGGCCAAAGTAGTCAGAACTTTAAAAGATATCATATGGAAAGCTAAAAAATATTTTTTTGGTTGATTTTGTACGGATTCAGTTGTAAAACATCACAGACACACTGTGTAATTGGCTTCCTAATCTTTAATCAAAACTCTCAGAATTTCGCCAAACATGACAAAATCACGCCAAACTCCCGTCGTCAGGCAACGCATCAGTAAACGCTATCCGCCAGAGGGCAGCAGCGGAACATAATGGTCACAATCGACCGAAAGACACCCGAAGCAGAGGCTGAAAGAAAGATTTATTCCATTCCTGCTTTACCCCGAAAAATGGAACGATGTATAAGGATTCTAAATAGTTTTTGGAAGAATTTTAGAATGATACAAGAGATAAAGCGTCAAAGCTTTGAGGAGGGGGGATTTCGAGGCTTGCTCACAATTCGCTCTTGTACTCTTGTTGCTTCTTTTCTTTTACTCTTTTTTTTTTTGTGCACTTTTATTTCGAATCAAAAGAACTGATCGTTACGGAATCAGAAACGATGATTCGGAATTTCTTCTGAGATAAAATGGAACTTGATCTTTAATGGAAAAGGGATCAAAGACGATAAGTGAATCAATTCGAATGGAATCTTCAAGAAGATGTAAAAATAAAAATAAATAATACGGGCAATAACCTTATTTCTTCTCTTTTTATTGAAATAATAAGATAAAAAAAGGAATATGTCTTCCATTTATTTATTATGGAAAAAAATTTAATATTGCCATCAATGAGACATAATAAAGTATTTTAAATAAAAAATGACTGAAAAACCAACCCGTGGCCTTGTGGTAACATTCTCAGTCTTGACATGCAAGAAGGTACAGACTCGATTCAGATAGTGGTCACTGTTGATAGTCACTGTTTTCAGACATGGCATTCGATGGTGAATATGGCATCGCATGTGCACGTCTCAAATCATCAATGGGATTTCTTGATCAAGTTTTGAATGGACGAATTCCTGGAGGACATTTTCAGCTGTACAAAACGGAAATGCAAGTTATCCTCAAAAATCTTCCAGAAAACATTGAATCATTTCTACATGCCAAAGATTGTTCTGTAATACAGTTAGAGATATAGAATCTATATAAATAAAGGACTGCCCATGTATAGCATTCACAAGATCCTGATAAATGCAAAGATAATTTTATTAGCTGAAAATTGCAAACAGAGGTGGAAGAGAAATATCTTGCCTAACTTTGCATACAATGCCTTATAGTAAATATTATCCAAAATTAATTGTTGTATAAAACAATTGTACAGAGAAACAACGACCTGAAATGAATTGGCATATCTGTTAAAATTAAAATTTATATATATCATATTCAAATATTTCTTTTAACAAATGATGATGATGATATTATATCCATTTGAGTAATAGTGAAACTTAAGCTAATAGTGCAAAAAGAGTTCATATTGGCTAAACAGAAACTGGAGATAGTTCTAGTTAGTTCTCTTAGTGTTAGTTCAATTTATAAAGAGCATCCCCTTGGGTAGTATTTAATGTGTTCGGCGTTAACCAGGGTGAAACCATGAGATATCTGCTACCGCAACCAGACTGTGTATCTGCAATTTCCAATAAACAACCCCAATGCTGGTATCTGGATTTTGTAACCTCTTTCCTCTTCAAACCCAACGCATGCACATTAAAACCTACAGATTTATCGTGCTCAGACTCGGCATAGAGGCATTGGTTTGACATCACTTCTCAAGTTTCAAAACAAGTATCATTAGTTGGAAAATGAAAATTTGCAACACGTGTCGGAAACCTTCTATACGCTAGATGTGCATTAACCACGAGCTATATATTTTATTACATATAAATAAAACACAATATTAAAATTATTATAAGTTTCATAAAGAAAACAAATAAGTTGAGAATATTAACAATAATTTGCCTTTGTTTAGGCATTAATTATGAAAGTAAATTAATTATGAAAATAGCATTAACATTAATAACATTAATTATGAAAAATTATTCATAATAATAATAATCACTCTTTTTAACTAAAAACAATATTTAAAAATGCAAATCTTGAAAAAAAAATTAATAGTAGTTTAAAATATTACTTGGCAACAAAATGCATATTCAATAATCAGTAATAAGCCTCCGATTCTTCTGAATCAGTTTCTGTTTCAATTCACAATTACCTCTTTTCGATTATGTTTCGATTCACTTCTTTTGCTCAAAGATTCTGAAACAAATCTTGGGTATTTTTAAAAGTCCCACATTGACTTTAGGATTAAATGAAATTACTTTGAGGAAGATATCTCAAGCTTATTATAAATGGATCGCAAGATATCAGAAGACTGTAAAAGTTGTCTTCATTATATGTCTTTCTCGAATACTTTCTAGAAAAATGCTCATGATATTTTTTTAAGAACCTTAAACATTGCCTTTTGAGACTCTTCATATAGCTGTACAATATGTGAAATATAAATGAAATTATTTCCGTCCCTTGTATTGACAATTTGTGCACTGTAAGGGACATCACAGAGGCCTGATGGCTGAGTGACTAGCTCTCTGGCGTTCGGTGCCACAGGTTTTGGCTTCGAATTCCCGGTGTTGCCATAGATGTTTGTAATGATTTGAAATCCACTTTAAACCGTAGTTCCCGGTCTAAATTGAATGTAGAACGTAGAGCTGGCAACCTTACCCAGTAAAAAGAAACCATCTCATGTTTCAGAATCTGTCAGTTAGCAGACGGCCTTGGCCCACCATGGTTTGGTTTGTTGCTTTACAGTCCTTTTGTGCACACTTTGGGCTAATTAAACCAAGCCCACCATGGTGCAGTTGCGTCACTGAAGAAGAAGAAGGAATATCACATGTCACACATAATTTTTAATCAATTCTTTGCCAGTAGTTAAATCATAGTTTTTGAATGCATCAGTACATAGTCACTTGATGTAATGATAAAATTATACGCACTCCCATTAACTCTTCTCCAAAAACATTTAAACTTATTTGTGTTGCAAAAGATAACCTAGAAGTTTAAATTCCTTTTCTTAAAATTACTGTTTTTAACCATTTTGATGTGATCAGAAATATCTTCAAAGAGGGTTCTTGAACGTCATATCACAACAAGGAAAATTCTTACGTAACAAACAAATCAAATGGTAGTATTTAATCAATTCTTAATTTTTTTTAACAAAAATCTTTATTTTATTCTTTTGCAATAAATCCATTTATCTTTAAATTTTTCAGAAAAAAAACCCCCAATCTTTTAACTAAGATTATCCATATATAAGCATAGAATTTTTTTTCAATATATTTTCTTAAAAATTAACTTTTGTTCTGGATCTCTGTTTCATTAAGTCAAAAAAAAAAATCTTTTTGAGATAATTCTTTCGCATCAAAATCCAAAAGAAATTACAAGTTTTAGAAACGCTAGTGAATCATGTAAAAATTTTTAAAAAATCGATACTAACAAAAAACCGAGGTCTGATGGCCGAATGATTAGCGCTCTGAAGCTCAGTGCCATGGATGTTTGTAGTTGTTCGAAATCCACTTCAAACCGTTGATCCCGGTTTGGCATGACTTTAGAGTGTTGGGTGCAGAGCTGACAACCCTACTCCATAAAAAGAAAACATCTCGTCTTGAAATCTGCCAGCAGGCAGGCGGCCTTGGCCCACCGTGGGGCTATTGTCCCAATGAAGAAGAATATAAACCTGTTAATATTTCAAAAATAGGATGAATATAATAAAGATTTTGTTCCACAGCTTTGTTAACCAACATTATAAATAATATACATGCAAAATGGTGAAGAATATTTTTTTTTCTCCTTTAAAAAAAAACGCAGATGAAATTTTCGATAAAAAATTGACCAATTTAAATCACTAATAATTTACCGAAATTTAAAAAATAAAAATAAATGCCGTGCAAAAATTCTAAATACCGACATCTAAAAGAATCAAATCCTTGAAAAAAAAACCTAATTCTAATAATTTCTTGATCGCTGAAAAGCTGCGTTGATCGTCAAATCACAAACTTTTTCTGACAAGCATATGTGGACCTTATAAATTTATCGATCAGCAGGGGTGCGCTTTGCGAAAACTATTTCTCCCCCTCAAAACTCTAGCCAAGTATAAAGGGTGCAAATATTCACATCACTTCAAGAATAAATTTTGAGAAATCCCTGGACCTAAATTTTGTTTTTCGACATTCTGCCAACATTTCAAGCATTCTTCCCCATTGTGAGACACATAGTTTTCGAAAGAAAAAAAGTGACAAAAAAAAAGTATACCATTACATTTGATCCATTAAAAATAAACTTCTTTAGAATTGTGTGATACTGCAGAACGAATGAGAAACAAACAGATTTAAGAAAATAAAAATGTTATTCCTAATCTTGCCAAAGTGGAACAATTAAAAGAAAGAAGATTGGCGCTGTTCATCTGCTTTGCAAATGAACAGCGATCGTTGGACTTGGGTTGCTTGGAACTATAGGTTATCTTCGCATAGTAATAATCTATTCCCTTCATGAATAATATGATATGTACTTGATCTACTGAGGGGAGTGGCAATTCATTACAACTGCCAGGCAATATAGTTCCCGCTATCCATCACACTGTCATTCTGACACCTATGTCCTCTGCAGATTGGATGACAAATTGACAATTAGTAGAAGCAATAATAATTGCTTCTGTTCCTAGTAAACAGAAGAACTTAGCTGATTGTCTGCGAGCTGCTTCTCTTCTGAGAACATTGCGGTGTTAAAAGGTGTGTAATTAGCGTTATTTTATGGTGCGTGTATGGAACTTCGATATACACTGAGTCCATTTTTAACACTTTCTTATATAAACACAAGCAATTATGCCTTGCAAGCGTTTGCAATTATTGTTGTTCATGTTTTTAATTAGAACTTATTTTCAGTGTACTGAATCAACCTTAGAAATAAATTCAATACTCAATTTAGAATTTTCTATCCTTTAATCAATAGAAATTCAGCTTTACCTCTTAATCTCAAAATTCTAATATATCTCTCTTATCTTCGTCCAGTATTATGCAAGCCCAGTTTGGGGTTCTGTTGCACGTACAAATTTTGAAATTATTCAAAGGCTTGAGAACAAAACTCTCAGAATGTTAACGAATTCACCCTGGTACTTTCGTAATGACGATATTAGACGAGATCTCTCGATTCTAAGTTTAAGACAATTTATTCACAAAATTTCTATTCAATTCTATAATGATATGCAAAACATCAATAACCCCGTTTTAAATATCCTACAAAATTACATGATATTTCATCCCCAAACATAGCAAAAGACCTCGCACTGTTCTAAATATTTTTAATTAATTCCTTACAACTGCTTAGATGAGAAAAGTTCGCTTTCTCCTAAACTATTTTTTTTTCCTAATTTGACCTTTGCTCATTCTGTTTTATTATTATTTAATTACATGCAACTTATTTCATCAACATCTACACTTTTGAAATTTTTGTTATTTTTCATTTTATAATTTTATTAAATAATTCTTTTTTTAAAAAAAAGGACATTTAATTATCTATTTTGCTTATTAACTCAAAGGACATGAGACCACCGCTATGTTTCAACATTTTACAATGAAGGAGCTAGTGGCCGCTACGCGGCCAAGGATTTCCGTATTAATCTACAATAAGAATGCACTGAATGTGGCGTAATACTTTTTTTCCTTCTGCACTCTTTTCACGAAAAATAAACGCCATAGATGAGAGATTAGAGAGTTTTTGCATACCGTATTTTTATAATACGGAATTTTTTTCTCCCCAGCTAGCATGCTCATGGGAAATTGCGCATGCGTATCTGTAATAATGTTTCCTATGAGCATGCGCGCTAGGGAGAAAAAAAATACCGGACGATAAAAAAACGTTATGCAAAAACTCTCTAATATGTACCTAATCCTCAGTGTCCTGCAATGCGAGAAGGATATCCCATCCCCGCTCTACGGTTATTGTTTGCACACTTTTGGCTAATTAGACTGGTACCTACAACTTAACGTGGATTTAGAACTACTAACAAACATCTATGCCACATCCAGGATTTTAACCTGAAGCCTATGATACCAAAGGACAGAGCGCTAGACAATTGGTCATCAGGCCGCTAACTTCAGTTGTGATGGTGCACCCGGTAGAAGTCTAACTTTGCTCCGTGTCTCTGAAAAAGGAGAGCAGTTTCTTCCGAGAGGACTTTTACGGGAAACTACCACACATTTGCATATTGCTGAGAGAAAAACTCGGAAAACCTCCCACTAGGTTGCCCGACTCCCTAGCCAAAATGCTGAATATCATAATCGCCATCGAGTCTCTTCGCTTTTTGAAACAGCATGTACAATAAAGCAGCGAGCGGATTGAAAATCAGCCTTAATGCTCATCAGCGACGCACTTTACCACTGAGTCACGAGTCGAACACAGATGAGATTCTCTGGATAAACTTTATGTACTCCGGGCAACAACTATCGGCCTCACAATGCTTGTGTTATTGACCTGTATAAGCACAAATATAGATCCCGTCAAATACAACAAGAAAAAAAAATAATAATAAAAGGTTAAATCTGCCCTTCAGATCTTAAACCCGGTTAGGTACTATCGCGTAGTCGTTAACCTCACTAGAAATTTATTACTGATATTTTCGAGTCTTATCAGGGTGCTAACTTTTTTTTCTCGTGATAGTTAAAAGATATTTTTTTAACCATTATGGTATGATTTTTGAAAAGATACTTCTCAATTTATTTGTTTTGTCGATGCCAAGAGTTATATTGAATTATTTATCTGGTATGAAAAGAACATTTTAAAGAATTGAATTACTTTTATTTCTACTGGCTGAAAAAATTGTAAAAATTATAAAGATAAAACATTTTGTTCGGAGAAACAAAATATTCTGATTAGCTAATCAGAATATATTTATATATATAATATAAAAATATTCTGATTAGCTATGAGCAGAATGACAGATACGGAATTAGAATGATGAAGTAAATTAGATTTAAAATAAGATATTTATAAAAAAAAATATTTAAACATTCTTTTAAGAACATTTTAAAATGAACTTAAAATAATAATAATAAATGGACTTAAAAATGATTTGCATTGTTATTAATAATTGTGACAACTAAATAAGAATAATGAAGATTACAATGTTAAGAATAATAACATTATATTTTCCTTTTCTTTTGCAATCATATGATTGTACATATGATTTGATGAATGAATTTTTTCAAATTAAAGCTCAGATATCACTGTAGTATACTTTTATACATAGATTTAAATATTGCGTAATCAATGCTTGCAAATATGGCAAATTGATTTAATTTATCATATTTCATAGGAAAAAGAACAAATTTATTAATATGTTATGAATGCAAATACATGTCTTTTTTAAACGCTTAAATCTAAAATGTTGTGAATATTTTTATAGGGAACTTTTATCAGAAGAACTCATACGATGCAGGTACATGTGCCTAAGCCAGGGATATCACATAATAAATCTGTTAGATGGGATCAGAGTTCACTCCTCAATATCGTTAAACCCTGCCAATGGGTTTAACGATATTGAGGAGTGAACTCTTCAGATGCCCTTTTTGTGTGTGTGTGTGTGTGTGTGTGTGGATGTCCAATCCAAGAATCCGCCTTGGCACCAAAGAAAAACGTTGTCACACAATCCGGTTTCCGTACTAAAGTATGGGCACAACATCGTGAATCAAATATTGAGGGGTAGAATACAAGTTAGGGCCGTGTGGTCCTGATTCAGTGTTGTTTCATGGTAGAAACAATAGTTTCTGTAAATGATACTTCAAAACTTTTGCTGTCATATTTATTAAAACTACAAAGACAGCACCGCACAACTTCAACACATAACACACACAACAAAATTATGTAACAAATATTTACAAAGCCTGTTCGTTTAGGGGTCTTTGTTACCCTCTGTACTGCTTGGAACTCTTCACTCGACTGTGCACTCTCTTTTCAAGGTCGAATGGGGGGAGGGGGAACAAGAAAAACGTGCAAAACCAAAGTCTAACGTAAGGGTCAACCCGTTTTTCAAAGAAAGATCAATTAACTTTGAGTTCAATGTTATAGTTTGTTGTGGGAGTGTATGGTGGATCTACACTGGTAGAAAAACATTTTTTTTATTAGTAAAAACATTGAAAAAAATTCCTTTAGCAGAAAATAGATTATTTTTTTATATTAGGAATATTGTGCCCCCGTAGCATAGCACAAATAATCTTTGACAAATAAATGAAATCATCGTCTTGAGGAAAAAGGATAATTGATCCACCCTTATTGTCTGAAATGAGAGAAAATCCGTAGTTCCATCAAATCGTTTATAAAAAAACTCTCCATCCCAACCATCATCAAGTCTATTAATTTCTTACAACAATGATGTCCGCAATTCACACTTTAAGGGAGGAATCAAACTTTCACCTATTTGCATGCTTTAACATAGCACCAATAGCGTTGATTAAACTAAATTCTATACTTGGAATTTCTGACCATTATCAGTTAAATAACTCATATCTATAAAATTATACTATATACTTTTTCCACATGTATTGCTTTATATTCTTAGGGTCCTAAATTTTCTCAAGAAACTTCAGATCTCTAACCAAACTGAACGTAATTTGCGGGTGTACAAATTCATTTTAAATTAACCGCTATACATCAACGAATTCACAGAACCTAATACTTTGCGGAAAGATCGCATGTCCATTAATTTAAGATGCCTTTTCCAACTTTTGCTTCTTAATCTCTTCCATAAGTCAATTCCTTCCTCCGCAGCTAATATTAATTGCGTCGAATCTTGTCGCGCTGAAGCCCCCCGAGAGCGCGGAACAAAGCCTAATTGCTGATGAACTCACACGAGTTCCAAGGATCTACTTAGTGTCAAGTAACGAAGCGAAAAGGACAAGTAGCATGCAGTAAATGCTGGCAGGCAAACGGATTTTCGGATAACTCTATTGGATGGTGGGGGAAATGAACAGGAAGAAAACTTGTTATCCTGCGGTTTTGGTTACCAGAAAATCGATTGTTGGAAAATCGTGTCTCTGGCGAGCAGACATTTTGTTGTGAGAAGTAGTGACATCGCTGAGAAAATGTTTTTCGAATAGCAAAATGAATTATTGATTGGAATGAGATGTTATGAAATCTATATTAAGGATTTAATAATTATTATTTTTTTTACTTTATGTAATTTTAATTGCCATATTTCCTAATGAATATAACACATCTTTTTTTTTCTAATGAATTTATAATATTTAAGACGAGTTAAAGAATCCTGATGGATCTCGCGTTGGACGTTTGAACTAAAGCCAGGGCTACAAGCGATGAACGCTTACGTACAACGAACGCTTACGTACTTCGAACGCTTACGTACAACGAAGCACAATAAAACCGTAGATCGGAAAGTCCCTTTATTGCACTTCAGGATGAAGAATTGGACGCCTCGAGTGCCCCAGTTTTTATTTTTCCTAATTGGGATGGCAAAATTTAGATAGAGTTTAGTTAAGTCTCCTTAGATAAAGCTGAATTTGCTTCATTTTGATACATAATGACATCATGGAAAATAAACTGGCGAGGATAAGAGTGTGAACATCACAAATACCACCTTTGGAAGTGTTTGTTCTAAATTGCATATCAGTAGTTGAAACTATAATGTTCTGACCACCAACAGATTGCCCTTTACCAACAACACAATATTTGAAATGTAATGTAAGGTCTCCTTCTTCAATGGCTCTACAGCCCCATGGTGGGCCTAGGCCGTCTCCCTACTGGCAGATTCAGAAACATGAGATTTTTTTTTTTTTTTTTACGGGATAGGGTTGTCAGTCTTACGCCTAACACTCTATAGTTATATTAGGCCGGGACCAACGGTTTAAAGTGTATTCCGAACCCCTACAAGCATCGGATAGGACTCGAACCCGAAACTTGTGCCACAGAGCGCTAGTCACTCAGCCATCAGGCCCCAATGTGGGGTCTAATATCAAAATATATTCTAGAGCTAGATGAAAAGAAAGTATTGAGTTGAACGGTTCTCCAGAAGTAGAAAAACTGATGCATATTAAAAATATCTAGCTTTTCAAATATATTTTAAAAGAAAAATTTATTTTATATTTCACCACATACTGATTTTATTTAAAGTACAGCCATCTAGAAATATTTTAGTGGATGGGAAAATTAAAAATTTAATGAGTTTTCTGTACATTGGTGGACTTTGTGTTCCACTAATTTATGCCAATAGATAAGATTGTCTCCCAGCAAGCCTTTTAGGAAGTTACTGCACCGAGTTTATTTAACGTATGGAGGAAATCCAGAAAACTTCGATAAGACAAACTGACTGTCAATGAAAGATGTCACAATTTCCATCGAGTCTTCTCTATTCTGAAAACAGGGACACTTGGATATGGCCACTCGCATACGTTATCGCTGGGCAGCAACTCGGGTTAAGTTATTAATTAGTTCTTTTTCTGAACAATGTAAATAGTTGACATTAAATCCCAAATCACACATAACTTATAATTTATGATGAAACAATTACAAAAAACTATAGAATTTTAAGTTGTATTAAAGTAAGTTGTAAGTACTCGTGGCCAGTGGTAACTGAATGTGAGCCTACCTGCACTATGAAGGTGGGCTCAGATTCCAATTCGCTGGGAACCATTGCAGTCATTGCTTTAAAAGTCCAGGAGACTCGATAATGATTTAATTGGAGTGTGTAAGCATCTTGAATCGATAATCAGGTTGTCAGGAGGGAGTTTTCTTAGTATAGTCAGGAGGGAGTTATTCCGTTTTCTTCCGTATAACAGGTAAATGGGAGAAGTTACATCTAAAAGACCTCCTGGAAAACAATGTCCTGCCTTTCCCACCCTAGGTAGACTGTTCGTAGTATATTATATAAATGGGCATCGCTTTAGGATGCCCATTACAGTTGATCTGACACTAGCCATCCAGTGGCTTCTACAAAAGGAGATCGGTAGTAGCGGTTCTGTGCCCCCTTGCATGTCTTTGTAAATAACAGTCATCTACGGTACTTGTAGTTGTGTCTTTCACAGCTGTACTTCCTTAAAGCTGTTCTTAATTTCAATAAGATGGTTCTGTTCAGATGCAACATTACTTTTACTATATTGCATAATTTTTACGAAAATTTACATAGTTTTTCTGATTTTTTTCCAAACCTGTCCTCAAAGATACTGAAGACAAAAACATTTCTGCTCATTTATATAGAGACGACTTTCTTAATCCAATTGCTCATCCTCAGGCAGGAGTAGTTGTTCACTACCTCAACCTACAAGGTAAAGTTAGATCTCACGGAGATTGCTGGTGCAAAATTATCTTCATGAGCAAACTATTGAACGTATGGGCTTTCCAGCACATTCTGTTTATTCTAATCCGATTGAATATGTTTGGAACGTATTGTTACGTTTAACTTGTCCCCACCCTGCAATGTGTTTGATCTGCATTTCACGCGGTAATTCTCTTAGGCATTGCTATTAATAGGCTTAATAAACTAACTTAATTAGCAACACCATCATTTAGAGCAGGGTGGCCAACCAAAATGATCTTGCGGGCCACTTTGGAAAATTCCGTTGGCCACATATAAAATTATATATCCCCATATTACATTTAAATCCACTATAGACATTTTTTGGAGTGAAAAATTGAAACATAATAAATTATTTTTGTGATTGCTATTATTCTTACATGCAAACATAGATAATATAATAATAACGATACTAAACGCATATTGTAAAGAAATATATAACACTAAAAATGAAATATAAAAATATAAACGAAATAAAAAAAAATGAAATCATTAAAAAATATTTATTTTACTAGTGCTATATTTGTTTCTCCACTCTTTCACTTGGCTTTTGCAAATCGATTTCAATTTGGGTACTTGCACATCGTAATTGGTATTGCGTCCGTTATGCTTGAGCGTGTTTTGTGTTTGGTCAATTTCATTTTCAAGAAAGAAAAAAAATAAAAAATAAAATAAGATTCGCAGATGTAAGTTGAATCAAAAGCGTTAACAACTTGAACTAAGAATCTGGTTTGCTCTGCTATCAACAATCGTCAGTGAGTATCTAGAGATGGTCACTGCGGTCACTTAAAATGAAACATAGAACCTGTTATATTAGATGTTCCAAGATGCGAGCATCACGAGTTCTCAGAATATAATTTAATTATTCTGCGGCTTCATAAATAAAACAGGCAATATCTGTCATATATTCGCAAGAATATTATTTTAAAATCAAAATTAATTTTTTCTCATAATTCCGACAGTTACTTTTTGAATATATGAATGCACACATAATGTATTTTTAATACATACATACAATAATGGTTTCACTAACATTATAAATATATAATATATATATAATAATATATTTTGTAAAAGTGTGATAAATCTCACGGGCCGGAAAAATATTCAAGGCGGGCCGCATGCAGTCCGCTGGTTAGTCACTTCTGATTTAGAGCTTAGAACATCGCTGTCGTAATAACAGAACTAATAGTAATTAAAATTCACATTGAATCTGATCACACATTGAACTCAGATACTTTTTTTTATTTTCCAATTTGTGCCTTTTCAAGACAGAAATAAGTCTGTATTTTTTATACCTAATTTTGTGAAGCATTGTTTGGTTAATGCGTTTGCCGAATTTCTTTAAATTTTAATAAATAAAAATTTCACCATTAGAATTTTTCCATTACATTTTTTTTTTTAAATCTTTGTAACTTAAATTTAAAATAGATATTTTTCTCCATTCTTCCGTGAAAAAAAACAAAAAAAAACACCCACCATGAGCTTTTCAAATTCATTTTTAGTAATTGAATAACTTCCAGACAAAAAAAAATCATCAATAAGCCTTTGGAAGAATAAATTAAATCTCTTTAATTTCAAGACAGTTTTTATAAGCAATGAAGCGAAAATATTTAAAAGAAGAAGAAAAAAAAAATGTTCACAAGTATGTATGCCTGGAGATAAACCTCTGGCGACATTTGAAGTTCTTCTTTTAATCATCAAATCAATTGCAAAAAAAAAAAAAAAAAAAAAAAAAAAAAATCTTTCACTGGGCAATTAATGTTCATTAAGCAATTTAATTGAGACCAGTAAAGCGCATAATTATAGAAAATAAATCACAGGATTACATATGCTTTTGGCGACGCAACTGAACTTAATTTCAACGCCATCTTTGATTTTGATAGTTCGCTTTCGTCAAGACATTCTTAAAGTAGCAGAAATTTTTTATCGATTTTAATGCGCAACTTTACTGTTTCAATTTTGCTATTTAATACACTTCTTTTGTATTATGTTTTTTACAAATGAAAAAGCTAAGAATCATGATTTATTACTCCAAGAATTGCTTAATTCTGTATGTATAATTTTCCTAAGAGTATTATGTTTTAGAATCATATAGGAGGCGAGGGAATTTAAAACTTTTCGCTAAAACAATATAAATTAAGCCCTTTTTACTTTCGCATTTTCCTAATGCTTTCTTCAACTAATTTTTCATCATTAAGATTTAATTTCATTTCATTTTTAAGACTTTCTTAACCCTTTTTTTAAGCAATAAGCTTTACTTTAACTTTAAGCTTTACAGAAATAATAGTTTCGATATTTTATTCAGCTTATTTTATCTTATCAATATGTACTTAATGAAAAAAAAAAAAAAAAAAAAATTATACAAAATAAACGTATTCAGAATAATAATCTGAAAAAAAATTAATAATGTTTCAAATTAATCTATATAAATTGTTGTTCTAATGCAGTTGGCAATACAGAGACAGTTAAGCTTTATACCATAAACAACGGTTGCACCGCTGTTACTCATTTAGTACTACCTAGGAGACACGTGTCGCTTGAAGATATGCTACGGACGCGAGTAACACTACTCCCACAACGCTCTGCGATCACATTAAATCGGGACCTATGGTTTAAAGTGGATTCCGAACAACTACAAACATCCATGGCACCGCCGGGACACGAACACGAAACCTGTGGTACCGCTAGTCACTCGGCCATCAGGCCCCAATCTAATGCAGCTGGCAATACAAAGACAGTTACTCTTTATGCCATAAGCAAGGGTTGCACTGCTATTACTCATTTACCACTACCCATGGAGCACGTGTAACTTGAAGATAGGCTACGAACGCGAGTAACACTACCCTCAAATCTACATAAGTAGAATAATTACGAATTTACATACGTTTAATTTTTTTTTTAATTCTTCTATTTACTTCTCATTTAAAAGCCATGAGTCATGATTTATATTATTATTAGCTACATAATAATATAAATCATTATATTGGCTAATATAAATCAAAAAATAGTCATCATAGGTTTTTTTTAGCCATCATTGGTTTTTAAACATTTCTTTTAAAGTGATATAATTTGTTCTTAATACAAGGAAATGAATGGATAATAGATAAATAAAAGAGAACAAAATAAATAAATAAATAAAAAATTAAATCAAATAAAAACGAATTTTAAACATTTTCAAATTTTTCCTGTAGGTTCTTTGCCAATTAGAGAATAATTATTAAATTCTTATATTCGGAATTCTTGATTATTAAAATTTATGTCCATCAAAAAATATTTTTACAATGCTTCTTGTTTAATTCCTCATTTACATAATATTTACATTTTATCCACCCCCACTTTACCTGCCCATCTGCGTCCCGCAGTTTAAGAAACACTGCATTCAGCAAAAAGTTAGTCTATATAGTTTATTTACTTTTCAGAACAGTTTGGTGCGGTTTATTTCAATTCCTTCTATTAGCACACACTCTCCCTATATATATCTTGTTCAAACTTTCAATCGTTCATAAAATACTTTTTATTCATCCACTCCAGTTCAAATACATTTTTTTAAACTTGTAGTGGATGACACTGGATGTTAATACAGTTTTTTTCAAATATTAATTCAGTAATTCAATTCAATTAATTAATTTCAGGTTTTTTTTTAGATTTAAGTTGCATATATCTACCAATAGAGGGCGCCAGATAAACTTAAAAAAATGAATGAAAATTATTTATAAAGCTCTTTCTGCAATATAGTGGAAAAAAAAAGTAAGAATTGACTTTAAAATTTTTATTTTATATTACTTGTTTTCATTTTTCATTTGGTTTGTCGCTCTACGGTCATTTTTTTTTTTTTTTTCGTACATTTTAGGCTAATTAGACCGGGACCTACAGTTTAACGTGGATTGCAAATCACTATCAAACATCCCTGCCACCGCCAGGATTCGAATCTGACGCTTATGGTATCGAAGGCCAGAGCGCTACCCAATTGACCATCAGGACACCCTTAAAAGGAGATGAAGGAACGCTACGACCAATTTGATTGCTGTGTTATTTGAATTTTGCTTATTGTCCAATGTTTTCACGGGTAAATGATCTTTTGAATGTAGTCTTTTCTTTAGAACTGGATTATTTCTAAAAACTACAGTTTGAAGAGGACAGGGGCAAATGTTGAGGATACAGTTAAAGAAATTAATACAAGTAGCAGAGTTAGTATGCATAGGTTTGGGAGGCAAAATAGGCTTAAGTTGTTGAAGGTTTGGGTTGTAGCTCTACGGTCATTTTTTTTTTTTTTCGTACACTTTAGGCTAATTAGACCGGGACCTACAGTTTAACGTGGATTCCAATCGTGTACGATTGGACGATTCCTACAGTTTAACGTGGACTATCAAACATTCATGCCACCGCCAGGATTCGAATCGGACGCTTATGGTATCAAAGGCCAGAGCGCTACTCAATTGACCATTAGGCCATCATTTCCGTACACACGCTGTTTTATCAAATACGAAAAAGCATATTACATTCTTGAATCTGACACGCTCAGAATCACGGACGACAATGATTAACGATTCTGCCGAAACATCGAGCGTCAATACAATTTTAACGGTGAAACCACAGATAAATCCACACATATAAAAATTTGAGATTAAAACATGTACATATTTAGCGTGGTTTTGTATATTCTGAACATGTGTAGATATACAAATATCCGACAGAATATTACATCATTCTCGCAAATACAAAATTAAATTCATATTTTTAACATTAATTTAATTGAATATTCTTGTATTGATTAAAAAAAAAAAATGTCTCAAAAAAGAAAAATTAATACAATCCAATGATAGTTAAAACAAGTCATGATAATCTAAATTTATGGCAAGAAAAATAATCCTGAATTTATTTACCCTATATTTAAAAAAGTACCTGATCTCCAAAAAATCGTTACGAATTATATTTAAAATTTATGAGTTTTCTAAAGGAAAACTGACAACTGGGCCCAGCTTTAGTAGAAAACGTTATTTCTGTAATGAATAAGTGGTAGAATCGCAAAACAGGGGATGTTGGGATTTGGCCACAAAAATTCTTTTCACCAAAGTCCGCCAAGTAATTAGTTGCAACTGTAAGTGAAGTGGATTGCAAACAATGCAAGAAACTAGGGTTACCACATTTGGCGACTTGTCACTAGGGATTGCAATACCGGTATTTTGAGACATTTGTACAATTTTGTAATACCGGTATTCACAAGTTTAAATACCGGTTTTTAGGTATTTACTAGAAATTTAGAATTCTTATCTGTGAACGAATTTTTATCTGAGAAATTCTTATTCTTATCTGAAAACTAGAAATTCTTATCTGTGAAAACAAGGTTGTAGTTGTGAAGAAAGTGTGTAATATTCGATATTTTTTAAATTAGGGAATTTGTTATCGTTATTTGCATGTCATACTTTAGAGTTCAAAATATTTTTCATGTTTATTATATATATATATATATATTCATAAATAACGCCCCTTAAAATGAATAAGAGAACATAAAAAAATCAGTTGATAATACTTCGGTTTGGTTTCATTATTTATATGATGAAAAGAATATGGTGGCACAATGTAAAAAATGCTCAAGAGTTATTGAAGTACAAGCGGACTCCATACACATTTAAAAACGAAACTTGATACAAATTTGTTAAACAGGAAAGAATCTAATTGCGATGAAAATACCAGCTTAAGTATAATTTCTTAGCCCAAGCCCTCAGGGATTTTAGATTTTTTTTTTTTTAAAGATAATTTGGATGAAATTATAAGTAAAATGACAGCATTAGATGGTTTGCCATGTCGAGATTCAGAAAGTGCGTTTTCGACAGCTGGTAACTTTTGCATATAATTACTTTCCAGGCTTAATGATAGTAAAATTGATGCATTATGTTTTTTTTAAGATCAGATTTCAAAATTTTTTAATAGTACCACAGACTGAATAGTGATATTTACACTTTTTTGTGATTTAAATAAATAAGATGTTCCTTTACTTTTTATGATCTTTATATACTGTTATAATTTATAAATTACAAATTTTTTTGTGATATTTACATTCTCTAATAAAACGGGCAAATAAAACAAAAAACACCTGTGTTTTCTTTCTTTTTCTAAAATTTCTACTACCGGTATTTCGGTAATAAGATCTAAAAAATACCGAATACCGGTATTGAACTTTTGGTCCGATATTGCAATCACTACTTGCCACTCAGTTAGCACCACAGAAAAGTCACCAAATCCCAACGGCTCTTATTTTGCGATTTGGCCGAATAAGTTTTGGATAAGCAAAACAATTGAAGATGGTAGTTCTTAAAGCAATGTTAATTACCCATAAATTTATATATAATTTTAAATGTTTTAAAAGTCGTGAAACATCTGAATATGTAAATAGCCAATGTTTCTTTATATATGCAAAATAAATTTATTATATTTAATAAAACATTTTTACAATACATTTAAACATACAACGAAAAACTAATTAATTTATAAATACATAAATTGTTATATGTATCTGAGAATTCAATTCTAGTTACAATACACATGGCTAATCATGAGGAAATGTCATGAGCTGCTCAACCAAAAAGAGAGAGAAAACAAATCAAAATTTTCGAACTCTAATTCAGATTGTCACTTTTTGTATTCAAGAAAAGTCTATAAGAGTTCCAAAGATGTAGTCTGGTGAGATAACAGATATATTTACAAAATGAAGGTATGTCAATAATTTATTTGCATGAAATCTAAATTTTAATTGATTTTTATGTATTTTAATTAATATAATGTATAATTTGTAACAAAACTGTTACGGTTGGAAATATTTTTTAATCTAAATATAGCTATTTTACTCATTGATCCAATTTATCTCAATTTGAACCATTATCATAATGGATTTAATAATTTCATTTAATCTGCTCATTCAAAATTTTGTTTAATATTTTGGTCTATTTGAATGAAGTCATACGAGTCTACACTGTCAAATTAAGTAATTATTTAAAAGGTATTATCCTATTCAAATTTTAATACATAAAATATATGTATTTCCATCTACAATAATTTAAATAGACTTAACTCTTTTTCAAGATCACATGACCTGGTTTAACAAATCTATAAGATCTGGTCATTTGTTACTATACGCTTTTAAAAATAAAATTAAAATATACACAATAAATAATTCTAAATTTTTTTTAACAAAACAGTGCAAATTATTTTTATTAAATAAAAATACATATATTGTTTAAAATATATATATATTACATTCCAAATATACAGATGTATAAGGTATACAAATTTCACATCTCATACATACAGTAATTCACTTGCTTAAAAAATTAGTAGGAACTTAAATTAGATTTTGTACTTCAATAAATACAATATTAACAAATTTACAGTCAATATTTCTTTCCCTTTATATACAGAGATGCTAACCTCAAATTAGAGATGTCCATTTGTACATGTAGTTGCAATTTATTATATTATCAAAAAATGCAGTAATTATTTTAATTGAGGAAGTTTTCATTAAAATATAGTTAATTTATGGATTATTTAAGAAAATATTACCAATATGGCCGCTGAAATTATTTATTACAAAATAATATTAATACACAAAAATATCAATTTTTTTAAATATATAATATTGTAAAGCTTTTTGAAATGAAAATGCAAGCATTTAGTGTAATAAATTTCATGAAACATGACATACAAATTTTTCATTGAACTTTATTATTCTTTTCTTTTCAATAATAAAAAGAAAATGTAACAGTAACAATATATTTATTTCTGCACATTACTGAATAAAACTGAATATTACTTTTTAAATTAAAAAAATATATATAAAATTTAAAAAAATTTTGCGAAAGCCGGCACTGTTTTAATTGAATTTGATAAGTTTTTCAATCGTGCAAAATTTAAAGGGTAATAGGCAAAAATAGGATTTTTTTTTATTTCTGAAAATGTATTAATTTGTTCAGTAATCGATAAGTAATCCAAAATTTTTTATATTTCCTATAGTAACTACAGAGAATCTGTAACTGAAATAAATATATATGAGAGCATAAAATATTAACACATTTGTATTGGATATTACTAAATATTTATACCTCTTCACAAACAGTAAAATATTAACTACAATATCTTTGGTATGTTATGTGATATTATGTTATTAAATTATTAGGTCTCAGTAAAGAAAGAATAGATAATTTAAATTGAATAAAAACACATATTTCCTTTTGATTTCTTCATTTTCTTTGGTTTGGCAATTCCAATTAGACTTTTGGAAATTAATTTTCTTAATTATTTATAATTTGGATTTTAAACATAAAAAAGATATTATGCAACAGAATAATACAAATCAGCAAATTCTTTTATAAAAATAGTGAATAATGACAAAACAAATAATAGTAATAAAAAAAAAAAAAAAAAAAAAAAAATAGAATTGACAACAAAAATATTTATTCGGTTGTAAAATTAAGCAAGCCTTTTAGAAATACCCAAACCAAGAAAAAAAGCATATTGAATATTAACAAAAAAAATATAAGCTTTGTCATAGGTTAATAGCTCAAAATTACTAATTGCTAATTGTACAGTGTCACAATTTATTAACAGAAAAAAAAATAATAATTAAATAATTCAAACAGCTTAAATGATTTATAAAATGCTTATCAATATAATAACTACTTATTGAAATTGAAGAAAAAAAATATAAAAAGCATTGTTTTTTTTAATCGTAACAAGTTGAGACTTAAATTTAATTAATTGAAACATTTTCTGATCATGAAGATTTTTTTAAGCTGACAGGCATTGCTTTTCATTGTTAAATTTGCTTATCGATTAACTATTGGCAATTTGAATGCAATCAAAAAAAATTCTCAATAAAAAAAAATGGGAAATACTTCACCTTGCTTCACATTTCATATTATTACCATTGTCATTCAATTTATTGAATTTAAGTTCAAATTTAACTAAAACACCTTTTAAACTAAGCATTAGATGGCAATTTTTAAAAGTGAGAAGAATATATTTTTAGTCTCAAGATCCCAAAGCAAACAATAAAAGCATAAAATTAAAGGTTCAATTCCAGCAATGTGACCTAAAAATAAATTATAATACAAGTGATTAGGTTTAAGAATAAATTATATGGAAAGAGTTCAGTTATGTTTGATGTCTTGAAAATCTAGAAAACCTCAAAGAAAATTGTGACAATATTATTCACAGAAGATTTCCAAATCAATTTTTAAAAATAATTACTTGACTGATTTTACTTATGAATACTCTCAATATTTATAGTCAAACTCTTGTATAAAAGATGCTATGAAAACTGTTAAAGTGTTTCATTAAAATAAAGCTCAATACAAAAATTTATTCATTTTCTTATTTAATTTGAATTTATAGGTATATTCTGTAAAATGTCTTTCATTAATTAAATGTAAAATTAGTGATTTTTAAATAAAAAATATTAAAATATATTAGCAATGAAAAGATCAAAACATAAAAGAAAAAAAAATTATATATGTATTGGCTTAATTAGTTTTTTAAAATTAAAAAGATCACGTTTAAGATAAATAAAATTCAATTCTAGATGACTAATCTAATATAAAAAAGAGAAAATGTTATTAAACATTATATAAATAAAAATAAAAAAATAATTAAGCTTCCTTTAAAAAAAATAATGATTGAAAATTGTCACCCTAAACCAGATATTTAAAAATTATCTTTGGATGAAGGCATGAGTTTGGAATGAAAAATTAATTGCTTTATAGTACAAAATTTCCAATTGAAGGATTAGTAAACCCTAATAATAACCAGAAATCATTCAACTGTTAGATAAAATCCATCTCTGGATGGGTAAACTATTTACTATTCTTCAGTGTAAATAAAAATAGTGAAATCTGATGAAGTACAACAATGTAAAGGCACTTTTAATAAAGATAGATTTACAAAACTAGTTATATATAAATCTGTAAGTCTTATAAAAATATTTTTGTAAACTGTATTAAAGAGAAACTTTGACCCAAACGTATCAACCAATTTTATAAAATATCTTATAATTCTATTAATCATCTTTAAAAAGATATAATTAGTATTTAGAAATCTATTTATGCATAGATTAATGTGAAAGTCCATTTTCTCATAGACAATGTCAATGAAGTCAAATAGGATTTTAATGCATGTGTTATTTCCATTTAAACCACATCCAAGCATAATAAGTGTCTTTAGACAATTATGCCAGAATATTTTACAATCAATTATTGAAAGCACCTGGACTGAAATGAGGTCCTTTACATAATGACATATTGTAGAAGAATGCACGAAAAACTTCTAAATTGCTTGTCTTTTAAAACTTTTTAAGATGATTTTACTATCTATAGATAACCTTTGAAATGGAAAGTTGTATTTGGTTAAAAAAAAAAAAATTATATCATAAGAAAAGCTTTTTAGTTCAAACTGCATTCTAAATATAAATAATTGATTGATTATTACTACATTTTAAAATATATCAGTTTTTTTCCTTCCGTGTGATTAAAACATCTCATTTATTTTACAAATAAAGTTCTTATCTCATACTTCTTTGGTAAGTTCTTATCACATGCTTCTTTGGTTTGAGTTCCTAACAAATCTCAGGTACATAAATAACATGTGCAATACCCGAATTTCCTGCTATAAAAAGGCAAGATTCACAACCTTTATTGGGATTCCAAGAAAGCTGTAATGAAAAATATGTTCAAATTAAAAATTCATTTTGGAATTTACAAATACAAGGATGTAACTACAAGAATAATAAACCTGACAAGTTGCCAATGAAAACTGTAAAGTTAAACCATTATACCAGATATGTAAATATGAAACTGGGATTTTTTTAATATAAAATTAATGTTTATTGTATGAAAATGATGAAAAATATTTTATTTGAAGTATTGCCCATTGCTAGCTATACATTTTTCCCGTCTGTCAATTTGTGGATACCATATCAAAAAAACTGTTGCTCTTTTGAGGAAACTAGTCATTGAGCCATTTTCGTAAGACGTGAAATGCTGCTCAGCAAGTAGGTGTGTCTTCATTGCAAATAAGTGGTAATAGGACAGAATTAAGTCTGGTGAGTAAGCAGCATATGAAAGTATTTCCCAACTAAATGCCTCACTCAATTCTTTGACTGGTTTTGCTGTGTGTGATGGTGCATTATCATGAAGCAAATTAGCTTTGTGTTGCCTTTTTTTTATTTTGTTCATTTTCCTCTCAAAGTTTGATTCAAATAGATCATTTGTTGTCTCTAGCATTCAGTATCAACAGTTTTTCCAAGGTTTAGCAGTTCATAATAAAATCAACCCCTTTTGATCCCACCAAACACAGAGCATTGTCTTTCGTCCATAGCAATTTGTCCTTGCAATCGATGTCAATAGTTCGCCTGGAGTTAGCCATGACCTTTTTTGTTTAGGATTCTCAAAATATATCCACTTTTTATTGCCAATCACAATTCAATGAAGAAATAACTTTGTCTTATACCTGATGAGTAGCATTACACAAATTGTGTTTCATGTTTCCTGTTGTGTTTTATTCAGTTCAGTTTTGTGTGCCATTTTCCCATGGCTTTCAAACATACGGAGATGGCTTGTTGGGTCACATTTAATTAATTTACACTTTGTTTTGTTTGAGTGTCATCCTCATCCAACAATGTTTGCAATTGGCCATCTTCATACTTCATCAGTGGCCTCCCATGTTCTTCGTTTCTCACATCAAAATCACCCTTTTTGAATTTTTTTAAGCCACTCAAAGTCTCCACTAAGAGAATCCTTGCTATAAGCTTCAAAAAGCATTTGATGAGTTTCCAGCAGCACTTTTGTTCAAATGGTAACAAAAACTCAATGCTGTCCCCAAATCGTAATTTACAAGCACAAAATTTGATATGTTCAATGCTATAACAAACTATGTTGGGGTATAAAACTTGTATTGTTGCTAGTTAAAAGTCTTTGTCTGATGCCAACAAAATAAATGACGCTACTGACATAACTTGACATTAACAGCTAGGGCAATCTATGAGCAAATTCCGGTTTCATATTTACAGATCTCATATAAATAACTGATGTCCTAGTATTTTTAATGCATCAAATCATAAAAATTAAAATTTCAGGTAGAATTTACATAAAACTGACAACACTTTATTAGAATCAATCCTATTTGCTAATAACTAAATATATAAAAAAAATGTCATTATAGTCAATTAAAAAGGAAACAAAAACAGAAATCAGTAATTTCTCAATTAATATATTGAAGCAAAATAAACAGGTTTATAATTCTATTTCATCAAAATAAGAAACCCATATAATCATTTTCAATTGATAAGTTCTGGGTTGTTTAAACAAAGTAGTGCAGAAACAAAGGTTGTGCAGCAGCCACACACTTTTATCTTGATGTTGGAGAAGCCTAGCTTAAAGTCAATGCCCATTGAAATATTATACCACACATTATATATATATAATTAAAATAAAAGAGAAAGGTAATGGAAATAAAATAAGCATAATTTTAAAAATAAAAAAGGATAGGGGATTTAAAAAATAAAAATATTTATATGTAATGAGAAAAAAAACTATAAAAATAAAAGGCCAAGTTCTTATGCACCCACCATCAGGTGAGGCTTGCAGTAATGGCACTTCCGGCAACTTATTATATGTTGAGAACAGTACACATTCTTTTTCTATTTTTAAACAAAGAAATGTCATACCCAGGAAGAGATTTTAAAACTGAATTGTGAGTATGAGGAAGATTATTATGGAAATTTGTAGAAATTTTAAACATTAATCGGCAAATGTTTGGGAGGTTAAGCGATTGTCTAATATCCTGATTCCTGAAGTACCAAAGTGAGTTGGTAATCATCCGAAGAATTACGCTTTAAAATCTTTGAATGATTTCCAAGTTACTTTTTGCTGCAGAGCCCCAAACTGGACTTGCATAAGTAATAATGGGATGCATGTAATATATGTAAATAATATGTAGTGACAGGTTAGAATTTCTATAAATACAATAAAAGATACAAATAGTTTTATTAAATTTATTTCAAAAGTTTTTCATATGCTGAGAGAGCCTTCGATCAAGAGAATGCCCAAATATTTAACTTGTTTGGACTAAGATAGCTAAGTTACTAAATTTCTTTTAGAAAATAAAGAGAATAGCCTTAGTTTTATCAGTACTGAGTTTAATTTTTCAGAGGGTTAAATAAGTCTGAAGAGAGTCAACATAATTTAGAAGAGTAAGAATGATAACCAATGGGTTTTTATTTTGATATAAAATAGCCATATCATCAGTTAAAGAGTGATTTTAACATCTGGATATCATGGAATATCATTGATGAATACATTAAATAGAAAGGAGCCAAAAAAAGAATCTTGTGGAACTTCTGCCAAGGTATTATTGAAGAATAGAGTCAATATTATATTACATAATCATTAAACTGCTTAAAAGGGAAAACTATAAAAGTGTATCATTGCAGATTTTAAAAAGGATAAAATTGATAATAATAATTTTTTTAACTTGGCAATTTGTAAACAAATTAAAATTTCAACGTAATTTGATATTTCAGAATATGTGGAAACCTAAAATGGTTTAAGAAATTCACCCATTTAAAATTTCTCATAAGTTATGAGGAGTTTTGTTGCAATTTTAATTATTAATTATGTTTTATGCAATTTTAATTTTTTTACAAATTGCCAAGATTAAAAAATTATTGTTATCAATTTTATCTTTTTTAAAATATGAAATGTTGTACTTTTGTAGTTTTAATATAGTTTTATTTATTTTTAATCTTTATTAAGAAATTAATAATAATAATTAGTTAAATTTATTTATTAATACCAATCAAACTGTTTGTTGTAAGAAGCCTCATAAAAAAATTTTTAAAGAAAATAACAGAATTAGATTCACTTAAAATGGCAATTTTAGATATTTTACTTCACTGAAAAACAACAATATATATAAAACAACAACTTTTTTTTTTAAGTATAAAAAAAATATATGCATTTGAAAATGTTCTCTTTAATCAAATAAAATTATCATATATCTAAATAAATCGATATTTTAACAGGAATTCAGAAATTGTACAAATAAATAAACATTCAAAACATTTGGAACCAATAAATAATCACATGAAAAAAAGGTTTATATTAAATATGCATTCATAAAACCTACCATATAATCATACAATTCACCAAATATCACCTAAAAATATATTTTACCCTAACTCTCACATAAAATAACTTAAATAATATAACTCTTCATAAAATAATTACATGAGATAATCAGAAAAATAATTAGGGAAATAATTTTAGAATATCCATGCAGTATTTGAATAAAATTAAAATTAAATTTAGAAACCAGCTTACTGTATTTATTGCAGATATAGAATGACTTTCATCAGGAACAGAATCTTTTTTCTCGTCATCACTTGATAATGACTTGACCTGAAATACATAAATTTCATTGTTTATTGATTTATTAAATAAAATAAAATTAAAACCTTTTCTTTTATGAGTTTTATAAAAAAAAAACATCATAAAAAGGAAAAACATTTCAAAAAATGTAAAAAATAAAATTAAAAGGTTGAAATGACAAAGAGGGTCAAATAGTTGAATTTTAAAGAATATTTAAAGTATTGGATAAGGATTTTTTGAGAAGAGGATGGCACTAGTCTTATTGGATTTTATGTCCCAATATGAAACTATAATAAATCAATATAAAATTGTTTTAAATTTCAAGTAATTATAGAATTCTGATAAATAATTTCTGACTAATAAAACATAGGTACATGCACATATACAAAAGCATGTACACAAACAAATATCTCTCTCTATATTTTCACAAATAAGGGATTTATTTTTATTACATTAAAGCATTTTTTTTTTTTTTTTACTCTCATTCAGTACACTTTGCTGTATTTATGTTTAATTCTTTTTTTTCATCAAGTTTCAAAGATTTTCATTATAAAATATATAGATTTTTTTTTTTTTAAATACTTAACATTAAAATATTGTTTTTCGTAAAAGGTAAATTATATTCATTAAGAAGAGGATGCAATTTGTGTTTATTTTTTCTCTAAATAAATTTTAACTAGCTCAATCATTTTAGATGTTTAGACTTACTTTGTCGACTTTGTTTAGACATTTATGAACGATTTCAAAATGTTTAAAAAACTTCTTGTGGTTAATAATGAAAATTTAGATTCTTAATTTCAATCCATTTGAGTGAGCATATTTAAACCTGTATTATTATTTCATTGACCAGAATTTAAGAGAGTAAGAACTTAATAATATAAATATACTGAGGTTATAAAAAATTATGTAAATTGGTGAATAGAAGAAATTCATGTAATTAAATTTCAAGCATTTTAAAAAGTTAATGTATTTTTGACTTGAAAAGAAATATTAAAAACAAAAATTATTTTCTGATCCTAATCAATTTTTTTTAAAAATACACTGTACAATTTCTGGCACAAGTAAATTAAATTAAATATTACAAATGTGCAAATTTCCCTTTCCTTTATGTAAAAAAATATGAATGAATTATGAATTTTTTTTAGGGATTTATGAAATCAGAAATGAGGAGATTCATTGAAATATGAGATTAATAAATAATTTACACATATATAACAATAGGCAAGACATTTAACTCATAAAAGTCTTAAAATGCATAAAAATAAAATGGTAAAAAAACTTACATTTTTAAAAATCAAGCCATATTTTTCAGTTAAGGATTCATACGTAGAATTTATATTCTTAGAATGTGATTCAATTTGATTTGAGTTATCAGAGTATTTTGAATTATTACACATTTCATCAGCTTTCTCAATTCCATTTATAGAACAGTTATCTTCACTACATTTTAAGTTGTCCATATTGGAACTTTCCTCTTTTGAAGTTTGTGGCAATTGATAAAATGAAGAATTTTCAATATTTAAAGTGCCAGATTCTAAATTGGAATAATTGTTTATAGTATTTACAGATGAATCCACAGACAGTTTATTTAAATGTTCATTGCATTCAGAGCTGTTTTCCATTTCAAAAATGCTTGAGGCAATTCCTTGATTTAAATTCCTTTCTTCAGTTGAAAAAGGACTTTGGACTAATGATTTATCTTTGACATTAACAAGATTCAGTGCTTCTTCATTTTGGGAGGTAACTAAAGGTAGTTTAGACATTTTATCTGGTAGAAATAAAGAATTAGGACTATTGATATTATTATTATTATTATCAAGAAACAATAAAGTTTCAGATTGGCTATCAAGCATTGCAAGACTAGAATATGAATTAGAATTGCCACAATATTCAGATTTATTTGAATACTTGGACAGCATTGAGTTCTCTGATGAATTAGAATTTTCTTGGTGGAATTTTGGATTTAAAACTTCCAATGAATCAGATGCTCTTGATGTTAGAGAATGTTGATTTAATGTGGATTCTGTTTCCTAAAAAAACAGAACAAAAATATACTACAAACATAAATAATATTATAAAATAAAATTTCTTATAAGTTAAAAGCAAGTTTAAAAATATGTAAATTAAATTTTACATATGATTCACACAGCATATATCATAATTATTTTGTAGAAACATAGAAAAATTTATATCACTTTTTTAAATATAATGTATAACAATTTTATATTCAATTTCCATAATCTGATTCTATTCCTTCTGTACATAAAAACTCCTTCAATAAATATGGAGCATTTTTTCTTAATCTAAAAATTTGGAAATTAAAGTAAGCATTTTTAATGTTACAAGATTTAAGTAGCTACAATAGTAAAGTAGATATAGATTTCAATAGATTTCCAAAACTAAATTTTATATAAAAGGAATTAGAACTTAGAAGTGCTTGAAGGAGTCTTCATGAGAGGTGCTGATCTGGCTTTTAGCAATTTTTTTTTCGTCAATCTTCACTAAGAGATATGTAGGTTTCCACCTTAGAGGGAGAGAAGTAAGAAATGGAAAAAGTCCATTTTAGTCAGAAATGCTGATATCATCACCCTTTCCCGCTACATAATGAAAAAGAAGAAATTATTTTGATACGCAATATAGAGATAATTGTAAATAACACAAAAAATGCCTGAATTTTCGGAAATTGCATGCAAAACCAATGTACCTTTCCCTCCCTCACCACCACACCAAAGTCTCCCTAGCAAAACTGTAACAATTTGAAAGAAAATATGGTTCATTTAATGTGTTGCCTTTTTATTTCTAAGATAGAGAAGAAAACAATTCCGGAAAAAATCTATTTTTAAAAAGTAAGAATTTTAAGAATTTTATTAATCACACATTTTAAGAATCTTTAAATAAGACTCCAAGCCAGTCAAGTCACAAAAAGTATTGTTAATTATTTATATATATTCGTTTTGTTTATTATTTTTAAGCGTTCTGTTTTATATAATTAAAATTAAGTTTGAAAAAAACTAGCTTAGATATAAGGATATAAAAAAAAATTCTATAACTACATATATTTACTAGTTCAAAAAAGTAATAACAATATGCAATACTTTAAAGGAAACATGATTATAATAAATAATTGACTTATATATAACTACTTTTAATCCAATAAAGAACTAAATATATTTTTCATAATCATACCATGTCATAATTTTTATCTTCATCCAACTGTTTTTTTGAAATTGTTACACCCTCCGCATTTTTAATCATTTGATTTTTGTTGGAAGCAGCAATAGGATTAAAAGAACCAATGCCACCAAAGTCATGGAAAGTAGTAAATTTGTTGGTACTGTTAGTACTAGCCGATGTTGGAGAAATATCTGGAAGGACGGGTACATTTATTTTACAATTAATAACTTGCTCTTTAATATCTCTCGAAATTTCCATATCATTGATACTTAATGTATCTTCCATATTTGATTTTTCTTTAAACTGGCTTGCTTCATCTAAGGCTACAGCTTCAGTTCTGAATATTACCTAAAACAAAAAACATTATTTAAAATAGCACAATTTATTAAATAGTGTAATATAAAAATTAAACAGAATTAGAAAATAGTATAATTTTATGAGTTACTACTACACACATTTCAGCACAAGTTTTCACATGATTTCAAAAGATCTTCATTAATACATTGAATAATTTGTAAGATTTTTTTTTTTTATTTCCATTCATATTTTTTACAAATAATTAAAAATTTTTATATAAAATAAAACTATTTACTTAATTTTAACATGAAATTATGAAATGCAACTTAAATAAAATGCCATGTCAGATTTATATTTACAAAACAATTTCACTCTTTCCTCATTTTCATGTATTTCTTCAATATTTAAAATTTAATCAAATCAAATCACAGAGTTAAATGAATCCAAAAACACATGTTTTTAGATCCTGAATGATTTTCTAATAAAGAATACTATACATTAATAATAAATAAAAAATTAAATAATAAAATTATTTATTGCATATTCCTTTTTAAATTTTATTTTCATGCAATAAAGTTTATGAAGCTGTTTTCTTGCTTAAAGCTTATTGATAAACACGAATTTTAAAGAATACTGGAAAAGTATACAAATATTTCTTTAAATTTTATCTTAAAACATTTGATCATTTGAAGCAATGAACATACTTGCAATGATATTAAAAGACTTATTAAATCTAACACATAAAGGCATAAAGATTAGTTGATTAAGAAAATATATAAATAAATAATAGGAACAATAACTTTCATTTTCAACATATATTTGCAAAATGTGAAAAAAAATACAGAAATATTTCATTTTACAACATAGCGAAAAATAATTTAATAGATAAATCTGCATGAATTCTTTTATTATGTTAGAAACTCTTTCATGCCATGTTAATTGCAAAGTTACCTGAAAACCATGTTAAAAGTTTAAATAAGTTACTTTCTAATAAAAACCAGTATTTATTTTACTAATAAATACTGATTTTACTATATACAGTAAAATTATACATATATAATTTCACTATATATTATAATTTATTTCAATAAATAAATAAAAAATTAATTAAAATAAAAAGCATCATGTTTCAACAAATGAAAAATCTTACATGTCCTTTTTTCTTTGGGCATTTTTTTTTATTGATTGAAGAGCCAATATTATTCACTGTAACTGCACCAGTCATATTAGCAGTTGCTTGTATATCAGTATTTGAAACAGCAGAACACTGAAATGAATTATATACAGATATATATTAACATATGTTTTCATTAAAATAAAATCCTAGAATTATTAAACATCAAAATAATTATTTAGAATTAAAAAATGCATATTTAAATGTTCACTAAAATTTAGATTAACTTATTTAATAATAAATATTAATTCTAAATGGTTCTTTTTTAAATTAATTGCCATTTACATAAACTTTATTAACACAGTTAAATATAAAATACTCACAGTTAAAGAATCAATTATACCAGGAATATTTTGTGCAACATTAACAGAACAATCTTTAACAAAAGATGATGCTTTATTCCTGAAAAAGAACAGAATATTTAAAGGTCTATGAATAGTTTTATTTGTGAAAAAAATTTTTAATTAGAAATTACAACTATTTCAAATTATACATATTTGATTTTTTATCAATTAAAAATATTGACATTTTTTTTATCTCTTCATTTTTTTTTAACATTTGTAAAAATAATACATTTAAAATATAAATATTATACTTACATGAATCCATCATATATAGCTACATTAACACCACAAAATTTATTTGACCAATTGCAATTACGAGCAAATCCATGTTTTACAACACAATAAGGAATAGCTACATAAATAAAAAGGCAATAGTAAGAAAAAGTACTTTTTAAAAAATTTCAAGCAGCGAAACTTAATAAAAAATAAAATGTTAAATGAATAATACTTACATGAGTCCATCAAATCAAAAAATCTTAAAGTTTTATCAAAACTTGTACAAGCTAGCCAGTGGACATTATTTAATGGTGAAAATGAAATACTTGTCAAAGGTGTGCTTGCAGCATAAAATACTGAGAAAGGCTTTATTACCAAACAATGACTTTCATTTGTTGCCACATTATTTCCTGAAGATTTAATATTCCAAACACAAATAAAGCCTAAATTAAAAAATGGTAGCATAACATATTAATTTTTTTCTGAATAATATGTGGATATTTTAATCAGCATGTACACTAATTAAACATAGCAAGAAAAATATATTAAAATATTTTAATATATCATAAACAAAACTCTCATAAAAATTCATAATTTATAAATTGCTATACAACCTCATGTATATATCACTTTTAAAAAAAAAATTTTCTCTTAATTAAACAATAATTTTAAATATTCTTTTCATAGATATAATGAACACAAAGTTATTTCATTTTGGTTTATAAATTTTTATTGTAAGAATATTCAGTCATACATCAGTGAAATTTTAATTTAAATATAAATTTTTCAAAATTATATCTTAATAAACTCAGTTCCAAGTTTCTCTCATTGCAAACTATCAACAAATAACTTATCTGCAAATAAGCTTGATAAGATTATTTTAAATGACAGTAAAAAGTAAAAATTTTGAAAGTTAGTCAAATGGAAAACCTTAAAAATGCTTTTAGAAATAATTAATAAGACAAACATGTTCATCACTTTTCTATATAATTTACTCCATGCTAAATACAGGTTTCTCCTACACTAACAAAATGTCTGAACTCTTTTGAAAAAAAAATTTGTTTTTTGGTTGGTACTTAACCAGTCACGAGATGCTGGGTAATCATTTCATTACACCAGGAGTTCTTTCCCTCCTCTAATATCTCCTTGAAAAGTCCAAACATCTAATAATCATTGGTAGTGAAAGTCTTCACTGGTCTCAATTGATACACAGGCAGCATAAGGCGGCACATTCATCTCCATGTCCATTGATGAAGAATGATGTCATTCCAGGCTTACTCACTTTGTTTTTAGGATTGACTTATGTTTCATCCCAGTAACAAGTTAAGTTGGAAAATATCATCACTTTTTTGTTCAAAACATTCTTTTCACAAGTTCTTTGCAGATATCAACACATTACTCTTTCAACTCGGCTATCAGCTGTTACGATATCCATAATGCCAAAACTTAACATAATTAAAAGTTTAACTATAATAAATATGGCGATGTTTTCCTGCTAAATGCAAGATTATTTCCTTCACCTTCGGTGATTTTCCACATTAACAATTTAACAGCTGTAATATTCTCCAGCATCAAAACACATGTGCTTGACCCAAGCAAAGAGTATCTTCCCCTCACAACATTTGTAAATTTTCTACTTTACTCATATATTTACTATTGTGATAAATGCCATACTCATTTTCATTTGACAATGAATTCCAATAGAATTTACACCTTGAATTGTTTAAAATCTAAGAGAATACTATTTTTCTGTGGTGAACATTGCTAGTGCAACAGCTATCTGCTGCTATGATAATTTTTTTTCCTTTTCACTTGTCTGTACATTTCTTGCACTAATATCAACAATACTGCTAAACTTAAGAAAAGTAATGTTACATTTTTTCTTGAGCATTTAGGGTTTTACTTGACTGATTTTTATATGTATTTGAATTAAAAAGGTCTTATTTTACACTACATATCTATTTTATGCTAAATAAATTTTTAATTATCAGAACTAATCAAGCAAGTGAAATTATTGATGTCTCTTTGTTATGTATGATGTTTTATTACCTTTTAAAATTGACTGAAGCTAAACACATTGACATATTCCTTAAGTCTTGATTAAGTTTCATTTACACATTGCTTTTTATCTTTATCTTGGTCAAACATGTAAATGAGACACATCCATCAATGGATTAAAATGTATATTTATCAATTAAAATAACAAAATATTGAAATGTAGTAAACCAACAAGTTAAGCATATTTCTAAAAAGCTTTTACACCATTGATGTATGCAATTACTCTATCTTTTTTCCCAAAATTCTATGAATCAAAGATTCTTTTATATATTTATATTAAATATTTTCCTTTTTAGTATTAATATGAATTTCATAGTCAAAAATACTGATGCAAGTATTCTGAAAAATGTGTAAAAGATGTTCTCTGAAGATTAACAGCTATGACAATATAAGAACATAAGATAAGCAATTGAACAACAGATAGAATGAAAGCAAGAGAATTTTTCTAATTACTTTTACTTCCCTTTTAGAGAAGCTTAATATACTTTACCTTTATAGATGTTACATCAATACCATCTATACTGACAAATAATAATAACTAACGCAAGAATATTTTAAATAATTGTGAGAAGCTTTAGGATACAGTTTTATTTGTACATATTGATTGTTAATTAGAAATATTTTAAAGAGAATGAAATTATTTAAATATGTACATTTCTACTATTCTTATCATAATTTTTAAATATTGTAATTCAATAGTTTAAAAAATGTCTTCCTTAAATTTATATATATATATATATATTGTAGAAATTAGCAATTGTATTATAAATAATATCCAAAATAAATTACTCCTACCATTTCCATAACCAACTGCAATCTGTTCACCATTCTTATGCCAATCAATGCAAGTTGCCATGGAATTATTTGTTACAGAACATGCTTCACTAAATGGGGATCTTAATATCAAAGATGGATCAGTGGTATAAATATAAAAGTTATCATCTTTCTCCACTTTAGGCAAAAAACTTGGTTGTGGAATACTGTAAATTCGGACAATGGAATCAGAGCATGAGACTGCTAGTAAACCTAATCTTGACAAATTATCTGTACTGTCATAATTTATAGGACACCATTTCATATCTGTAATCAAACCATGTGTATGATATATAGCAAATTCCATTGATGGTGACTGATTAAATCTACAACAGAAAAAGAAATTTAAAAGGAGATATTAAATAATAACAAAACAATTGTTATGAACTTTATTAAATAAAATAAGCTAACAAATTTTTCCTTTTTATTCTATATAAGAGAATTTTATTATGATGCATGCAAATCGGTATTTGCCTTACATATTAATAATATTCATTTCTTTATTTAAATATTAAGAAAATTTAAATACGCCTAGAAATTTTGTGAAAAGGCAGTTTTAAAACTTACTTTGAAATTATCTGAAGGCGCCCAAGGTTCCAAAATTGAAGCAAACCACCTCTGCTTTTTGTGTCAGAATAAGAAAGGCCATCTTTTAATAAATGGCTATTAAAAAATGAATCACTTGAAGCTACAGCAATATATTGATTAACTATCTGATGCTCAGGAGTTGGACAAAATGCAGAGCTCTGAACAGGACCTCCAGTAAAAAAAGCAGCATTATTTGATTCTAAAAAAAGCAAATAGACATCAATGAACTTAAAAATTTCAATTTAAGGGATGGTTATGATTTAATAAGGAATGTCAAAACAATTAATGAAAAAAGTTTTTTATTTAACAACTTCAGAAACATTATTCAGCAATTTAAATGAAATTTTATACCGAAAATTGTTCATAATTTGTGTATTATTTAATAATTACTTGTATTAATAAAACAATTCATTTTTAAAAAGGAAGAATATTCAGTATTTTTAAATTCCCTTTATTAACCTTATACTTTTGAATATTGAAAATTATATTTCCTTTTAAAGACAAATTTTTTGGACGTCAGCTTCGTCGGTTGAGGTTGATGGTCGTTGACCAGATGACTCTTCGTCTTCAACGCGTTCTTTGAACTGTTTATACCCCTTCTAAACATTTCCTTTCCGATATAGGGATGCTCACCAAATGCCTTCTGCAACATTCTATACATTTTTGCAAACAAAATTTAACGCAAGTTCTTTGCTCAATTAATTTAGACATTTCAAAAATTGCCCAAATCAGTTTTTGAGTCTCAGAAAGCCAAGTGTAACACAAACACTAATGAATATTTTGATGTCAAATTTCACACAAATGTCAAGGACAGTGCCAGCAACCTAAAAAAAAAAAAAAAAAATGAAATTCCATATGCCCTGGCAATTTTATATTGGAAATTGGATTTTTGGACACAGTAATATATATTTTATATAAAATACACTTCTTTAGTGGTTCCTAAAAAGTTTTATTCCTTTTGAAACATTTCTTTGGCAACAAAGCCAACCTTAAAGAAACTATCTTATTTCTCAATGCAGACTACATATTATGTATTAGAAATTTTGTTTACAAAATTAAGTTCAGCTATGAAATGAATGAGTTTAGCTGTTAATGTAGAACAAAATTTAACTTCTTGAGAGAAAATTATACCTTCTGATGGATACCAAGAAGAGCAATTATTAAAAAATTTTTTTATTAAATCCAGATTTTAATTTTATCTTTGGTTATCCACACAGAAGATTAAACCTTCCAAATTTTTTAATACCAGAATTGATGGAAGATACAACAATTTAATTAGAATACTTAATTTAAAATAGGAAAATATTTTTTTTTTTTTTTTTTTTTTTTAAAGGTTGCTGCAATGCATTTGCATATCACATAGATTCCAATTTAAATAAGACTGTTTGATAGTTTTTCTGATAATTTTCTGTAATTTTATAAACCAATATTAAACATTTCTAATGTACTCCATTCTTTTTTAAGTGTAGACCTCACAGCAAAGATAAAATATAACAGTGGCCATATTAAATGTGTACATGATTGAATAAGATTGACTGCTTTCTTAATTATTAAAAGAGCAGTATAACATTTTCTTTGAATTAAATTGGAAAAAAATAACTAAAAATTCCCTTTTTTTTTTATCATGGATAAATCCAAAATTTCTTAATAAAAACTGTGGAGAATCCATAGTAGTTGGAAGCTCTGATATGGTATGAAATAAAACACATTCTGTAACGACTGCTGCAATCTTTCCACATTCTAAAAAATGTGATTGCAATGGACAAATGGCAGATTCAATTTCAAGTGCTCCAGCATGCAAGATCTGCATGCTACAACTATACCACAAGTTGTGCAAAAAAGAAATATGCCATCAGTAATTTTTATTTTAATCAGGATTTGTAAATTTTATTGCATTTTTATGCATTAATTTATTGGGCAAAAAAATCCAAGTCTGTAAGGTTTCTAACAAGTTAACTGCAATACAGCTAATTAAGAGAACTGATTTTAAATTTTCAGAAATAGTTTAAAAACAATCTTTTTTATAAAAGAAGGTAAGTTCAAATAAATATACATTTCAGATTTCTTAACCATGAATTAAATGCAAAGCTGTGAGGAAATGAAAATAATTATTTAAGACAAAACTTATAAGCATTTTACATTTTAACCTTTTTTTTTTTTTTTATTAGTTTTATCCTTTAAATCATAAAATAATGTAGCTTAAAATCTTCTGAATTTTGAATATTTTTTCCAATAAAATATAGGTTAGTAGCTAAGTACAGTACATAACAAAACTAGTTACAACCTACCGAAGCCAAGGCATCAAGCAGCACCAAATAAAAATCACTGATAGCAGTTGTTTTGTTGACTGTTTGTCCAGATAACATAGCAATATTATTTGATAATACTACAGTAGTTGCTATTACTAATGAATTTAATAATAATAACGTAGTCAATATATCAGATAAACTTTATCTATGAAACTGCATAGCTTTGTCCTATACCTAATTCATTAGCATAAATATATACTAAGAGCTTATAGTCATACACATTGTACTATTTAAAAGTGTAAGAATACCATTTGGATTGAAGAATCTCATTTTGCTACACATCATGTAGATGGTAACGTGGCTGTGCAACATTTTGCAATCAAACTTTTTAACATGTATATCAACATTACAATCAATGAATTTCTAAGAATTAGATCACCCACTGCTGTAATCAAGATATAATATATAACCAGCAACTTAACAATATTTAATTAAAGGTATCAATGCTGCTTCAATGCTTAAGGAAATAAGCTGCTTTATTATATAAACTATGAACAAATATGTAAAATAATTTCTGACCTTCAAGTGAAATGCTATCAAAGCACTTCAATTTCATCCAGTTCATGGAATTATCAATCTTAAAGCGAGCTGAAATTTGCTGATATCTTCCATATTTCCTGTAAATATTGAGAAAAAATTCTTGAGTATAAAAAAAAAGCAGACAAAATGTAAAATTATGAATAAATAAAATCTATGTCTCACTTTGGTAAAATCTTCAATTTATAGCAGTTTGGTTTAAATGCTAAGATAATATTTTCTACAGAAAAATCTTGTAAGCTGTAAAATTTGAAAAGCAAATTTAATCACAACAAAAATAAATTTTAAAACTAGAATAGATGGAAAAAATATATACAATGCAATCACAATTATAAGTAAAAAAAAAAAAAAAAAAAGAAAAAAGTGACTCCATGAATTTTAGTGACATAAATTAAAAGATAAAATTTTTTAATTTAACCTAATTATTATAAATCTATTACACAAAAAACACAATTTTCCATACACTTTAAAAAAAAAAATCTAAGAATTATAATATTTGATTTTAAAAATGTAGAAGATCCATTCAAATGATAGCACTATATTTGATAATGAGTATAAACCATTATTTATACTCACACAAAAGAAACAAATTTATAATCATTATTTATCACATTTTATTTAATTTAGAATTTTTGTCATATTTGTTTATTTTTTATCAAAATTTTTATGTGCGTTTAAAAATAATGGAAGATAGCTTTGACATCTAAAACATTTGAAATAAATTAACTTTTCAATATAAAGACAATCCAAATTTTTATAGAAATATAAATAAACAAAACTACTCACCTCTACAACTAGCAAAGTAATAAAGGCGAGTAACAATATTAATCAGTCCTTATTGTAATAAAAATATAGTAATAGGTAAAAAATAAAATTCTTGTATTCAATTATATATAATACAGATAAACTGCAAAATTGAATCAAAATATATTCATGCACTTACTTTTTTTTATTTGACAGAAAATGTGAAGGCTCTTTTTTAAATTCACACGTTGTTCTACGAGAGATATGAATCGGTAAATAACAAAAAAGTGCTCTACTTGTTCCTTCAAATTGTGAAACACTAGGATTTTGAGAAGGTCCCACAGAATTAGCTTTTTGGTAAATCTTGATTTTGTTCAATTCCAATGTACTTAAAATCATATTTACTTTCGTCGTGTTTTGTACATGTTGCGATCTTTCTATTTGACTTGTTTTAATCACTTTTTCGTCTTTATATAGCATTTCTAACTTGCCATCTAAATCAGTATACGAACATTTTCGTTTTATACCTTGTTTATTTTTTTGAACATCTAAATTAGTAGATAAATCAAATGCTTCATTTAATGCAGCAGGAAGTCGCTCAGTGGTTTGAACACAAATTGGAGAGCTATATTTTCTTGGTCGACCTCTAGGTTGAACAACTGAATTAGTAGATGAACCAACTGTTTCATTCAATGGTGCAGGAAGTTTCTCAGTGGCTCGAACAGGCATTGGAGAGCTATATTTTCTTGGCCGACCTCTACCACGTTTTTTTCCAACAGAGTGCCCTTCTGGAAAACCCTTTTTTTCAAGGTTTGGTTTTTTTAGGTTTTTGGTTTGTTTGTTTTTAACGTTTTTAAGTTTGGGAGAAGTGTTAGTTTTAATTGTAGAAATATTTGCTTCTGAAATGCCTTCTTTTTCAGAAATATTAATTTTAAAAGATGGATCTGTTGCTTTTAGCATATTGTTAAAGTAAATATTTTTGCTATTTTCTATAACAGCTAAGTATGTGTTTTCTCCATATTGTGCAGATGAGGAGTGTATTGAATTAGTAGATGAACCAAATGGTTCATTCAATGCTGCAGGAAGTTGCTCAGTGTCTCGAACATGCATTGGAGAGCTATATTTTTGCTCAGTTTTATTCCAACAGAGTCCCTGCTGGAAAACCTTTTTTTAAGGCGTTTTTAAGTTTGGGAGAAGTGTTAATTTTAATTGTAGAAATATTTGTTTCTGAAATGCCTTCTTTTTCACAAATATTAATTTTAAAAGATGTATCTGTTGCTTTTGGCATATTGTTAAAGTAAATATTTTTGCTATTTTCTATAACAGCTGAGTATGCGTTTTCTCCATATTGTGCAGATGATGGAATTGAATTAGAAGATGAACCAAATGGTTCATTCAATGATGAAGGAAGTTGTTTAATTGCTTGAACACACATTGGAGTGTTAACTTTTCTTGGCCGACCTCTACCGCGTTTTATTCCAACAGAGTGCCCTGCTGGAAAACCTTTTTTTTTAAGGTTTGGTTTTTTTAGGTTTTTGGTTGTTTTTTTTTTAACGTTTTTAAGTTTGGGAGAAGTGTTAGTTTTAATTGTAGAAATATTTGTTTCTGAAATGTCTTCTTTTTCAGAAATATTAATTTTAAAAGATGTATCTGTTGCTTTTGGCAAATTGTCAAAGTAAATATTTTTGCTATTTTCTATAACAGCTGAGTATGTGTTTTCTCCATATTGTGCAGATGAGGAGTTTACAGAATTTTCAGTAGAAGTTATTAATCCTTCCAAAACATCTATTTCATTTGTAGAACTGTGATGAAATTCTTTGTGGTCTTTAATACAATCTATTGAAATTTCTAAATTTTCACTAACTTTATTTTTTATATTGTTAATATCTACAGTTGAGAAGAAAGCATTAGTATTTTGTTGATCTGTTTCTTTATTTTGGGTTGTTTTTATATTTTTTTCTTCATTTAATTTTTGTAGAATGTTGGGATCTTCAGAACATAAATTTTCAGGAATTATTTGCTGTGTAAGCATTTTCTCACAAATTAATTTCTCTGCTGTGTTAGCTTTCCTAGGTCTTCCACTGTTGTGCATTGGAGGACTAAAATTAGATTCAATATTTAGAGTTTTTTTATCATTCTCTTCCTTGGGTTCATTTTCTTGAATAGAATTACAAGAAAAAGAATTTTTCATCCTTTTCAAATACGGAATAAATTTAAAACGTTTTCTTAATAGTTCTTCTCTAGCTTCAAGTTCTTTAAATTTTTCGGCCATTTCAACTGTAACTTTTTTTGCTTATAACGTCCCTATGGTATAAAAAAAAATACTTAAATAAATAAGTTATTCAATTAATGCTGGAAACAATTTAAAAAAAAAAAAAACATCAAGCATTAGGTAGAAATTACTTTAATTTCAAATAATCCTTTAAAGGTATATAATTATTTATGTAGTGAAAATCTTAGTTAATGCATAATTTCGTAAAGATTAAAATATTTCAATTATCTAATTCATAGTCATTTATTTGTGTGCAGTGAAATACAATATTTTGTTAAACAATTTTATCTTTTACTCTGATGACATTTCATCATATTTGAGAACATAATAGAAACAAGAATATCAACTTAAGTATATATCTGAATTGAATGTATTTTTTTCAGAAATTCTAAAAGTTACTGATACAGTAGAAATAATGAATTACTGATTTTAATAATTAAGACATCCTCATATTGGTAAAACATTTAAAGCATTATATGTGATATATATTATAGTAGCTTGCATAAAAAAAAAATTTCTTCTCTATTACTTACTATAATCTAAAAGATTTTATTTTAAAATTTTTCATACATTTGAAAGGAAAGTTATAGGTAATTAAGAAATAAAATTACGTTATAAATCTGACAGTTTAATACAAGCAAAAAATATGAAAATAAGCTCCATAAGTATCTAAACCAATGGTTCTCAAACATTTTTCTCACGAGTTCGTTTAAAAAAAAATTTGTATATCACACAACTACGATTAACACATAGGCTACTGTTAATAAAAAATATCTTTTGGCAAACAAGAAAATGACAATCTTAGTCATGAAATTTAAATTTCAAAGGGACAGATGCATTTGTTTTGCATACACATATTCTTAAGTTTTTCACTTAGTTTTTCGATTCCAATATCGCTACAAAACACTTACCGGAAAGATGTCTTAAACTTTTAAACAGATAGATTTGGAAACAATTTTTCTGAAGAAAAAATAAAAAAATAAATAATAATTAATACATTTTAGTTTAACAAAATATATATATATATATATATGATTTGAATTAACATACTTGTAACTCTTATACGTGATAGCCTTTTAAACGAAGCTGATAACAACTGACTGTATATATATATAAAAAATAAATATAAAAGCTGATTGCAACTTTAAATAATATTTATATCACACTGAAGAGGTGTCGAATCAGTATAAACAGTGAAATCAACTCAACACGTGTTTGCACAACCCGCGATTTGCGGATGAATCATACAATTACTTTAAATTTCTAATAAAATAACGTTATAAACACGTTTTTTTTTTATGATTTTATTAAAAACGCTCTTATTAATCAAGCCAGTAAAATAAAAGCAAATTTAGAATTTTTAATACTTTTTTGGAAATTCATAATCTAACATATTTGAAAGTTAGTTTTTAAAAATTTACGATGGTGAAAAAGTCATAACACGTGATTTCAAGGACCAATCAAATTAAAGACATGTAAAAGTGATGGTGACGGTCAGGGGCTTGTAGAAAAAAACAACCATTGCAACTGAAATTTTTGTCATTATTTCTTGTGTTTTATATTACTTTTATTTGATATGTCAGGTCAAGAGTTTTTTATTTACTTAATTCTGATTTTTTTTCAGACAAAAATGGTAACTCGTAATTATGTTTGTGTTATTTTACAGAATGTCGATATGTATATAATTAAAAGAAAATCAGTTTTGAAGAATATATACCGAATTAACTTTAATATTAATATCATCATCATTATTGAATAAAGATGTCGAATGCCTGAACGCGAAGCGTTCATCTACTCAATGGTATGTGAAGGTAGTAGGAAAGAAAAGTCATGATAAATAGATAATAGTCATCATTGTTGAATAAAGATGTCGAGTGCCTGAACGCGAAGCGTTCATCTACTCAATGGTATGTGAAGGCAGTAGGAAAGAAAAGTCATGAAAAATAGATAAC